>JAZDUA010000199.1:0-402500 GCA_038098605.1 Gryllus longicercus | reverse complement strand
ACCTAAAAAATATGAAAATATGACTTAAATCTTTATAAGTTTTGATATAAATAGTGGTATGCATTGTTAAGCCAAGCACTCCAAACGTGTAAGACTGGGTTACGGAGGCAATGGCACCAAAGGAACCATTTCCTTGAATTTTTGCGCATGTAATGGAGTTTTGTTAAACATTTTTCTTCACTTCAAAAATCTTATCTACATCAGGATAATTTCCATTTCCAAAAAGTAATATTTCTGGTGAACACAGTGAGAGAAGTCTGTGATTTCTTCTCAAATTTCAAATTTTTATTAATTTTAAATTGTAAAATGAGACAGGCTCCCAGTAAACTAATTACATCACAATTAATGAAACAAAGTAATCTGACATAGTCATCACGATACACACAAACGCACGCTCTCACTCTCTTGTGCTCTCTCTCTCATTTACAGTCTCGCTCTCTTGATCGCTTGCACTCTCTCTTGTTCTATCGCTCACTCATGCTCTCTACAATAAAAAGAATAAATACAATAAATTAGCAATTACCAGACTTTACAAACTTGAATGGTAAATTAGGTAAAGTAGTTCACAACACGTTTTGAATGTAATCAGGCTGTCCATTCTGTAATGAAGGCTCTTAAGTATAAAAATTTAGATTAAAATGTATCTGTGGATTTCTACTGGAGTAGATGAGCGAGTAACTAACAACAAAGGGTAAGAAATTTAATGTTTTAATGTAAGTATGTTGGATTATTGGTCGATAAAAACATTGTGTAAGCATAGTGATCATTATTATTGTTTCTGCCCGTATCTTTTTTGCTCTTTAATTTGTTTGTGTCTGTTTTGTATATTTGAGCTGACCACTATTCTGGTTGTATGATCATGAGATAATTTGACTTTGATTCCTATGACATTAGATGTTTGATCACCCTCCAACTTTAATCATCATCATCATCATTGTCATCAAGTGCAGGGTTGTGAAGAACATATTTTGTGGAACTTCTTGAGTACTTTGTGGGGAGTTCAGTGTGTCATTAACAACACACACAATATTATTTTACTTTATTATCAGTGACGTCAAATTCTGATCAGTATGTGATGCATTAGTTAATGTGTACATTCAGGACCATGAGAGATTTGTCCATCAGGATTCATAATTTTGAATGATATATTTTCCTTAAGTTCCTATTTTCCTGCGTTGCATTTATGTTGTCATAAGGTTTTATGGTGAGAGGTTTTGTTTTATTGGAGTAAGTAATTAGTATTATATATATTATCTATATTAGTATTATCTATTATTATTGCAGGTGTGGCAACTACTAGTCTCGCTGCTCAATTCAGTGTCCAAGCTCAGTCAGTTTTGGCTGAATTGTTGGCTCCCTTACTTGATGTTAGTTATGGAAGTCAAGAAAAAGAAAAAGTTGTGGCACTACTCACTGCACTTATGTATAATATAACTCCGTACCTCAAGAATCACACGTATGTCATTTTTACTGACCTATACTTGAGATTTTTTTTAAATTATATACTATTATAGTGAGGCAGTCAGTCCAGATTACCTTGATTTTTATTACAATCTAATTTTTTATATTAATTCTTATTTTTTGTAGTCAAATTGTACCTTCTTTTGTCCACAGACGTCGAAATGTGCCTAGTTTCCAAGCGTGTTCACAATTACTAGCGAGCCTGAGTAGCTACCAATATACAAGGAAAGCTTGGCGGAAAGATGTGTTTGATCTGTTGCTGGATCCTTCACTCTTCCAAATGGAAGCTCATTGCTTACCACTATGGCGCACAATTGTTGATAATCTTATGACACATGATAACACCACTTTCCGTGATTTAATGAGTAAGTAATACTTGTGAGTGTGTATCATAATTGTGTGTATGTGGCTTGGTGCAAGAAGGGTCAATGTCAGTTTTTAGATGACACCAATGCCAGTGATTTTGGGGTTGTTTGGCTAGAGTGTTCTTTAAAGCCCCTTCTTTCAGTGCAAGAAAGACCAGTCAAAAGTCAATCCTATCTCCTGATTTCACTATTGATCTTTACATTAGCCTACAATTGTTTTAGTTTCAACTAGCAATAACCGCACCTCAGTAAACCTTCATTGGTAACGGTATTGCCACTGCGCAAAGCTTTGTCATTTCAATGGTGTAAGAATAAAATATTAATAAATAAATAGTAAATTAAATGAATAAATAAAACCACCCATTCTATCACTCTCTCACTCACTCTCACACTCACACTCACTCTCACACTCACTCTCACACTCACTCTCACACTCACTCTCACTCACTCACACTTGCTCTCACTCGTACACTCACACTCACATTCACTCTCACTCGTACACTCACACTCACTCACACACTCACATTCACTCACACACTCACTCACACACTCACATTCACTCTCACTCGTACACTCACACTCACTCACACACTCACATTCACTCACACACTCACATTCACTCTCACTCGTACACTCACACTCACACACTCACATTCACTCTCACTCATACTCACACTGACTCTCACTTTCACACTCACACTGACTCTCACTCTCACTCGCTCTCGCTTACACACACTCACACTTACACACTTTCTTTAGTTACAAATACTACCAGGTTTGAAGTCATTGTATGATTATGATATTATAATAGTTTACACCCTGTTATTATAACATTATAATAGTTTAATAATTTTACTGATTTTAGGTCGTGTATCACTTGCCCAAAGTGGTTCATTAAGCATTTTTTCCAGTAGAGAACAAGAATATGAGCAACGGGCACAGTTATTAAAACGCCTAGCATTTGTACTACTCTGTAGTGAAATGGATCAGTATCACAAATATATGCCTGAAATTCAAGGTTCAGTATAATTCAGTTCATTGATTTTTTGTGATATTTTTAAAATATATTTCAGGATATGAACATTTTACTGTTACATTTTTCAAACAATTTTTTAATTTGTAGGTTTCTTATTAAACAAGATTTTGGCATAACTTACTTTTTGTGAAATTCAATATTTCATTGATACCATGCATCTCCTCATAGGTTTTTTGAAATGAAGTATACCAAAGTTAAAACTCACAGATATACTAGTTTGTGATGAAACAAATATTTATACGAGGGTTGCTATGAACGTTTTGAGATACACAAAAACTAAGAAACTTAAAAAAAATTTGAGAGAACCTTCCTTGCAATGCACTTTTGACTGAAAGGAACAGAAAATAATCACATGGTGTCAGGTCAGGGTTATAAGATTGGGGAGTCATTAGTTTAACTTCTGACTCCAGGAACTGAATTGTGAGGTTGTCCTTGTGCACAGACGCATTGTCATGGTGTGCAGGGCGATTCCTTGCAGTCCTGTCTTCGGTCGCCGTTCTTGAAGCTTGACGAAAACGTTTGGTAGAAATATTGTTGTGTACCACAGAGTAGTAACAGTTCTTTGTTCTTCCAGTGGAACAGTTGTGACATGATCACTTTTGGAGAACAATGATGCAACCATTTTCTTTCCAAGGCTTCAAGGCCACTTAACGTTTGTTTGTGGATGTTTGTCAGACAAAATCACAGAAGCTCATTTTCAGGATCAAACTGATAAATCCAGGTTTTGCCACCAGTAACCATGTCAGAAACGTGCCTAGCTTCCTCTTTCAAATATTTTCAACATTTCTTCCCCGCCATTCCACATAGATGTGCTTGGGTGATTCTTTCAAAGTGTGAAGCACTCATCCAGATGCAACTTTCCTGACTCAAAGATATTCGTGCAGGAATTTAGAAACCGCCGGTGATCCAATCTGTAGGGACCTTTCAATATCCTTAAATGCCACACGATTGAATTTTTCCACAGCGATGATGTTTTCTTCACTCGCTGTAGTTGCCAGACACCTGCTCCTCTCCTTGGCTTCCAACAAAGTTCTGCCTCCTCTGAATTCTTGAAACCACCAAGAAATTGTCTCACGGGAAGGCACAAGGTCCCTGAAGGCCTGCTGCAAACAATCAAGGCTTTCAGATTCGTTTAAACTACTTTTTAAGTTATAAAGAATCATTGCCTGAAACTGCTCTCTTGTTGGCTCCCTTCTGACAACAACTGAATGCCGTGTCAACAAAAGGAAAGGTAGGCCTCTTAGCAACAGTGATAAACTAAGCAATTTTCAACTTGCACACATCACTCAGAAAGGACACTGCAATCAATTCACATTCTTGGAAAGGTAATAATGGACCACAACGCAGTATGTATATCTTAAAACTTCCATAGCGACCTTCATATGATGTAATACAGTAAAATTTACTTTTTTGTGCAGTTATTGTTTGTATTAATACAAAATTAAAATATCTTCTTTTTCTTCTCTCTCTTTCCCCCCCCCCCCAATGATATTCTTATTTGTCATGCTAGTATATTTAAGAAAAAGGGAGTAGGAAATTTTAACTGTTCGTTTAAATGAAATTTAATTAAAAAAGATGATTAAGTAAAGTTTTAGGTAAATCATTGTTAGTTGTAAACCACTTCATTAAGATTAATAAATTGTTTTTAAATTCGCAGAGCGTTTGGCAGATAGCTTGCGGCTACCACAAGTGGTACCAAACGTGCAAGCACAAGTTTTTCTATGTTTCCGAGTTTTGCTGTTACGAATGTCATCACAGCATGTTACATCTCTGTGGCCAATTATTATATCTGAATTGGTCCAGGTATTCCTTCATATAGAACAAGAACTCAGTACTGACTCTGAAGAATTCAGGTATATAATGATTTTCTCTGTTTAAATTTACTTTTGTTCATGTATTTTCAAATGTGATATTTTCTTTTATTGTTTTTACTGTCTTAGTATATCAAAATTCCAACACTGACTTTTCCAAACAGTATACCATGTTCCATGTTATGTGAAATTGTGGGTTGTAAGTTAATAATTGAAAAAATAATCCAGATCAGTTGGTTCATTGCTTCTGAAAGTTACTCAAGTATTAAAAAGCTTATTCATTTTATTTTAAGACTGATTGTGCTCAAATGTACTTTGTATATTCTGTACCCATTCATAAGTATCGGCAGATTCATTTTCAAGTTAAAGTGTTTTGTGCATGAAAAGAAAAGATAAAATAGTTGTAGTATGTGTTAGTATTTGTGGAATTTGTGCACTGTGGGCAAATACGACTTTGAGAACCACATTGCATTTTCCAGTGAAAATTTACTTAATTTTCATTATTAAATTTTGAAATTACGAATTTATATTTTCTTTATCTCTGTTATATTTTCTTATAAATGTGTACTTTTCAATTATGATCTGGCTCATTATTATGTACAGAACATGGGTATGCGTTTCTCATTGACTTGTGTATGCTCACTTGGATGGTTGCACGAAATTGATTTCCAAAATGTTTTAGACAGAAACCTCTAAAAAGTTGCTCATTGGAGTAAAAATGGAATTCTCAAAGTTTCAATGCAATCAGATAACAATATGGCCTACCTCATATTTAGTTTTAAGTGTTTACAATTAAATTACATTTTCTTTAAGAAATCAAGTGTTTTTTGCAATAAAATGAACATTTTGTTCGAGGAACATGCCCTTAGTTTTGTGGAGCATGTTTCTGATTTATATTTTTATCCTTACAACGTGTTTGAGAAGTGTAGAGATTAGAATATGTCTAGGATTTTCATTAATCAAATGTGGAAATTTGCATTACTCTGTATAAAAAATTCTACTATTTTTTTGAGATATTAAGCAACACATAGTTCAAGTCAGATACTTTTTAATTACATAATTGCAATCAGGTAGGTGAAAAGATTGTGGATAGAAAGATGGGGTGAAGAAAATATTGGCATACAAATTAATTATTTATTATAATCAAACGTAATTAATATAAATGTCCGAGGAACATTTGATTAATATGCCATTCAGAAGATGTAGTGATTTTTCATGGATGATGTAGTAAGCAGTTCTAATGTGACTAGCTGAGTATTTGATGCCAAATTACTCCAAAATGACTAGAAAAAAAATATTTTTTTACATACTATGTAACATGAATTTCTACATCTGGTTCACAAAAACTCCATGTATTTTTCAAATTGTATATTTTTCTAACAAGTGAGGATGAAGATTGAAGACAGAATTATTCTCTATAGAACTTCAAAAATAATACATTCTTGTGAAAAACCATTATCATTTTATTGCAACAAAAAAAAAAAAAAAAAAAAACTTTTTTTAAGAAAAATATTTTCTTTTATAATTTAGAGCTGGTGAGGCAGATCTTAATATTATCTGATCAAGTTGATACTTTGCAATTCTCATCTTTTCTCCAAGTGGCAACTTTTTAGGGGTTCCCATTCAAGAAATTTTGGGAGTTGATTTCTTGCAACCACCCTAGTGCCCATCCATGAATTATGCATGTTGGAATAAACATTCCTTTGTGTGCTTGAACTCAAATTCATGCATGTGAACTACAAAAATGTTACAAACCATGACATCCAAGGTGGTAATAACAGTGGTGAGAAAATGATAACAAAACAACCTTGTTAATAACAGGAGTATCAAAATTATGACACATTACCTACTGACAATGACTTCAGTACTGGCAATGATAATACTGTCAGGCTCTGATACAGACTGACACAATCCTAGGTCTGCAACTTATGGGTAAATGTGAGCTTCTTGATAAAATGGTTAACCACAGAAGATGTACTGTGAAAAATGGGACAAAAAATGTATTATTTGTTATTTACTTCTTTTATTAATGTCAAAGACAATTTAGTTGAAATTGAAAGGAACATATATTTGTTTTTGTAGACTTTTTTCACAAAGAAGAATCATTTTTTAAAACCAGCTTTTCATCTAGTCACGTGAAAAAAATGATCATATAATGATGTTTATCATAAAGTGATAGGGAGTAGTGAATGCTCATCACTCTCTCTGTCATCCTGCTTCCTGCAGAGATAATCTCAACTCCAAATCCTAGTACCAAAAACTCAACAAGTACTTCATTAAAATTTCTCTGCAAACGTTATAGAAAGGAAAGGTTATGTACCTGTTTGGTCCTAAACAAACCCTGCTGATCTATACACTAATCTAATCTTCCTTTGAAACTGAGAAAAGAAGGTCAACTTGTTAGTGTTACTATTGAATTTTTAAAAAAATGCATTGAAATTACAAAAGATAATTAATTGTTGCAGTAAAGTTGGCGGAGGTGTTTTGCTCTCTTATCTAACAGAGGTGCAAATCAGTTACCCTGCCTTACTGGAGCCCTTGTATGCCTGCTCTGGCTACAGTCTGTGCATTTTGTATTAGTTTCCCAACTCATTTCACCACAGGCATCTGCTCTGGATCCAGTTGCTTCTGAATATACTTGCCAGGATCTGGTTGCCTCTCAACATACTGCTGTAAAGAAAATTAAGTAATGCTGCAGGAAAAGAGCCTGATTTTTTTGACAGAAAAACATCTTTTGTGGGACCTAGATACTGAATAAGTGTTTTTATTTCAAAAAGCCTATCCATTGTTTTGGAACAACACTCATGCCTAAAGAAGGGCAACTCCTTAGTGTTACTATCTACTTTAAAAAATGCTTTGAAGTGTCTTTAAACAACACTTGTGCCTGTACATAGGATTTTCACCCAAATGGGTGTTCCCTGATTGATCTAGGTAAAGAAGCACCCCCTTGAATTTAAAATGAATCTTTCAATTTTAAGGAGTACTGTACATGAAACCCCTAAAACATTATCAAATTTAAAAAAAAAATTGTTCTAATGTTTTCTTGAAATAGAGCAAAATAAGCATATAAAAATAATTTTTAAAATTTGTGAAAGTTAATCATTTTGTCAACTCTTATCCGTTAACTATATTCTTTAAGACAGAAGTATTTATTCTTAATAAAATATTTACTTTATAATTAGATCTTAGACATAGCCATGTACAATTTTTTGAAAAATCTTTTGAAGTTTTTCTTAATTCTGAATAAAAAAGTGACTGTTTTTTAAAAAATTGTAAACAATTTTTTTTAAAGGCTTGAAATATTGTTTTTAAGTTTTTTTGCTTAAAGTTCACCTAATAATTCACAGAACACTTGTTAATGTTGGTGTAGGCCTGATTATTGTTATTATTACTAAACCATTGATTATTGTTATTATTAAACCATTGATATTTCAAAAATGTGTAAAACTGAAAGTGTTATCATCATCATCATCATCCTCCTCCTACAACTGCGTTACTAAAGGTATAGTAAATTTTTCCTTATAGCACTCTACTCTTCAATATAGATCGTTTCAGGCACCCTTTTTTGAAATTTAGCAGTTTCATGCAATAGTGAATTGTATTGTGATCATGTGATGTAATTGCTGCAAATTAAGAATTTATTATTGCAGTTGAAACAAGCAGGACATAATACATGAACCTGTAGATTAGAGAACTAACTAATGAACCTAGTTCTGCCTAGTTGTGCTCAATTCAAATTCCAGTAGGGCAAAAGTGTTCTTTTCTTGTTTCTTTTAGTAAGAAGTTGAACAATGCACAGAATTCCAAAGCAGAAAGTAATTTTATTTCAACTTTTCAATTTTCAAAAAACGTAAGACTTATTTTTTTAACCATTTGCAGTTTGCTTGGAAGGCTTAACTTTTAGTATGATTAAAGTTGCAATACTATTTTACTAATTGTTACCAACAATACAAGGAAGGATGTTCTGTTTGTAGCACCACTAGTTCTACTGCCTATGGAGTGTCAGAATATTAAAATATTGAGGGTCAAGCTGTTTCTAAAAATAAGAATAGTGTTATATTTGCTGTGAATTGTGCATTAGTGTGTGTTTATATTGCAGGTTTTTCTTCTGAAAAAGAGGTAATTTATTACTTCTGTAACTTAAAGTAGATTTGGGTTCTGCACTGTATGTGAATTAATGTTCTATGTGAAAAGGTTGGGTTAAATGGTATTTCTGTAATAACATGTGTCTCCCATGTGTGAAATGAGTGCCTGACATTAAATTTGGTGAATGTCCATTTGCTTAAAAGAATGTTTTTTAAATTTGCTTTTGAAATAATTTTGGTTTTTACAATGTTATTGTAATGGAAAATAACTTAAAATTGTTGAAGATTAAGTAAATTTCTCTGATTCAGAAACATTACGATAATTGAATGTAATGGGATGTTAAATGCTCTGTATTGTTAAGTAGATAATTTCTCTTGTGGAATTTGCTCTTTTATTCATAATAACCCATGTTTTGTAATAAGCCATTAATATTTTTTGTTTGGATGTGCATTTTTATTGTTTTTTGATTCTGATAATTTCGAAAGGCACATAAGCTAGTTCCAGTTTTGTGTAGATGTGTATGATCTGCACAGATCAGGGTGTGTGAATATGCATGTGGTGTATGTCCATGATGTTCACCAATCTGTGCACAGATTCAAATAAATAAGTTTCTTTAAATTTTTCTTAATTACATGAAATTGCCAGTATATTTAGTTTTCTTTATTTGGAAATTGCCAGTATATTCATTTTTCTTCTATGGAAGTAACATTCAGGGGGATTAAAGAATTTTAAGGAAATATTATTCAGTATAAAGTGAAGTAGAAGAATATTTAAAATCGTCTCTTTAAGCATCGATCCAGAAATCATAAATGTAAAATTCCAGTCTTAATTTCTTACTTTCTGTTCTAATAAATTAGTTACTATATGGGGTTAGAAATGATGGAGTGTTTTCTAGAAAATTATAATCACACTCTATAGTGTTTTTGTAACTTTTTTAGGGGAGTCTTTAGTCCCTTGTAGACCATTGACTTGTAAACCAAATCATTGGTTACCTTACTGTTTGCTTATCTACTAATTACATCACTATTTCATATCCAAGCAAACACAGTAATTATGTTTTGCTTTTCTACATTGACAGAGACAGAGCTGTTCATTCATGCCTATACATGTTCAAATGAAACAGTTTAAATTATTAAAATATCAACTTACATGTTTCATTGTCCTTTACTTAATTGATTTCATTTTTTGATGGGCATTTAGCCAATTTATCAGGTGGACATATATATTAAGATTCTGTATATTACAAACCTCAACATCTAATTTATTTTGAAAACATTTATGTTATAGAAATTATTTGCACTGCACAGTTCATTGTTACATGAATAAAATAGGTGTTTTTTTTATACCCCCTTGTCAATCACATTTTGAGCTGTAAATGGACCTCATCTTCAAGCTGAAATCAAATATCAAGTCTTAGGCATGCACAATATACAGAGTAATAAAATAAATTTTATGAGGTTGGCGCAGAAAAAGGACAAAGATATTGATCTCAGATGTTTAAGTATCTCTTACATTGGAGATATATTAAATAGACAGATTAGAACATTTCAAATTTGAGTGATAATAAATTATTACTGCAACTATTAGTTGTAGGTATGCAAATAGTTATCTAGAAGGAATAAAATCATGACAGCTGCTGCCAGTGATTGTGGAGTGAGGAAGAAGACGACTTGGTGAGAGATGGAGAAAATGTAGGGCAAATTGAGGCATCAGACAATGGTAGAAGAAAAGGGAAGTAGGGGAGGGGGAGGAGAATCATGTTGTCTCATTTGGAAGGAATGAGTAGAAAAATAGGAACAAGAAGGTATGCGAGAACAGATTAGATTTTATAATATGAGTAATAACTCAAGGTTGAGATGAAACCTAAATGAAAATGCTTAACAACCAGGCCACACAGGTATGTAAAAATGTTTTATTCTGTTTGGGAATTGCAATAGGAAGTAGTTTTTATAGACAGTGTTTCAAGAATCTACCTTGGATATTTTTCTCACAAACTAATATATTGGTTTCAGAAAGTTAATGTTGTGTCCTGTGTTTACTCAGAGAATTAAGAGAATTATGTTTACAGGTGTCCTCTTTTATAATTCTTCTACATTGCATGAGGCGCAACTTTAATTTTCTCATAATTTGACCAATATAGGCTGTTGGACAATATTGGCTGTTGGCACTCACATTAAACAATTTCATTAACTATACTTTGACTTTCTTCCTTCCACTTCCTATCTTTAAAGTTAGTGACAATATTTTTTTGATTTATTATTATTATTATTATTATTATTATTATTATTATTATTATTATTATTATTATTATTATTATTATTATTATTATTATTGACTAAGGTCAAATTGAATTTTTCTTTTAGTTGTTGGTTTTAGAGAGTAATTGATATGTGGTAAGAGCTGTAGACTTATGAGCTTATCAAAATCTTGTTTAGAAAACAGTACATTTGCACATAACTGTATATGTACAAGAAATAGTTATAGTGTTAATTTATTATCACTCAATTTTGGAATCTTCTAATCTGACTATATTGAGTACACGTGCAATGTTAGAGATAAACGTCCAAGGCGAATCTCTCTATCCTTATTCTGTGTACACACCTCATTAGCAATAAATGTATTTTATTACTCTGTGTATTGTGCATGCGTATGACTTTACATTTGATTTCAGCCTGAAGATGAGGCCCATTACATTTCACCTTGAAACATAGTGATTGACATGAGGGTCTGCAGCAAATCCTTTTGATTCTAAATTTGTAGTACATTTATTTTCATACCAGTTTTGTTTGTTTGCATTACTATTTTTCAAAATTTTCTGTTTTATTTCAACAAAAATAGAGCAGTATGTTTTTCTTGAGAGGAAACCTAAATAAGTTTTTAATACATAGGTATAAAAATAAATGACAATTTTTTTTATTGTAGTCCTTTTATTAAACTTTTGTGATACTTTTTTCAATCCTCTTTTATAGTTAATATTGAAAAGGAAGGAATTTTTATTATTGAAACATTGATTGGGGGCAGCTGTATTAATCTGCTGTTTTCTTTGTTTTGCTTCCTCTCCCTGGGTGATAAATGGTGATGGGAAGTACAGACGGAACAACAGGTAAACAACAGTATCCTGAGGCTCGCAGGATTGCTTGTGGCTGATATTTATAAAACTAATTTTGCACTTATATGCAGCATTTAGAATTTTGTCCAATATAGTATTTTTGTTATTTTGCCTGGTGCTTTATATTTATAGTTGTGCATATGGATGTCTTGTGTGAATTATGTGGGACTTCAGCTTCTTATGAGGATTTAGATCTTTCATGATCTGAATTCTTCTTGCCTGTGTAAAAACGAGTTTCTAATGTGTGTATTTGCTTCTTGTTGCTCAATTAATTCTTCTAATAATTCTTTGCTTGTGTTCATGCATGATTGTGGAATGTGGAAATAAGGATTGTATATCTGTATTGTAAACTTTATTGTACTCTGATGTGTTTTCTGTGTTTACAGTGCTTATATTTATAAACATACCAGTAAAATTAATATACAATGCTGAGTGCAATATTGGTCTGCCAGTGTGAATCTGCGTGACTGACAAACAATATAGTGTAATCAGTGTTGATTATTTTCTTGAGATTCCAGGGAACAATTTATAATATAAAATTTTGAATAGAAATATGGTGCAATTTCAGAATCATAATTGTTTTGAGACAAGTGTTGGAATATAGTAAAGAGAATTTTGATAAATGTTACTACTTACTGATGAATCATAAGAACTGTATTGAGTTGAATCTAATAACAAAAATCAGAAAGATAGGTGATAGACAAATCTTTTTTTTAATTTCATAATAAAACTGTTAGTTCTTTCTTATTAATCTAGCAATGTATTAGCCCTAGGCATAGAGAAATATATGTTTTTCAGTGCAAATAATTGTTATTTTTGCTATTCATCTATAATTCTATTCAAATGCAACTAGTATTTGTTTGTAGTATTCAGTACAAATTTTTATGTCGTACTTTATTTACCACACACTAGTTAAGTGGACAAATGCAAGTAATTCATGTTGGAAAGTAATAAATAGATTCGTTGAGTCATGTATATATCTTATTTAATCTAATACATCTTATTTAATGTAATTATTATCTTAAATTTAAATCTTATATTTAATCTTATTTAATGTAATACCTTATAAATTGCAAAACAAAAATTCAGTCATTATATTTATCTACATGTAGATATATCAATATTGTAAAAAAAATTACAGAATAGAATATTAACTTTAGAATTATAGAAAAAATAGCAAAACCCAAAAACCTAAATTAATTAAATCCAGGTTTTAATCCAGATTAGGCATTCTCAAAACTACTTTTGAACCGTTTTCTTATTGTTTTTCATCATTATACAGGGTGAGTCATGTAACTTTAGCAGCTCCTGCAGTTTTTGAACGGTTGAAGTTATTGCAATGCAATTTTCACAGAAGTGCATGAGGAAATGAGTCAAATAGATACATGTAATCATTTCTGTTTTATCACTTGTGTTTTTGAAATATTGACATAACTCTTTTTTTTTCAAATGGAACTAAATTAAGTCTTTTCATAATTTTGTATGTTTCTCTGATATCATCAAATAGTGATGTTTCTTGACAACTATCCTTATACTGAAGTTGTTGGTAGTTCCTGGGAATTTTTGTGATCTTTTGATGTACCTTTTCAAGATGTTTGATGTGTTTTTGATAATATGTGGGCTACTGAGTGTTCGCATACTCATGTATGGGTTTAATGCATGTACAATATTTTTTTTGGTTGCATATGAGTTTAGGGTGGATAAGGCTTTTCAACAAAGATGTAACATATTGTGAGCTTGTTTGGAGACAGGCAGTATGTCTTTCTTGTATAAATTCTTTTGTAGCTAGTACTCTCAGGTCATTTCACTGTGTTATTGATTCGAGTGTATGGTTTCTAATATTGTAGCTTTGTGTTGGGTTGTTCGTACTCAAATGAAAAACTATGCATTTGCTGGAATTCAAAGGTAGTAACAAAGTTTCAGCTAGTTATCTATTGTGTTGAGGAATCAAACAGACTTACTTAACAGTAGGAACATATTTTCATGCAATACCGAGTTTTATAATTACAACACATAATGTATTTATGTATTTACATCAAAAACAGTTAAAAACTGTGTGTGACAGACTATGGGGAGAAGTTAATTTGAAGTTACATTCACGTTCAGAAGCAAAACAAGGGGCCATTTCAGCATTTGCTCGGGGATCAGGGAAACTGGACGAAAACCTTATTGAGATGGGGTCATTGACCCAGAAGCTGAAGTACAATACTTGTTAAAGGTTCTTTAGAATTACAATCCAAATGGTATATAATACATTAAATGTCATTGTTAAAATTAATATTACTTTCCTTTTGGATGCTCGGTATAGTCTAATTGTATAGAAACAGTACTTGTGCAGCAGAAAAGATTTTATTTAAGACATAAACTTTTGTATTGAATTTAATCGTTTAATGACATCTGGCAAGGTGTAAAATAATATATTATATGTGAATTTTTTGGTAGTGAGCTGTTGGTACTGTCACCTGCTGAATATGACTACTACATCGAGTGTTGTAGTTATAGACAACGGCGTTTGTTGAAAATATATTCCTGCCCTTAAACAAGTCATTTTTGACAAAAACCACTGATTCATATGTGAAGAGACAAGTTAAAGGTAAAATACCTAGATTAATAAAGAGAGGCTCACAAGAATCTCGTGGGTGGGATTTGCTTATTATGCGTGGCAATGTGTAGAAATCACATTCATCAGATGTCAGTATCAGCAGCTCACTACCAAAAATCCACATATAATACATGTACTTTACTTTACAACACATTGCCAGATGATTAAACAATTAAAATCGGTAGAAAAATTTAAGTCCCAAGTAAAATCTTTTTTGCTGCATAACTGTTTGTATAAATTTAAAGACTATACTGATCATCAATAACACATTTACAAAAATATTTTAACAATGATACATACATAATGCCTTTAGTTTTAATTTGTATTGTATAATTTTTTTAAAAAGATGTAATATGCTTTAACAAATAATGTACACCAGCTTCTGGGTCAATGACCCCCATCTTGATCTGGTTTTTGTCCATTTTCCCTGATCCATTGAGCAAATGTTGAGATTGCCCCTTGTTTTGCTTCTGGGCAGAAATGTAACTTCACTTTGCATACAATTTGTTAAGCTCTCCTTTTGCTATTGGTGGTAGGAATAGAGCTGGAAGTGTTTCACTAATTTGTTAGCAATTCAAAAAAATCAAATCTGCAGTTCGTTTACCAATGCAAATGAGTTTTCCACAACTTGGAAGTGAAAATGTTTTCTTTTTCAAATGTTGCTAATCTTGCACTGATTTTAATTTTTTTTAAATTTTTATTTTTTAAATTTACTTATTTTTTAACTGTGATTCATCTTTTAACTATTTCTAGTTAAAATATTGAAATTCTGGAGCTCAGAAAACTTGCGCAGATGATAATTCTTCTTCATATGGCATATGTTTTACTGTTCGTCAACTCAAACAATCAAACAATCAATCAAACAATCAATCAGTCAATCAATAAAACCCATCTCACGAGGACTAAGCACTTCACCATACCATTTGTGAACATTTCTGTAACATCGTCAACATAATAATAATTATTGATAAAACTAATAATATAATTAAAACTGACCTCTTTATGTATACGTGGCCTTGGATGTTGTTGGCAGTAGGAGTGTACATATCTCAATTACTTTTGCCCCATTTGTTTCTACAGCAACAGTACAAACTAGATTACTTTAGTAGTACAATGTGTCTACATTGCATTGTGTATGAACAAATTTTTCAAAATTAATGAGCTGTACAGAAAATGTTGTGGAACATCATATTTACAGCAACATTTAAATTGATTTAAGAAAGATTTATCATAGAACGTTTTTTCGCAATTTTGTCAATTTTTTGGTCCCTTAATAGTTGAATACAAAGAGGACTTCAGGTGTATTACAGGATAGTAATGTCTGGTTCTAATATTTACTAATTTGCATTGAAAAATTAGAATCCATTTTTGTGCAAATGTTGTTTTAGCATTTCTGAAAGTGCACTATTTTGAGTTTGTTTTCTCTGGAAAACATTTCTTATTTTTTGACACACTTTGAAACACTTGTATTCATAAATGCAATAATATATAAAAATACCTATAGTGTAAATATTAACTAAGTAAGAAATTTAAAAAATGACGTTTTACAAAACTTATGTTTGTTATTCACGTTGTTAATACGTACAAAATATACATGTTCTCATAAAGTATAAATAACTTTGGACCTTGCTGAACTTTGCCTGTACATAAACTTGCTAATCAAAATATATAATAAGTCATCACAAATCACAATACATTTTTATAATGAAATTAAATAATATAATAGGAAGCAAAAACAGAAGAACGAGAGAGAAAACCAAGAGGAGAAGAGTCACCCTATATGAAAAACAGATTTGCTTCTCACATATACATTTGGTTTGCTATAAAAGGAATAAATGCAAATGATATAAATTGTGACCTCTGCATAAACAACACTTAATAGATAATGTAAATAGAGTTTTCATAATAATGGTTTGAACAGCATTGTCACTTACATTGGGAGCATTGACAACAGCAGCAGATAAGCAATTCCAGTGATCGACGACTGCCAGAGAGGAAACATTTGTATGGATTGCACAAAAAATTGCATCTGTTCAATTTTGTAATTCTGACTGTGAAGGTGGAATTTGGTGTTGTGGAAGAACAAATCATTGAAAAGCTGGGCGGTTGTAGTGACCATTTAGTATTTTGTATGTTTCATTGAGATCTCCCAGCAAAATATGGTCATCAGCTATTAACAGGTGAAGTGCTTCAAGTCTCTGAGGGTATGACAGATGTCTCAGAAGAGTAATGTATCTTGAGGATTTGCTCAGAACACTGAGAGAGCCAGGTCCTGGGTGAAGATACAGTAACCAAATTCAATTATTGGCCTAATGGAAGTAGTGAAGATGTTGCGGAAAAGTTGAGGTCAGATGCTTCAAAGCACCATTGCCCAGATAGGAGACTTATGTTGGCTCTTTTTGTCACGTATTGAAAATGTGTACTCCCCTTCAGATTCTGTTAGTTCATAATTCCCAGGTCAGATTAAAATGGAACATGAGGAATATATTGGTTGTTCAGATGATAACATTTGCACTGTAATTTTTTCCAATATGAAGAACAGAACACTTCAGTGGATTGACTGTGAGCAACCAATTGTTTGACCATTGAGAGAGCCTGTTGAGATCTTCTTGAATATCGAGCATGAGTGGGTTAACATTTCAAGGTGGTGGCGAAGCACTCATTGGGGGATATCATCAGGTTACAGAGGTCAGTTATGTAGTGTAGGAAGAGTAGTGGGACGGAACCTTGTGGAACCCTGAGGACAGGCTTTTCTGAAGAGGGGAAAACCACCAGTTCTCACTCGGAAGTTCCAATTCTGTAGAAATGCGGTAATTAATTTGTACGGAGCTTCTTTAAGTAGGAATGTTTATCCTGAATAACATCCAGGATTCTCAAAAATTGTTTCTAATGTTAAGTATTTTATTTTCTCTATATGAGATTTCAGAGGAGTAAGATTTTTCTTTTCTAATTGAATTATGTAATTTTTGAAGTATCAAAAGGTTACACAAAATATCATTAATGTCATATTATTCAGTGTATACATAAAAATAGTGTACAGAAAAAAATGTGAAGCTGTTTTTGAGAAAATCTAGTTTTTACTTTCTTATAAAGAGTCATAAGCATAATCTAGAGAAAGTTTTTCTTTCTCTCCTTTTTCCCCTCCTTCCTTTCTTCTTCTTTTCTCTCCTCCAAAATGGTCGGTCCTTGGGTCTCTGTCTATCTTTTTTGGTCGTCCGCTCTTTCTCTCTGTTGGTTAGTCAACACCAATGCATAAAACAATCTTTTGAAAACAAATATTGCCCAAAATGATCTAGCTCTTCTTGAGCCCTGCAAATTTGAAATGAAGTCTTTAGTTTTCACATGAAGGCCCTGGAAAATGTTCATAATTTGTCCCAAAAATTGCTCCAACACTTTCCCTTAAATTTCTTGGTATAACTAAGAAAACCTCTTTAAAAGATGGCACTTGTCAGATTTCACCCCTTGTTAATGTTAAAATTTCAAAAGTTCCTAATTTTATATTTTTTTATCCCTCCCGCCCCCCAAAAAATGATGCAAATAACAGTATATGAAGGTCATTTTGATGTAACCTTTTGATTCAGGTTCGATTGATCAGGCAATATTCATTTTAGAAAAAGTTCTGGCAATGGATTAGGTACTACAATTATTCACAGACAGATTAAAAAAAAAAAAAAAAAAAAAAATTGCTTTTTTGGTATCAGGAGACCCCAGAACGTGGTATTTTCATCCCAATTGCAAAATCAATTTTCTGGGGTGTTACATAACTTTTTCTTCCACTACTTAAAGAACAACATATATACATAAATAAATGAGAAAGTTAAAACAGGCTATTATTTTTTACTGCTGTGTGTTTTCAAGGGGAAAACACGTACCTGAAATCGAATGTTATGAGCAAGATAAAAACTCCAAAAACATATTCCATGACTATGTGTTAGTTTTAAAACTTCCATAAAGTTGACTGAATATTATTGTTTTTTATTTAAAATGTTATACTTAATTTGCATTGTGGCCGTGGAGCTACCACCCCGCGTGCTCGCGCGGTCTTGGGCTCTCAGCTATAGTATGTAGGCCGAGTGGAGTTCCTATATTTCAAGTTTGGATAACGCGAAGTCGCCTCAGAGGCCGAGAGGTGGCCCCGCGGGAGCGCTCTGGAGCGTGCCCTCTCCAGTAAAAGTCGGGCGCTGCGCACGTCGCCCCCCGCCTCACCCGGCGCCTTTGCGGGAACAGTTGAACATTATATGCTCTTAAAGGGACTTTTGTTATGAACGCATAAGTGCCAAAAATGTATAAACGTAAAACATAAGTGCGAAGCGAAGAAAACATAGTTTCACTGTATTAGTGAATGCTGATATCACACGTTTTCGTGTCTCATCTGTAATCTGTAAGCCATTTACCAACAAAAAAAAGTCAACTTAGCCAAAATTGAAATGTTGAAAAGTGGGAGGCTTGCTGTGGCTCGTATGGCTGTAAGATTACAGTATTATCTTGTTTCTACTCTAAGTCTTATGTAGGCATTCATGGCCAGATTCACAATTCGAATTATCTTCTGGTCTGGACAGCCATGGTCTAGTGGAAATTATATTTCCAGACATTTCATCTGCCGCACTTGCTGACAAAACATCTGGAAATATGATTTCCAATAGAACACAGCCATCCAGCTTGGAAGATAATTCAAACTCATTAATGTTTCATTCAGATTTTTGTATGATAATTCTATTTTATTTGAAATGAGAATGTGCTCAGTGTGGAATATCTTCAGTATGGGAATGAATAGAAATGTGGAAGTGACACTTTATACATTTGCAAATACTTGTCAAGTATTAAAGGTAGTTCCCACAATTATTTAAAGACAACGAAAATTTGCTTTATATGAACACTTTTGTATCAAACAATTGTTCATATTAAGAGAAGCTTGCAGTTTAAACATTTCCTCCAATGCTAATTAATTAAAGACAATCAAACATTTTGAAAATAAATCAGAATATTAAATGGATATTACATAAAATATGAGGGAGTAATTTAGATTAATAGTTTATTTTATAATTATAGAAACTGTAGTTGAAAAAGGAACCATTAACTTCAAACAGTGATGAAATTTTTTTTTATCCCAGATTTTTCCAATGACTCAGAAATCGCATCAAATTAATTTGTCTCATCTCAAACTAAGATACTCATCTACTTAACTGTTCATGAAAATGATTATAAAATTGTATTTTTTCCCCTTCAAATTATTCCTTTTATACTTATTGATACTGTAAACAGATTTAATTTAGCAATCTTAGTTGTGAAGATATTTTCTATTTTCTGGGCTTCTGTGTAAGTACCATGCAGCTTTCATGCCATCAGCAGTTGGAAACTCTTTATCTTTCAATGAATTTTCATGTATTTTGATGAAGCAAAACATAACTCATGAAACTGAAAAGATATTTATCAATTTTTGTTTTGTTTTAAAGCCAAATTACTTTCCATCATGCAAATATGAAAAATGAGGGTATTAGATTAAGCTACTGATAAATATTGTTTTCATTTTTAATGCCCAAGAAGAAAATTAACATAAGAGTGTGCAATACAATTTTTAAAAAAATATATAAATTGTTATTTTTTTTGAGGTGCACATAATAATACACATTGGAAGAAGTGTTGTGTGAAAGAATTCATTGAACTAAACTAAGAGCCACATGGCTTATGACAACATGTTTAAAAAATGTTGCAATTAAAAAATTAATATTCAAATAAATTGTTTTTTATGTAGGTAATTACCTTAGAAACTACAAAAGTTTGCTAATAATGAATTAAATGCAATAATTAGAATTTTACTCCCTTTTGAGTAGATGAGTACCTTAAGTTGTAATTAAAAAATTAACTTTCATACTTTCAATCTCAATCCATCTTTTCTGAGGAAAATTGCTGAGAATGGGAAGGTAATTTAGAATATGTGAATGTAATAGTGTATATGCTTGCAGCTCACATATCAGACTTCTGTCAGCCTTAGACTCTTCATGGGTTGTCAACAGTAACAATGGACTGCATGCACATGGCCATCCAGCATGGTTACAACTGCAACTGTCAGCAGCGAAACTATTGGACTTGGCTTTAGCATTACCTGCTCATCGTCTTCCTCAGTTCCAAATGTAAGTAAGAATTTGATTTAGATTTATAAAATTCACTGAACTCATCTTTGTTCACTAATGTTTCTCAGACATTTTAGCTTTTTTCCTTCTTTTTATATTTCGTGTTTAAAATTGTCAGAAATATATTCATGTTAAAAAAATGAAGACCTGTCACTTAATGCTCCTTTTTTTAAAGATATGTAGTGTTTTTTAGTTTTTTGATATTCAGCTTTAATATTTATGAGATTCAAGCTGTTTCCAAAAAGCTGGTAACAAGCTTACCTCCACATAAAATGTGTTTGGAAAATGTAAAAAATTCACTGTTTTCAGTGCTTAAAATGAAGATCATATTATCAAATGCTCATTGTGTAGAGTGTAACATTAAATGACACTTTAGCCGAAACTATTACAAGATGAATTATGAATTAATTAGTAACTAGAGCAAATTTATTAAATTTGGAAACCAGTATACTTTAGCTTCACTCCAACTTAGAGTTATCACTATTATAGTCATTGTTAATTTTATTATATATACTTGTGTGTTTTTGACAAGTGTGTGTGTGCATGATTTTTCTGTACATTTTGTGCAGTCAATAATATCGCCCTTAAACAGGTACCGTTGGGCTTTTGTTGGCGGATCAGAGTGTCCATCACTCAACAACAATCAGCCACATGATGAACCTGCTAGATCTCCTGATTTTGTGCCACATGTTGCTCGGATAGCTAGACTTATGGACACCAAGGTATGTGCTTCCGGATCATAAATGTCATTCTGTTATTTCAAGATTTATTGTTATAGAAATGGTGCATATTGAGGAAATAGTAAGTTGCAGTTTACAACCACTTTGATTTTTGGGATGTTTGTCAGGTAAATAAAAATATGTTACTTCAACAGAAAACGAAAGCATATTTATATTTATCTGACCAATATTATGTGTACATCATTCCAAAAATGGGTACTGTTAGTTGGTATTATTATTTATGGAATATATGTAATCCTTTGCAGCAGCGTTTCCTCTAGAATTCTCCTCCAGGTAATGGCAGGATTCAACTTGGCTATCTAGCATGTATCAAAATTTGTCACGGTTGGAACTCAAACCTTAGGAGCTCCTGGTCAGACACTGCAATGGCAACAATTGTTGCTCTCTAACTTAACTATCTCAGATATTACTGTTGTAATTTTACTCAATATATTGAAAATACAACAAATTGATTGCATCACATCCTAAGGATGTGATATTTTATGAATACGATTTTGTGTGTTTTCAAGCTAACAATTTTTTTAAAAAGTGTATTATTTCAAAAATATTTATGGGAGGCAACAGCAATACTCCCCCAACAATCAAAGAAACATAACAAAAAAATATATAGTGGATGCCCCCTGCAACCAGCACATCACATCACATCACATCCCTGTACTACAGGCAGGATGCAGTGTTTTAAGAATAGCGAAGAGTGACTATTGTAGAGATTAAGACCACATCTCCAGGTCCTCATCATTTATGTGTCTGGAGAGACATTCACTTGGGTTTCACTTAGCATTTACTTATAATTATAGGTAATACCAGTAAACCCAGATTACACTTTGATTTTTCTATAATTTCTGATGACTTTATGTCATTGTTACACCTCCTTTCTTATAAAATTACTCTTTTTAACAGTGGTAGCACATTTCTGAGGCCACAAGTCATGTTGAATGTTCATGAATTAATTAAAAAGATTTATTTTACATGGCAGAAGGTGTAACAATGATCTAAGTCATCGGCCACTATAGAAAAATTTAAGTATATAATCAGGGATGCACTGGTGCCAAAATTGTAACTATGTTGTAGTTGTTTCGGGAGTTTGATGTATTAGAGCAGACAGCAAACGTAGCAGATCTGCTCCCTCTGTGATCAGTTTATACAACACAGGGACACGAATGGTGATTATTTCTAACTTGTATACTCATCACCAGGATTTTAATGATCTAAAACATCACCAAAAATGATTTATAAAATGCTTTTAAAATGTCCTAAAAGTAAAAAAAAGTATGCAAAAAATTTGATCACAACCAGTTCAGATGAACAACTCAAGCTGTTGGATGATATTTTACTGATGTAATTGAGACTTCTTTCTTTCGTTCAAGTGGACTCGGCTGGTAAACTTTCGTTTTGGACTGTTGTTTACCAGGAAATTTCTGTCTTAAGTTGTCATAAAATCGACTGAACCAACAATGGCACTGATAGATGTCACAGGAACCTTAGATTACATAATTATAATGGCTGACATAACAATTTCTGAGCAAAGAAATCGAATATGTAACATAGGAATTCTGTGGAGAGTTTGTTGCATCTGGTAAATATTATTTGAAGAAAGTACTATTAAAATGATGATAATATCTATAAAATTAGTGAAAAATGCTTTAAAAATGATGTGAAAAGGTAAAAAATGACTTATTAGTTGAAATCAACAAAAAATGCAACAAACAAAAAAAGTGACATAAAAATGGGTCATTTCTTTTTGTCATAACATAAAATTAATGTTGATACTAAAAGGGATTGTTATAAAGGGAAATTACATTTCATTAAAATTCACCCTCTACTCATCATATTGAAGAGCGATGTCTCCATTTTTATTATAAAATCTTCATTAATGATAAGGATCATAGAGCGTTTAGTTGCCACTGAAGCAGAGTACAGAGTTTTAAAAGAAATAAGTTAGAATCAAATAAATTCCGATTGCTTAGTACAAAAAATGTATGCATTTGCAGTAATTATTCTTCTAATCAATTTGACCAGAAATATAAACAAATGATTAATGAAATAATGTCTGTCAACGAGATAAAAACATGAACTTTATTCAAACTTATTGATCAAACCTTTGATCTTTATTCAAACTTTTTTTCTGGGGGATAGTAAGAGAAATTTCTATGGAGTACTCTAAAATATTGCTTATTTGTGTCTGTATGAGTAAGTTACACTTTGTTGATGATGTGGTTATTTTCAGTCGTAATAAAAAATTAATAATGGAGTAGTTTAATGCTCAATATGAACTAATGATATTCGTACTTGAACATTGTACAGTTTGGAGGAGTAGTGGATCCTTTGCCTCGATTACCCGGGCAACTGCTTCTGAGATCATCATCCATTCATACTATGCAAGAGCTTCATCCCTTCTTCACAAGCCTGAGTACATTTTCAACTTCACCAACTCTGCCAGAATGGAGTTCATCACTGGGGCAATTGGAAGCAGCTCTGGAAACTGATTTTCTGGAAAGACTGCCAAACAAGTAACATTCAATATTTCTTCATACCTTAAAACAAGTTTCACCATCTTGAATGTGCTTTTCTTGTGACATGGAGCATGGACGTTTGCAGAAATTGTCACCCTCCTTGTTCACTTAAAATTGCTTAAATATTTGTATTACAATAAAATATTGCAGTTTCTTCATTGTTTCAAGATGTATTGTTAATACCATTTGTGAATGATATTGCATTTAAAAATGTTAAGACAAGATATTGTTGTATTGTGTTGTGGAGAATAACTTTCTGCGTGCTATTTTGGTCAGTCTCTCAAACATTGCCTTTCAATGAGTTGTGACATTCGTGTATAGGTATTCAAGACTGGTGTGACATGTAATGGTTTCTAAGTGCCCTTCTTCCAGAAATATGTAATGCCATGAGGAAAAAAATTAAGTATTTTTCAAGTTTGTATGTTCTATGCATTTTGTATATGATGTATGCTTGGATCATTATATTACATTGTAGTATGACATAATTGAGAGTGCAGTGGAATCAATGTGATTAGGTAAGATTATTTATAGTCTGGAAAGATATCTCTGAGCAGCAATGTAAAATTTATCCTGTGATGCAAGGTGCCACCGGTAATATTCTTTAAATGGCGGTATAATATTGAGGAGCTTATTTCAAGAATCTATCTTGTACCTAATGCATGCAGTGACGAAGCAGCATTTCTGAAGAGTTGTTTTTTAATTCCTATTCATGATTATTAATCGTTCTAATAATCTTGATTACATATTATGGACTTTAATGTAATTCACAACTAGGTTGTGTTTAACTTTGCAAGGATTGTGAATGACTGTCTGAAACATCACCTTGTGAATTCAGATTTACAGATGTTTGTTTTATGAGTGAATTCACGGTTTGTTTTCAGTGATGACCATATATTATTAAATAATTGTTAATGTGATATTTGCAAGCCAGTGCTGAAAATCAGTTAGTGAAATAGTAGGGACTTTTTATTACAAGGTACAAGGAAGACATCTTGTAAAATGAGCTTTACATAATTATAGATTCAGTAGTCTTTTCCAATTTGCATTCGAAAAGATAATTTCTACTAAATTTATATTTCATTTTAATGTTATATTTTTGTATCAATATACATATACATGTATTTTATGCAATGTTAGCTCTGCAAGATATTTATCAACTTTTTGACAGTATTACACTGTACATTAAATATAGCCACTGGAGGTCATTTACTGTTTGAAATTATCCTATTGGATGGCTTAGTAAATTTTTACCCTCATCACTTTGTTTTTCAGAGACATATACTGGATTTTGATGTTTCATGTCAAAAATTCAATCATAGTTTTATTAATACCATATTAAGCAATTTTTAATTCACTTTTTGTAGCAGTATGGTGTTTTTAGAATTCAAATAGTTTCATGCTTCAGTGAATCACGTAATTATTGGTTTGTTATAAAAGTTAAGATAAGTAATTTCCTTGTTGTGGCCTGAGAGTTCATTTTCTTTTTGTCATCTAGTCATCAATTTGGAGTGAAGAAATATATATGATAGGTTTGGAAGATGTTACAGGTAATAAAAATTGTCAGTGCTTTTATATATGTATAATTATACAGAAATTTCAGTGTATTGTATCAGCAAGATACACATGTACATCTATACAATAAATATTACATATATACCTGACTAATGCATTAGCCTTTCCATCTCCATACTTCGCTGGTCTTGGGAAGGGGTAAGGTTTTACGATTTACAATGAATACTAATGAAAATTGTATTTTTTTAGCTTTCCTCCATTCTGGCAGTATATTTTTGTGAACTGAATTTCAAACTCCAGACATGGTAATAATGAAAGAAGAAAAAAAATATTATTCCAAGTTCTTTTCCTTTCTGTGCAACTTTTTAGGAATGTAATTTTACAACCAGCAGATAATCTTTTAATTTTAAATTGAAAACTTTACAAAATATTCACCCCACAGAGATATAAGTGATGGAAACTAATTGTCTCTGATAGCATCAAGTCACTGACAAAATACTTGAAAATTTACTTTCCATCACTAATTTGAAAGAAAGCATAATAGCACATTCATGACAGTATTCTTGGAGACACACTTGGTTTTCACAGGAAAATATGCATTAAAGATTTACAGGAAATTTCTAATTACTACTTTCCATATGAAAATTAAGTATGGATGACAAATGGATACGAGGAAAGTTAAGTGATTTTATGTTGATGAATTACATTTAAGTATATGATTAACACAAGTTTACAGAGTATTTATGCACGTTCTCCTAGCTTTGATTCATCAATGCTTCAAACAAGACATCACTAATTTTGGGGCTTTTACACTGATAGTTTTCTTGCAAGTATGATTTGTGCAGTTAGGGGTATATATTTATAAAAAAGATTTGCCACGCTTATGCAAGAAACATTCCAATCTACTTAAAAAGAAATATTTCTCTAGTTTACATTGGTGCACAATGTAATTAAATATATAATACTATTTAATAGTTTACACTTAAAACATTTACCTTAATTTATATTTACACCTATTTACATCTCCACCTCAAGTATACATCCAATATTCACTCATTCTCTATTCTTTATAAAATAAATGTTCATGGTCCTTCTCAAATTCACAATGCAAATTTTTGAATGTTTCTCTTTACATCCATTATACACAATGTGATGTAGTGGTTAGTAGCTGCCTTTACAATAAGTTACAAATGAAAATACTATGATTTTCAAGACTGATTGAAATTGTGTGAATTGAATCAGTCAGATTTAACAAACTTGCTATGTGTCTAGATCATCTTCTCGTTGGCTGGAAAAATATGAGACAAGGCCTCCAAATTCTCCACCACCTTCCTCATCATACGACTTGCTATTGCTGCCATCTGATGCTTGCAAATTTGCTGTCATATCTGAAGATGTGTAGTGATCTGTATATGGGGAACCTTGGAATGCCGAAGGAGGCAGTGCATCATCTGCTGCTGACATAGGAGGTGGTGGTGGGTAACCACCATAATGATAATTAGCTGGAGGAGGAGGATGATAAGGTGAGAAATTACCTGGAACTGGGCTGCGGCCTTGGTGAGTAGGAGGAGATGATTGTGGAGTACCTTGTGAAGTTTGAAGGTGACCTGCTGAAGTAGAAGGTGGGAATGGGGGAGGGGGATGCCGAACAGGAGGCTGTGAAGAATCTCCTTGTGATGGGAACTGCATCATTGATGGCATTGTTGTACTTGTAGGAGGAACCAAGGGCAACTGAGACCCTGGTCGAGAATATGGTGGGGGTGGGGGTGGTGTTGGTGTATTTTGAGATGTAGATGGAGTACCTGGTTTGGTACTATGGGGACTGCCTGCTGGTGGAGGAGGAGGAGCAGCTGTGGAAGAAATGATTATAGGACCTCCACCAGACGGTGATGGATCCATTGGATGGTGTGATGTATGAAACATATGTGGCTGGCCACTTGATGGAGGGTTGCGAAGCCGCATGGATCCTGTTTGTTGGAAACCAGGAGGACCTCGAATTCCAGGACCTCTGGTGGATGGGGATGAGCCATAGTGGCCCATTGCAGGACCTAGGCCAGAGTTGTTGGTGTCTGTAGGCGGTGGTGGTCGGTATGGTGACGACAAACCCTTTGGAGGTCCTGAGTAAGGTGGCACTGATGAAGTGCCACGACCAGCATTCTGCATTGGCATCAGTGAAGGTTCTCCAGAAGAGCTGCCAAAATATTTGTGACCCATAGCTGTTGCAGCCGCAGTAAAACTTTGGGGTGCTCCTGATACAGGCTGAGATTGAAGCATTCGTGTTATTACACTGCTACTGCTGGTATTCCCAATTCCTGGGCCTGACTGAGGAAAATTTTGAAGTGGATAGTGGCTTACATCTACTGCTTTTGCGGCAGCAGCTTTTCCTCGGCCACGACCTTTCCGTTTCCCAGCTGGTGGGGGGACATCCTCACTAACTTTCAAATCACCATCTGAAGGAATTACAGGTGGAGCTGCCAACAGACTCCGTAATGGATCAGTCTCTGCTCCTTTGGCACTCTGTAATAGCATAGCTCTATCAGCCTCAGGAAGCAAATCTGGATTGGAACCAAGTGAAATGGGAACTGTCCTGCCAGCAGCTGTGAGTCTTTGCATAAGAGATTCACCACCTTTCACTGAAATTTCAGCTCCCATTCTTGACTGGGCTGGAAGCAATTGCACATCAGCCAGTTGCTTCCCAAGTAGACCACAATCTCCCTTTTCAGTTTGAAATCCAGGAGCCAATCCTTCAGTAAAATCAAGAGAAGCATTTTCATTTTTCTTCTTTCTTTTACCTTTCTTTTTCTGCTCTTCTTGTTTCCTTCCTTGTCCACGTGTTCTGCCCTTCCTCTCTTTTGGCAAGTTCCCAATAGGCACATTCACTACAGAACAACTTTGCAATTCTGCTTCTGAAGTCTGAGTATTAACACTTTGGTGACTTGCATATCCAAAAGTATGATCTTCATTTTCACTAGGTACTTGTACACCAGTACATGGGGGTATGTCTTCTTCACTGTCAATAATAGCTTTCTTATTAGTTTTTGGCCCTCTTTTTCCTTTCCTAACAAATTTCTCTGGGCTACTTTTCACAATTCTCTTGGGTTTTATTTTCTTATCTTGTTTTGTTCTATTAACTTTTTTCATCTCTGTGGGCTCACCTGAAACAAAAAAGGAAAATACAAATTATTTATTTCTAATTCATGGACAATCTGTCCATTTTTACAGAAAACAAAGTTTCATAACTAATTCATTAAAGTGTATAAAAACAGTAAAAATATAATTTAAACAATTTCACAAACATTTCGTAAGTTTCGGTTCTAAAATTAATTGCTTGCTGCATGCAAGAAGATCGACTCTCGTGATAAGTAGAGGAAATTTCTCGGTTATTATAAAGAATCAAAAGGATTTCAAATTTACATTCCCGAAGATCCACCAAAGTCTCTTAAAGCAACTGCGGGGAAAGCGGAGAGTGATCACCAGGATTTTTACTAATATCAGCGCGTAGTTTTCAATGATGATCAGTCAAGTGAAAAATCGGGCAGACGATCTCTATAGGTTAATTTAAACGCAAACACCAGAGAAGAAAATGTAGGCGAACCAGAGACGGACGAGCAGATATCCTTCCGGAAGACGACAAAATCAACAACGGGGATGATGCACACGAGGATTTCTTAGGTTTCGATGTCGAACCTGCACCCGATGTTCAATCGGTACGATGCGGGCTGGGTGGACCAAAAACAGAACGGGACAGCGTGGCAGACCGTGAAAAGGGTAACACGCGCGACGAAGAACAGGAATTTCTCCAGTCTGATGGAGATTCCGGTAAGTTACAGCTGTATCAGATTCTGATAAAACTGAATGGATGTTAGCGATGGCAGATGAACTTGTACAAAGAACAAAATATGGGACCTGCAGCGCACGAGCGATAGAACTGTAATCGGTAGTCGTTCCGTTCTCAGGAACAAATTTGGAGCCAACAGCGAAACAGAAGAAAAGCTAGAGTCGTTGCCAGGGGTTTTGCTCATAGTCCCGGACTGGATTACAGCGAAACTTTCGCACCTGTTGCACGGCTGCTCCATCAGGCTCGCCGTTGCTTTACTGCTCGTAACATGGTAATTCGACAGTTAGATGTGAGGACCATGTATTCAAACAGTATCGTCGGAGAAATCTATTTGGAGTTGCCAGGTCACGTGCAAGAGGTTCTCGAGTTTCAAGCGAGACTGCTAAGGAGGCAATGTATTTGAGGCGGTTGTTGAAGACGGGCTGCGGACCTTAGCAGTGTGGTACTATACAACGACACTTGGTCTCAGAAGCTAGCCGAAAATTTACCGTTCCACACTCGGACAAAGTACGTGCGACACCATTTCATTCGAGAGGCGCTCGTCTGGTGAAATTCGCATCGATAACAGCCCCCCCCCCTAGATACATAGATGGACAGGCAGAGAGAGTGTTTCTTTGAGCACTTTTGATAAGAGTGGATTAATGTTGTTCGTAAAGTGGACTCATTGGGAATTGTTCTGTTGGTCGTTCAAAAACAGCTAAAAACAGGATTATCCAGCTTCCTCCATTGTATATAAGATGCAACAAGCTTCACATAACTCCTCAATGAACTTATTGTTATCGTTTTCATTTTCCTTTGGCCTCGTGTCTAGAAGAGGTTGAATTGTATTTTTCGATACATTTTTTGAGATGCAGTTTGCAAATGTTGATGGACTTGAAATTTTTTTGGGCACAGTTCACTTGCTTTGAACAAACTTGGCAAAATATTTTTTCCCCCATACTAAGTTAAATTTTTCTCCCTCGCAATCCAACTTTGCAAAGGGAAGCATACGAGCTCTGACAGGAGCAGATGGCATGCTATCTTTAATTCACAACACACCACAACACAAGTTACCGAGATTAGCAAAGAATCTGAACCACCACTCCAAAACAATCAACTGGTCAGAGTTAATGCAGATTTCGAACTGGCAATAAAGGGTATCGTAATATCAGAGCCAATGAGAACTAAATATATCTCTCCACCCTACAGTGCTCCTGCTGTCGTGGCCTCGTCCTTCGCACGAGGTTGTGGCACCCTGACCACGAAATAATTCACTGAACACAAGCAGAGGAGACTGGGATGAGGCATGCCACGGCGTGGTACTGTTTATTTTCCACAGAAGAGCAGACACGTCTGGATATCGACTTCCTGATGAACTGTACCGCTCTACGAGCATAGAGATGGTACAAACATAATAGCCTTCTGAACGTTTGCATTTACAGATTAAATGGATCAGACAATCCAAGCCGTTCTTGCAGAATGTATGTTGAACGGTTTCTAATCTAGCTATGTGGAATTGAAACTATATCAAGTTCATTATAACCGGAGTTGACTGTACTGATAACAATTATACGGATGTTAAAATTGGAATTATAGATGGAAACTCTTTAATTAATATATCCTGTAAGGAAATAACTCAGCTTGATATTTTTTCACAAATTGGTAATTGAGATGCAAGGCTGGGCCCAGGGCCATATGGAATGCCTCTATTATTTTTTTAAAACTCTAACACTAATCGAACTACCACATTACACCATCTTTTTTCCAAATCTATTTTAGTGATTTGAAATGAAATAAATTTGGAAATGAGTTTTATAACTCCTATCATCACGTTAAGAGATCATTCTAATGTGATATATTGTAGACATAATTCAAAATTGAGCACAATACTCCAATTATTTGAGGCTATCATTACAAACAAATTATCTGCTGATTCTTATAGACTTGTATACTTATAGATCAACAACATGGTTTCAGACATAAATGCTCAATGTTGTCTTATTTTATTGATATTGTAATCAAACTTGCAAGTTGATATATTTACAGATTTTTCCAAAGAGACTGACATCATTAATCATAATATATTGTTAAATATACTTTTAATTTAGGGATTCATGGAAATTTCCTAAACTGGATTAAAAATTATCTGATACATAGACTTCATGTTAAAAACAAATTGTGTGTTACAAGATTAGGGTTACTTCACGTGTATCTCAGGGTTCACATTTGGGCTCACTACTATTCATAATATTTGTTAATAATTTGAAACCTACTCTAGACTTATTAATTTCCAATGATTCAATTATTCTTTGAAATAAATAATATCGATGACTGTATAATTCAATACAACTTAAATCTACTGACTTCATGGCATACTGTCAATAAATTAAAATTGAATTCTTTGAAATGTAAAATTATGACTTATTCTAGGATGAGGTATAACATCAACTTTTCTTATTCTATTGTTGGTCGAGATATTGGGAGTTCTTTTTGATCCTAAACTTATTCTCATCCTATTGATGAAATAATTTCAAAAACAGATTGTATGCTGGACTTTATAAAACGAATAACTACAGATTTTAAAAATCTGAAATCATTCTTAACTATGTCTAACATTAGTTAGACTAAATCTAATGTATGCTTTGGTGGTGTGGTTATGAAAATAATATTAATAAACTTGGAAAAAATCAACGTGAATTTCTAGACTTTTTTGCATGGAAACTGAAACTGACCTCTCCCAGCATGAGCCACAATTTTAGTCAAGTCGCTATTATGAACATTAGCTCACAAAATTTTCATGATGCAACATTTTTATTTAATCTCATTGATAATAATAGATTGTATATAACAACTTGTTAAACTTCAATGGAAAGTTCCAAAAATTAGTATGAGAAATAGTGAACAAGTAAATTTTGAAATTTCTTTTGCTAAGACAAATCAATTGTATGTAGAATGTGTAAGTTAACCCTTAAGTGGGCGCACGCTCAATACCGCACTTTTGCTTATGATGCGACAGCGTGATTGTTGACACTTGTTTCCGATAGATATGTAGTCTATTCTCTTTTGAGCTTATTTCACACATGTAAGTCACTCGTTAGAAATGTTCTCATAATTTTGTCACTCATTAACACTGCACCAAGTGGAAAGGTCGGTTTGGCGGCACCCTGTGCTGCACGCCTGCAAATGAAGTATTTATTCCTCCAGCCTTGGCGATTTTGCATTTCTTACATCTTAAAAATTACTTTTCAATGCAACTAATGTATATAATTTATTTATTAATATATTTTATTTAATAATTTATTTATTCTTTATTATATGGACAAAGTATGCCCAAATGTAAATAGAATTTTACAAAAATAGTAGGTGGAACAACTCCATGAGGCTCTTGTGGTTTATAACTGTCGGTTCATTGTAGCCGTTACAAAGAGTCACACTCATACTTTATAAATTAATATCACGTTACTTATTTGAATTTCAAAATCAAAGATGCAGCGTAATTCAATTCCATATACGTTTCCTTAAATTGCACTTTCTTGTTATGAGATTATTCACAGTGTACTCAGTACTATACATCTGAGTGTAAAATAGTAGAAGAACTTGTCTTTTCATTCTATTTGGCACATTAAATCTTAATTCTTCCAATAATGAAGAGCTACAAATATTACCATTGACCAATTTATAAATAAATTTAACAACATTCAATTCTCTCCCCAATGATTTCAGTGATGGGATCTTCAACATTGGTGAAATCGTCTCATAATTATGATCCAAAGAGGGATCAGGTAAACTAAGATAATGAGCAGCCATTCTGAAAACTAATGTTGCACTATTTTGATATGTTTTATATGAACATCAAAGATAGGATTCCAAGCGGGGGAGGAGTAAGGGTCTAAAGAGCAGTAGGTATAATGTTTCCAGTACTCTAATTGAATTTAATTCATGACAAGTCCTTTCGACAAATCCTAACATTTGAGTAGATTTTATTGATTGTTTTATATATGTGGTCTTTATATTTCATTTTATCATCAAATATTACCCCTGAGTGTACACTTGAAAGATTTTTGCCATTGATCGAATAAACATTTGGAATTATAATTCTTAGATCGCCTAAAATTAATTGTTACATACTTTTCTGGGATTATAATAATGTTCTTATCTACACACCAAGCATATATCTTATTAATGGCATTTTGCAAGTCAATAATGTCTTTATGAGAGGAAATGTATTTCTATAGCTTAATATCAACAGCAAATAACAAAAATTCAACATCATTGAGTATAAAGCATAAGTCGTTATTTATTTTGTTTATTAAGTGGGAGCCTAAATGCAATTCTTGAAGTGCACTTCTATTACAAAATTTCTGTATTTCACATATTGCAATGTACCAATAAGTAATTCCTAAACCAGTTAAGCACCGGACCAGCAACACCAAATTACATTAATTTCTCTAATTCTAAAGAACGATTGACAGAGTCAAACATCCTTGCTGAAATCCGTGTAAATACTATCTAATTGAAATTTCTTTTCCATAGAAATTAACATATACTGAGTATAAATCAGCAGGTTAGATTCAATGCACATAATATGCAGTACGGATGAAATCCCTTCTCTTCTGGAATAATCTTCTGGCAAATTGGTTGATTTTTCAAGGAAAATAAAATTACTGAAAAGATGAACTTAACAGGTTAAGCAACTTCACAACTGATAACTATTACAGTAGTTATTCCCTGAATGACTATTTGTTGAACAATGAATCACATTCTTGGGAACAGTGCAAAATAATTAAAGAGAAACACCAAACAAATTGAAAGAAGTGGGATCTTCTCTGTTTAGTTGTCAAGATGACTTTACACAAGTGTCATATGTATCCAAAAGAGAAAAAGATATTGTCAACAATGGAGAAACTAATGAGAAAATAAGCAAGTCAACAATTATTCTCAAATGCAATGAAACAAAGGGAGGTGTTGATGTAGACCAAAAATACGAGATGGAAACAAAAAACAAGAAGATAGCATGTTTACCTACTTTTTAAAATGATTGGCATTACAATAACAAATTCACAGGTGATTTTCAGCGCAAATAAGCAGATAGCTCCAGATGTAAATTTTCTATGAATTTGGCAATCTAATTGAGCACATACATTACATTACCTTCCAAAAGATTTGGATGCATTTCAGGAAAATGCAATCAGAATATGTAGGAATTTAAAAAAGTAGATGTGGGAAGGGGAGCATGAGAATGTGATTACATAAAAATATTAGAACAATCGTACATCACACTTTGGGTTTCGGTTTTGTGTGCAAACTTCAGAGCTGCCGTCAGCTCACATAAATAAAATGCTCCAAAGAAGGGAAAGATATGAACAACTGAATGAAGGATTGAGAAGCAAATATTGGAACACTTAATAATTGTTTACATTATATTAGTTGAAACATTTCAATTATCTCTTTTCTATACTTCACACATATTTTGATATATGTGTTCTTATACCTGTGCATTCTATTTTGTTCACAAAAATATTCAATATTTTCTCTTAAAGCAATATTTTAATATATTTTACAATTAAAAGGTTTTGTCTATACTTTGTATGTACTTTAACAACATTTTCCTCGCTCTTTTCAAGCATCAGAAAATCCTACATACTTAATTTTGTTGAGTGGCACAGTGCTTGCATATGTTACAGGAAAGTGTGCCCACTGAAGGGTTAATACATGAATTTAATATACAGTAGATATGTACTCCAACATAGATTTTTAAAAGAATGTTAAATGATTTTCATGAAGAGTATGTGATATGATGAGTATGAAATACCTTGTAATTTCAATGTAATAAATTATTGTAAGTAATAGTTACCGACATTTTATATTATGTATTGTTGGGGAATTGCGAGTTCATAAATACATAAATAAATAATGTTCACAGACAGATGGCCAAAAACCACCAGAGCCCACAACACATATTAGAAATAGGGATTGCAATCCATGCAGAAGATTTTCATAACTTGTGAACAAGAACTGCAGAGTTATTGCATAGGTTTAAATAATACTTAGTATATATCTGTGTGAGTGTGCGTGCAAAAACTTAAAGAAAATTTACATTCAAACAAGATACTGATGGGGTTAAGTATTATCCATCCCATACTACTAATATGGAAATAGAATCCATGAGGGTCGTTATTTTAATTTCCAAAAAAATTGTTATTAAAACTATAATAACACCACCACCAAACAGATGATGGAAAAATCCAATTAAATAAGAAGTATCAAGAGCAAACTTTGACAGGTAATTCCAAGCACTGTAGAATGCACAAATACCATAGAAAGCAACACAAAATTTTAATATTCATTGATGACTGAAAAATACCTGATTCATTTTCTGAGTCCTTTTCTTGCTCAGGCAACACTTCATCTTCCTCCTCCTCATCTTCTTCTTCATTAGCAACATACTCATCCTCACTTTCTAGCTTTCGTACCTTTCCCCAGGTTTCCTATGCAAACATGTCAAGTTAAATACAATACAGGGTGAAGTTCCAAACATTAAATACAATGATCAAAATGCAAACCTCTTCTGAATCTGATGCTGCAAATTCCTGATAATTAATTTTACGACCACGAGTCCTTCGAGTGGGGGATACCGCGTCTTCTTCTAATCCTCCATATTTTATCTGTATGCAAATTAATATTTTTAATTTTAATTCAAATATTTTTTTAAAAATATAGATAGAATACAATATCAAATTTTTAATACTTACTTTCGGTTTCTTAGCTCTATACACCTCTAAATCGGAATCTCCATCACGTTTGCTTCTCTTTTTCTTTTTCTTTTTGCTTTTCGTTTTAATGGTTTTGAAAGTAGTAACCTGCTTTTTGGATCGCTTTGAACGTCTCCATGATGCATCACTATCTTCACTGTCAGAATCTTGCCAAAATTTCCGAGACTTTTTCTTAGGTGGTTCACTATCTTCACTGTCATCATTTACTGGAAATTTTAAACATCGTGATAAGTAATAAAAATAAACAGAAAATAGATTTAAAAAAAAATTAATTTTAACTCACTAAATTCTTTATCAAAACGTGTTATCCGAGCTCGACTGGATCTTCGAACAGGACCAGAAGCACGACGGCGGGAACCTTTGCCACGACGACCTCTGAACTCCGAATCTTCACTCTCTCCTTCGGATCCTTCATACTCATCTTCATCATCCTCTGAACTGAAAAACACAATCAAAATGGTTTAAAACATTTTCTCAAAACTTTCAAAACTCATCTAATTTCCTCATAGGTTTTACCTAGTTCCCTTGAAGTCTTCGTCTGATTCAGCATCATCCTCACTACTGATATCAAGACTATTGAGACGACGATGTTTCTTTCTAATTTGAAACTTTTTAAAGGGACAGAATTCATCCTCCTCCTCCTCTTCTTCGTCCTTAATATCATGTTTGGGAACAACAGGCGGCAATTCTTCTTTCTCCATTTCTTCAGAGATGGGCTCTTCCTTTGCTTCCAATTTCACTGCACTTTCTTCAGGAGTTGCTGCAACTTCCTGAGTAGTTTGCATTTCCTCTGCGTGTGTTTGTTCTTGTGCTTGAGCCTGTGCCTGGGCTACTGCTTCCGCTTCTGCTTCAGCTTTGACAATTGTGGCTATATCCTTTCCTCGACCTTGATTGCCAGCTCCTTTCACAGCTTCCATTTCATCCTGACAGAGCATATGATTTGAAAGTAATTATGTACTCAAACATGGAAATAAAAGTGTAAAATTACTACTTCATCTTCTCAAACATTTTGTAATAATAATAATAATAATAATAATAATAATAATAATAATAATAATAATAATAATAATAATGATAGAAATGCAATGGAATCTTGTAAGCAAAAATTGAAAAATGCTCAATACTTTGAACAATTCCTTCTTATTAACATTATAATAGGGAATGTGAACTACTTTAAAAATAAATATCACACATGTACACAGGATAAACTTATTTACTTGCAAATAATCTACTGAATAAAAACTAAATTATAAGCAAATATTCAACTAAAAAGAATTCCTATTAACAGAAAAACAAAACAAAACTAGAATACTCAGTATATCAAATTTAAAGTAATATGTACAAAGAACGAAGATGGTGGAGACATACATGTCATATCTCATGATCAAACAGACCCTGAATACTTTCCAAAAGTGCAACTTCGTTCTCTGATACTTTCTAGAATTCCAAAATAACCTGGAAATAACACACATTGAAGATGGAAGACTCTTGCAGAAACTGCTGCTCAGGAAGACTGTTCAAAAACAAAACATGTTTCCGTCCATCTTGAAAAGTGCTAAGTAGAATAGATGAAAATGTATAGGCGCAATTTAAATGAATAGGACTGAAAACAAAAATACAGACTTGCTTTGCATGAAAATGAAAACTGGGAATGCAAATTTGAGGTCATTGTTCTTATGATAGACTTATAGAAAGAAGCTGCTGTGCTTACTTCATTGTCACATGTGGAGAATTAATTCGACAATTGATTTACTTTAATCTGGAAGGCAAATGTGTGAACTTTCCCATGTAAATAAGCTGCACACTCTTTCAGAAAATGCACTTTTTAAAAAAACAATAATTTAACTATTGTTTGTATTGTAACCAGCGGTTCCCAAGGGGGCAATATTGATCCCATTTTAAAATGAAATTTAAAAAGAGGTCAAAGAAGTCAAAAGGGTGATTGGGGAGAGGAAGTCAACAGCCAAATATGATCCAGTGACTGACTGGTATAATCATAATCCCTTCAATTAGAAAACCATATATTAATGAAATGGTTTCTTTGCTTTCTGATTGATTGATTACTGATTCTAAGCCCTTCGACTGCTAAGTTCATTAGTCCCATAAGTGTTGTGCATGTTTTTATTGTGGGAGGTGGCAGTGATCTTCCCCTGCTGGATGGTGAGATCCATTGCCACCCTACCCATCGGCTTCCAGGTTTTTCCCAGCAGCGGGGCTATCCCTCCAACGGTGCTCTACCCCAGCCGGGAGCTCACAATTGGTTTTCTGACATATGTGAAGTGGAAGTGTGTGTGAGTAAGGGGGTGAGGATAGGGGAGATTAGAGATTGAGTAAGGAAGAGGAAGGAGAGATTGCTTGTAGCCCTTGGCCCATTTAATAGGGCACTGCTTCGGAATTTGCTTGGTGTTGATCAGAAAAACCACGGAAAATTACTGAACGGAGCAGCTGGCAGCTAGAATGCTCCTCCAGACAGTGACTGAATTTGGCCTAGTGTTGAAAATCCAATCACTTTCACACCCAAGGACAGCCTGGTCAGAGGCACTGTAGTGGCATCAATTGATGCCTCAAGCCACCTAGACCTGTCTTTGCTTTCTGATATACAGGTACAAAACACTTAATAATAAATTACAAATTCGCTCCTCTTCTTTCATCTTCATTACAATATTTAGAAAATTCAAGAAATTACAACAATGTATTCAAAATGTTACGCTATTGAGCAAGAAAATATTACGGCCAGTTTTAAAAACCATTCATAATATACTGCATTTTATTGTAACCATTTGCACAACAATGAAGATTAGAAAATCAGAAGCAGAAGCATCTTCAATTATTGGTTATGGAGATATTAACAAAAATTTTGGTATGTGAAATTCTTTTAGTTATTTATGTGGAAATTTGTGTGTTATGATCACGCATACCAGTATTTTAGAAAAAAATGTGAGGAGCTTAATGAAACAAACAATTCCTTTAAAAGGGATCAAAGGAAGAAAAAGGTTGGAAAACGTTGCTCTACACTATGGATTGTTTATTTTATATGTTATGTGTTATGTGTTTTAAATGCTGTAATGAATTCAGTGTTGTGGGTAATCTATCAAAATTATGAGAAACCTACTAATATTTTAAGAGATTTAATATTTAAAAGTGCATGAAATAATTTACAGATCTAAAATTGAGAGATAGATTGCATTAAGAAAGCGATACCTGTTTTTAATAATGTAGCTGTTGGATAGTACTGAAAAAATTTTTAACTTACGCAATTTTGGAAATTCCAAGTTTCAATGAAAGCCAGACCCATGCTACATGATTTATAAAAAAGATGACTTCACTCAAATTTACATATAAATTACTATGACCTTGAACAATATTACCCAACAATTACCCAATACATTACAATGTACCCAACAATATTTAAAGACTGTTTCGAAAACTAATTTCATTACGAAAAAATTTCTTTCATCAATAATGTAGTCGGTGGAGAGGATTTGAAAAAATGTTGAACATTTGCATCTTCTAAAATTTCAAGATGTTTTACTGAAAATTAGATTTACAGAAATTTTTGTGTGCCTATTTTTTGCTCTATTTGAGGAAAAAATTTGCAGCTGTTTCTAACAAAATTTTGAAAATATAGTTCGGGCTTCACATGAAACCTCTACAAATTAAAAGATCTAATTTGAAATCACAGGATTCCAATTCACATGTGGCTAGATCAATCAAGGACTATCCATTCTGGAGTAAATCCAGACAACTCTTCACGCATTTGAGTTGAACGAAAATGGATGAACAAACAAAAATGAGACAGTTTGAGAAAAATAATCTTTTGGATATCAAAGACTACAAAAAATGTGTATTTTCTCTGTACTATGTGGATGACAAAGTAAAGACCACTTTTTCAGTATCAGGGACCCATGTAGACGCGTTTTTGTCAAAATATCAACCATTTTTCCTGGAGCATTACATAACTTTCTATAAACAAGAATGTGACAAGAAATGCTATGTAACTGAATTGAAAAATTTAACTGCAATCATAAAATTTAATTGTATTTGAAAACAGAAATGTGGAAAAATTTGGAAAGGTCATTCATTATAGGTTTCTAAATTTCTTCTTATTACAGGGTGTATAATTTTTACACACACATTTTGGGTAGATATTTTAAGAAAATGTTTGTTAAAAGGCCATGCATAGCAAACCAATATATACTTTCAATACAGCTCTAATTTCTGGCAAAAAATCAAAAGTAAGGCCTGGTAGTTAAATGCAACTACATTTTTTTCAGCAGTAAATGCTCCAAAGCTTCCAAAATCTGTTATTTGTGTGCATGTGTGTGTATGGGCATGCATGCACACATGCACACGTGCGCGCACACACACACACACACACACAAACTCAGTTTTTTAAAAAATAGTACTAAAATATACAGAAATTTACAGGGGTTTCAACAGTGTTTGGAAAAGTCTTCCATCTACCCTTAAAAGACCTGAGTTTCCAAGATCCAAGGAAGCAAAAGCTACATAAGGCCAGACATCAACATGCTGGTTGCTGCTTGTGGTGTCCCAGTGCTTTGGCAAGTGACCCAGAAACTTTAAGGGAAGTGACACTGCACAAGCAGGAACATTTCTGTCAATTGCCTGAGGGAAAGGCAAATGCTCAACTAGATGCTTTTCTATGAGAATAATTCATGCAGGTATTCAAACGCAGATACTTAAGATTCAAGCATTTCACTTATTTACTATCTCAAATACCTGAATTATCATATGACTATTTCTGACACTTCAAAAAGGAAGTTGAACATCCAATTTATCAAAAACTGAGGTTTTGATGCAAATTGGACACAAAGATCTAATTTCTAATGAAGGACAGATTTTGATACAAAAAACATATCTTTCCCAAGTGTTTCTTGTTTTTATCATGAACATTATCAGGATTTACGTTCGTTAATATTTTGTAAAGAAATAAATATCTAGCTTCAATATTGTAGTTGTAGGAAGACACTGAAAGTTTAGAAAACTTTTTCTATTTTCAAACACAGAGTGAAATTCAGATGTGTGCCATTTTTGTTAGCATACTTTACTGAATTCAAGAAGAAGAAGAAGAAAAAAAAATCAAAGAAAAAATTTGGTGCCCTTTTGCAGAAAATTTTAAAAACATCATTGAGATTTCATGTAGAGAGTCCCCAAAAATAAAAATAACCGTTTCAAATCTAAATCTAAACATAAGCCAGAGCTATTGGGGAACATCAGTTTTGGTAAAAATCTTATGAATAGTTTAGGTGCTAGTGTTTGTTTGCACAACAAGTTCGTCTCCCACTTTAACTTAGAAATCTTGGGCAATGGCTGGGATGAGGTAGATGTAGAGTAAAAATATAGAACAAACTCTTGGAAGTTTTAGAGACAAAGGACTGTCAAGCGGATGCATATACATAGTCCTGCACGCTATTTAATGTTGCTTTAGAAAAACTAATACAAGATTCAGGCATAACGAATAAAGATAATAGTTAACAAAGTGACCCAACTTTTGGCCAGTACAAACGACATAATTATTATGACAAATCCCCTACGAAGATTCCCTATAAGTCTGCCAAAGACCTACAAGAAACATTCCTAAAGCTGGAAGAGGCAGCCAGGAAGACGGAATGAACAAAAGATAAAATGTCTAGAAGTCGCCTAAGAATTAGTTGAACAGTGTTTCAGAGCATGTAATTTCATATTAGAGAGGGTTAGTTTAAGTATCTTCGCTCTATTATCTAAACAACATCATGAGTGTTGAAGTAAAAACTGAATCATTATGGCCAATACACAAGAAATCAAATTAAGAATACACAACATGACAGTCACACCAATAATATTAAATGGATCAGAAACTTGGGACCTAAAACAAAGAGACAACCAAAGAGTGGAAGCAGCTCAAATGAGGTTCCTAAGTCACCTCCTTGGCTATACTAGACTGGATCGACAGAGAAACAAAAAACATAAGGAAAAGATTGAAAACAACAAACATAACTGATGAAGTTAAAAAGAACCAGAAAAAATGGCTGAAACATATTAAAAGATTGAATGAAGAAATATTCGCAAAGGCTGCCCTAAAATATAAGCCACTTGGACAGAGAGATATAGGAAGACCAAGAAAGAAGTGGATCATGAAGGAACACCTGGAAGACCAGTACTTCAGGTTTACTGCTTAACCAGGAACAGGCCCCCCTGGCCTTTCATAATGCAGTTCATGATGATGATGATGATGATTGGTCTAAAAGATCAACTTAGATAAAAATTAATGAAAGCATCCACAATAGTTAAGCTGTACAGAAATTGCAGAAGCCCAGTGCTCCTGTATTGGTATGAATGTTGGTACCTATCCCCAAAAGAACTGGCTCTCCACATTTTTTATTGGAAAGTTTTGAGGGCAGTATATAGACCGGAGAAGGACAGAGGATTAAATGCAATTCTGAATTGCATGGTAGGTTCAAAGAAACTATCAAGTTATTCTTTAATGAAGGTCATAAGACCACAATGGTTGGGATATGTTATCAGAGTGGGGAGCGACAACATATGCCGATTTGCTCCTATGAGGCCTGAAGAAACATTGAGACTTGGAATAACTTTTATTAGATGACAAAAAAATATTGAAAAATACCTGAAAGTGAGGAGTTGAAGAAGAAAAACCTCAGACAGAAGTGTCTGTAGAAAGATCTATCAGGAAGCCAAGGCATACTCAAGGCTGTTGTGCTAATGAAGTAGAAGTTATTCACAGACATGTTTCGAAACACACCACGTTTTCAGTATCAAGGAACAAAAAACAGTGTATTCTGACTAGGCAACGTATTAGAGGACATAATTAACTATATATAGGCACTAGATTTATACACATTTTCAATATCAGCAATCCACAAAAACAGTTTCTCTGTCAAAAGATCGCCACTTTTCATTGCAGCATTACAATACTTTCTCTATACTGTGTAAGTAATATGTAAACAAGATTCCCTCAAGAACATCAACCCACTTTTCTATTAATTTTATTGCTCAATCAGAGCAAGGTTTGCTTATAATACATGCCATAGGCGAGATTTTCATCAAAACCTCTGAAATTTCAAGAATTACGAAAGTTCCATTTTTTCAATCCTGTATTACACATTCAATATTCCAGCTAGAGATTTCTTTTTAATCTAATCTATTCATCAGTATTAAAACATTTAATACTTAGGTCTTACACAACATCGAAAACTTAAAATCCTAGGTAAAAACATTTACATTTTTTAAAAAACGTTTCAGTACAATAAAAAAGTAGTTTTCAGATAATTTTGAGTTACATTATCAGAATCTTCAGTGTTAGAAACATTGAAATATTAAGATATGATTTTTGCACCCGAATGCGAAAGAGCTGTGAAAGTACAGGGGAAAGCGTCTTGCTTCGGAAACTTAACACTCCAGTCCAAATGGCTTCTCCGGCTAGGAGTTTTCTCTTTAAACTGTAAGAATACATAATGTTATATTAAATTCATGGGAGAAATTCATTTCCATTTAAACTTTTGAATTTTCAAAAAATTGAAGATACACTTTTTCCCCCTAAATTTCTCAAGTTTATGCTTGGTTAGGAATTTCTCATATGATGGTTGAAGTGTTAGCAGAATAAATGTCACACATAATACAAGAAAGTAAGTGCAGTTGTAGCATCACTGATTTTCAGTAATTTAATAATTAAATTCATTCAAAGAATTGGTCACCCCGACTGGGATACGAACCAGGTTCTGGTTTTTGCCCAGTTGCTCTAACCACTAGGCTACTGAGACAACCAATTCTTTGACAGTTTGATGCTCATTATGATGTATACATAGTCCGTCTAAATTTTGGTGCAACCGATTTTTTAAAAATTTATACTGCCGCCCTATCTGTTTGTGAATGATATCGTTTGATGCTTTATATTTCTACTATTGTCGCTCATAATTTCGCAGCATCATTTGCAATAAGTTGTGCGTCACAATGCGAAAGGAACAGTACTGTGTTGAGGCACATCGGAAAACGTCGTTCTCCGATTTCAGGCAAAGACACGTCTGCTGAAACTTGAAAAACTGCTGAAAGGTACCCAAATTTTATAAGAAACTGTGACAGGTAACGAGACATGGTGCTTCCAAAATGAACCACTAACAAAGCGACACAGTATTGAATGGTTGAGCCCAAAAAAGAAAAAAAACTGACCAAAGTTCACAAGCAGAAAAGTAAGAAATCATTGTTGACAGTGTTTTTCAATTTCAAGGGAACAATTCATACAGAATTTGTGCTGGAAGGTGAAACAGTAAATTAAAAATATTATTTAAATGTCTTAAACTGATTTTTGTTTTAGTCGAGTGTCGATCATTGAGAACAAGGCTCTTGTTTGTTTCTGCATGACAATGCCCTAGCTCACAAGTCTAAGAAAGTCTGTGACTTTTGGCTAAGAAAAGCATCTTTGTGCTTGAACATCTTGCTTATTCTCCAGATCTTGGACCCTGCAACTACTGGCTGCATCCAAAATTGAAAATAGTGATGAAAGGAAGGCATCACAAAACCATAAAGAACTTTTTTGAAAGTTCAACAGCGGTCTTACATGCAATTCCAAAGAATGACTACAGTAAATGTTTCAATAATTTTTAAATTGTTGTTAGCAGTGCATTGACTCAAATCAGGAATTATTTTTAATAAAAATACAAAAATCAAAAAGTCATTGGCGTTTTCCTGGACACAATTACACTCAGAAATATGTAATGCAACACTAAAGAAATCCACATTGTGACATGTTACTAAGTAACAAGTGTATTTTAATAATTAAATTTGTTCAAAGAATTGGTCACCCTGACTGGGATAGATGGGTGGGGAGGGTCCTGGCCAGGCTGACCAATTCTTTGATCTATCCGTTATTATTAAATGTTCATTGACTGACAAAAACATTCCTAAAAGAAATGTGAAACTAGTGGTGCTTCAACAACACATACCTTCTCTTATTATTGGTAACTGTTATGTAATTGTATAAAATTGTGATTTCTTTCCCATTAACTTCAGCCATCACTTGAAAAACCCCAAACCAAACAAAGCATGAAGGTTAAAAAAATTGCCAAAAATTCAAGAGCTTAAAAGAAAATGGTATTCAGCCATTGAATTCAATGTACTCCATTCTCTCCTGTAAAAAGTTTAAAAACAAAAAATGATTTGTTTAGGCTTCCGAGTTGGATGTCATGACAACTTCTTCACTCCATGAAAGTCTAAACATTCAAGGTCAAGTCAAACTATGTAAAGAAGAAAAAGAAAAAGAGAAAGGGAAAATGGGGAAAAGGAAAAAGAAACACCTAACTGGTTTAATGGAATTTTTAAAATGTCAAACAGTTAAATGCCTTTTGCTGCTTCAGGTCATCGTGAAGATGATGACTGTAACGATGAAGATGATGATGATAATGATGATAATAATGATGATGATAATGATGATAATGATAATAATAATAATAATAATAATAATAATAATAATAATAATAATAATAATAATAATAATAATAATAATAATAATAATAATATGCATGCTCTCGTGTTTTTAATCACCTGAATGGCAGAGTTTATGAGATCATCATATTCATTAAACCGATAACTAAAGAGAGTTTGTCGTCTCTGGCGCAACTGATATACAGGTTCTGAGTCTTCATCAGATGAAGTTCCCGATTCTGAACCTGATACATCAGATCCAGATGGTGATGCAGCTATAGGTTCCTTCTTCATTTCAGTACCAGATTCACCTAGGAATGTAAAAATTATTCAATAAAATTTGCTTTTTTTGCATTGCAATAGCTCTTGTAACATATGAAACTACACCAGGGTAATTAACTAAATGGCAGTTTAAGTCACATAAGTAAAAAACAATAATAATCATCGTAGCTCAAATCCATTTTCTTTCATCAAACTGAAAGAGCTTTAAACAAGTACCACAATAGGATAATTTTTCTTTTCCAAATGTATGTCTTACAATTTGACTAGCAGCACAAGACAAATTTACTTATATATATTCAGAATCATTTTTAACTATAACTTTGAATTGTCATCAGTTGTATGCAATTAACACTAATTAAAAGCCAGTCTCTTACCTCCACTGCCTTCTTTATTTGGCAATACATTGTCCAAACTGATTCCAACATATGCAAGTCTTTTGCGACGCAATTCTTCATTTTCTCGGCGCTTCCAGTTTCGATCAAATTCCAGAAGATTGTTATGTAGGTTTTCAAGGAGAAAGGTCTGCAAATTTGAAAAAACAATTTAAAACTACAGATGCAAACTACATTCTTATAGTTAGATCTAGAATACAGAATATTTTTGTCCACGTACAACATAGGCTACACAATATTCATATCCACATACAATACACAGGCCTCCACCTCCACTTCATGTGATAACTAAATCTGATACAATCCTCATGATATGCATTCTTGGAGATTTTAATTTCACACAGTTGCATTGGTTTCTTCATCATTACTTTGGAAACTATTTCAGATTAATATATCACGAAATTTCTTGCAGTGTTCAAAGGGACCTGTTTTATCCAACTGGTAATAGATAAAACAACATTTAAAAAGAGCGATAATGTCTAGAAATCTTATATTTAATCTTCACTAATGATAATACTACTCTCAGCGCCTACACCCTTACTCTCAGACCTATTGGTAGTAATAGCAGCATTCTATTAATGGCACACTAAATCGAACTGCAGATTCAGTGTCAATCTCCCAAGAAAGGAAAAAACACTGGAGTGCTTACTTCAAGGCTTTGAAAAACATCCAATGCAATTCCTCAACAGCAACAAAACTGAATGCACTTGGCAGCTTTTCAATACTGCTACAGGTAATGCCTTACTTGTTCCTCAGACTAAATAAAATCCACAAGCAGGTCCAAAATCATTAAATGACTGGAAAACCGACAATATTACTCCCACTTTCAAGTAAGGAAGCTACCAGACACTATGTTCAAATAAGCTTGACCAGCTTGATATGCATATTTTTTGAGAGAATCATCATTCAAAAAGTACTTCACTTTGACAACTGAAGTATCCCACCAAATTAACATGGCTTTGAACCTGGAAGATCAATCTATTTCTCAAGACAAACCTTACTTTCCTCAGGATTAGGCTATGGCCTTGGATTGCAGTAACCCAATTATTGCTATTTACTTCTCCAAGGCATTTGATAAAGTTCCTATTTACAAACTACTGCATAATCTTGAACATTTTGAAATTACAAAGAAATGTCTCCACTGGATTGAAGCATTTCCTCACAACCACACTGCACAATGCACAAATAATATGTAGCATACAAATTTAAAAATTAAATAACAAACACTTCCTAATAATAATTACTTTCCCTGTTAGTTACCTTGATAATTAAACCAATGTGAAATGCTATTGTGACTAGTAATTAAAGTTTTCCAAGCCAGGCAAGCAGTATCATATTTTGCCTATAAAAGCTTAATACAACAAGGCCAAAGCATCCTACAGCTGTATGCTCATTATAAGGCTCTTACACAGATATTATAAGAGTCAACCTCTGAACATGCGTATCCTGAGACACAAATTAGTACAGGAACGGAGACTACAGCTAACAAAATTTCATCCTACATGGAAATTTTCATAGAAAAATGTGAAGCCGTATTTAAGAAAATGTATTTTAAGCATTCATGTATGTGCAAAATTTGAAGCTCATTTATAAAGAAAACCTTTGAGTTTTCAAGAAGCTTCATTTGATGTCATTTAAAGCACTTCAACTCACAAATGCAAAAATGTATACAAATTGCTGGAAATGTGCATATTACTGGCACAAGAGATACTTCAAAAAAATTACATTTGCATAATTTAAAACAACAAAGGAATACAGTAAAATGATGATTTTTTGTCATCTTAAATAGTGTATTCAGTACCATCCATCAAAAAAAAGTTTAAAGAAATGATTTGGAGCTGTTTTTGAAAAGCCGGGTTTGAGCACTTCTGAAAATGCAGACATCTGAGCTCAATTTCATCGAAAACTAGTGTTTTCAAGAAACTTCATATGACGTCATTAAAAGCACATGTACTCATAAATGCAATTATGTGAACAAAGTGACACTAATGTACATATTAACAAGGTAAGAGGCAAGTCAAAAAATTATATTTTTCATAATGTTTGAAAAAGGAAAAAAAAAATACAACAAATTGGCATTTCTTTCATCTTATGCAATACATTTTGCACTATCCTTACCAAAGTGTAAACAAAAAATTTGGGGCCTTTTTTGATAAATTCTTGTTTTAGATATTTATTATTGCACATATTTCATGCAATACTGCACAAAAACTACTAACTAAAAAAATGAGCAGGAGATTAATGAAAGAACTAATTAAGAACAAATTTCATTTGAAGGAAAAATCTCCATCTTCAATTTTGTAATTGTAGGAAGACACCAAAAAAAATTTCAAACTTTTGAAATTTTTGAAAATTTAGAGTTAACAGAGAGAATCAGACCTACAGTGAATTTCACTCTATTCTTACAAGAAATTGAAAGGAAAAAATTGGAGCCATTTTTAAGAAAATTTCGAAAATGTCCCAGGGGCATCTTGTTAAGTACCCCCAAAATTTAAAGAATATTTTCCAAAATATACTCAATGGAATGGAGGATAAGTTTCAAGTCGATAGTACTTATACAGACTTCGGTAAGACCTTCGATTCAGTGAATTGTTCCATTCTTCTCTGCAAGTTGCAAGGTTTTGGTTTAGTGGATCTCTACTTCAATGGTTTACACATTATTTGTTGGGTTGTGTACAGTATGTGTCTGTTAGAAATGCTACTTCTAAACCCACAATGTTTTATCTGGGGTACCCCAAGGTTCCCCCCTAGGACCCCTATTGTTTATTTTTTTTATAAATGTTAGTGATATTATAAGAGATATTGAATTTCTTCTTTTTGCCAGTGACCATAAAAATGTTTAACTTTGTACTTATGTACTCTTCTGTTGTTTGGTCACCTTGTTTTTCAAACATCATCTCTAGAGTTGAAACACACAATCATAAGTATTTTAGATTTCCTGCATGCCTTGCAGGGGTTCAGGACCACTTTAAAACCCACGATTAGAGTATCATAGCTTCACATTTGAACATACCTTTAGTGAATTTTATACAGATTGTGTGTGTATGTGTGTGTGTGTGCGTGTGTGTGTGTGCGCGTGCGTGTGAATGCATATCAAACTTCTGAGCAAATCTATGTGGTTGTCTGTCTGGTTGCGAAAACTTGAAAGTGGTACTACTGATTGTTCATTTTTGCCGAATCTATTCTTATAAACTTCAATACCAGACACCACAAAGATTTGCTCACAAGTTTTATATGCATTCATACAAAACTAAAATCTCAATTAACAGAATGTGTATAACTGGCAATAAGTTGAATTAAAATTTTTATTTGTCAAATGATGAAGCGTTCAGCAATGATGTGAAGAGTAAACTTTATAAATTGGAATGATTTCTTATACTAAATAATTAATATTGGTTATGACTCTCTTTATTTGACCAATATTCCTGTAATTTTCATTATAGTGCTTCATTATTTTGTTTTGTTTATTTTTATTTTATGTTACCATTCCTAATCTTGCAATTTTTGTTGTAGTATTCTAGTTTGTTTTTGTTTTCTTTAATCACATATCAATGATTAACTGTTTCCTACGCTTTGGAAGTATAGATGGTGTCAACTAGTTTATACACTTCAAAATTTTTAAGTACATATTGCTGAATTGTCATCAATTAGTAATAGTAGATCGATATTTGATATTTATTTGGAATATTGGAATACATTATCATTGGGAATATTCATTTTGGAAAATGGCTTTCAAATGTGCGAAGATGCAAGTGGAAAGATCTGCTAAAGCAGTTTGAGAGTACAAACAGCCATTGGACGAAGAAATATAGGAAGACCCAACAAAAGATGGGCTGCTCAGGAACATCTGGAGGATTAGTCGCCACATCAGTCTTTTAACAGGAACAGGCACCAGACCAACTATCCTGATGATGATGATGATGATGATGATGATGGAATAGACTCCCAGACATCACTGATACTTCCTCCTCAGCTCTTAAAATCAATGGCAACAGCTTCTTTGATGAACAATGAACAGGACAGTCCGATTTTGAATTGAAATTACAAAAATATTTCCGCACATGTTTATAGATTTCTGATCTGGGATACACATTTATATTGTCAGTGACGAAACTTAATTGATTTTTTGTTTTTGATGCATTGCCACCCCCCTCACAGCACATACCATTTGATAGTGAAGGATATTTAATTTATTGAATGACAACTGTTAATTCACATTTTCCACATAAACAAAAGGTCCCCTTGTCAGGGATGCAAATGATGCCGAGGAGGTTAGTTACAGTGTACTATTTCTTCACTGGCAATATATGAATTATACACTATTGTATTACTTTAAAAGACAATTCTAAACATACAACTAATTGTATTAAATTTATAAAATAGACTAGTCTAAAAACTGTGAAGTGAAACTATCATATTACACACACATTGTCACTTTTAATAAAATGCTGATATATGAAATACTTTACACCTGTTATTATAATTAAATAAAAAATATTTACATGTTCACATGGTGGACAGAACCAATCGCCTTCGGGAATAACCATTAGAGCTGGACGTAAGCAAGAACAATGCCAGCCTGAGTCACATTTGTCACACAGTAAGATCCATTCTGGATGATCACTTTTCCCACATTTCTGGCAAGCATGTTCATCTGTTGGTTGTTCTTCATCTTCACAAGGCAATCCTGAAAATATTTTAGTATAATATATAACATTTGCATAACTGTAAAAAGGGCTATTTACATTAGGATTATTTAAAATTATCCTATGTGCTTCATTCGATAATTTTTGTAACCTATAATTTTTAGTAACGCCTCATAAATCAAAGGAACAATACTCAAAGAGGGAATAAAGAATATTATAATTTGAAACTTTGCTGTCTTTGGAACACAATTTAAAGCCTCTAGCTATAAAGCTCGCTCTTGCCTCTCCCCCCTTACCATATTCATTAGCCCTGAAAATTTTAAACTTTTATTTAACATTACACCTATCTCAGAAACCATCTCAATAATTTCATTGTTTTCTTTAATATCACAATTACACATGGTACGCCATTCCTAGTCAACCACAAACTCTTAATACCTAAGAACATGCTTTTAGTTTTTGATACATGTAACATAAAACTATTAATTATCCAGACTTGCTAACTCACTTTTCATTGCATGAATCATTCAATTTGGCTCATCACCAACAACAGAAAGTAACAATTTATTTATTATACCATCTTCCCCAAAATCAAAATATAATTTATAAACATCAAAAATAACATAGGACCTAAACCCCTCCTATGAGGCACCCTTACATTACTACGCCACTCCTTACATGTTAAGACCCCCACTCACTTAGAACTTTCAAGTAGTAACTTGGCAAACATTACCTCTCACACCATAGCACCACAACTTTTCTAACAACCTTCTACTATCTTAAATGTTTGTTTGAACAGGATGACACTCATTTCCTGAAACAAATTGCCCTAACTTTTCCAGGTTTTCCCAAGCATTTTAATTTTTTTTCACTGATAAGATTTGTAGAATATTTTACAATATTTAAAGAAAATATAAGCCAATCCAAAACTAATTTGTCAGCTCTTTGATTTCGGTGTGGTGAAGTACAAATACATTTTTTTTTAAATAAAAAGAAAAGAAAAAAGCTGTACATTTTTTGAAGGAATAAATCTAGTTTTATAACAATCTCAAAATTTTCCCTTACTTCTAATGATTCTTTAACAAATTCATTGATATTTCCACTCTGTTTAAGTTCATGACATAGAGCACAGATTGTGATGATCTTTCTTTTCCAGCTGGGCTTTTAATCCCAACTGAATCACCACCTCAAAGAAAGGCTAAGCCTCAATGGAATTCATTTATAATGTGATTATCTCTAAACATTGCCATAGAACTTGATTCATCGCTCTCAAAAACCTTCTCAATTACAGGGAGCATATTTATCTGCCTGTAGTCTTCAGGCTCGGCCAAAAACTGACCTAGGGAAAAGAAGCTACAAACTAATCCTGACAGTTCCTTGCTTCAGACACACATTAACTAATTTTACCACAGCATTTTTCAAAAATTCCAGGAGTGTTTAAAAAATCTCCAGTTTTGTGAAACTATTTCCACAAGATGGTTTGTTCAATTTAATTATCAGCTTTGCTTCACTAAATGAAATCTACCCACTTTAAATTTTACCATTATATAATGTATCCAATGTATGTGCATTCTTTGGCACAGGAACAGACTCAACTGTTAATAATGTAACCAAAGTTCCAAATTATATGTTCAAAATTTACCATTTGCAGTTTCATTAACATTTTCCTACTTTTACTAATCCCTTGACACAGTCCCACATTGAGCCATATTTTTTTTTTCTTTTGATCTACTTTCTTCTCATCTTCCTTGACCAACTGTTTCAATCCTCCATCTGCCATACAAATGCATAGCGAGTTACATGAAGTCTGCCTTACAAGGGGAAATTGATGTCCCCTGTGATAAAATCTTTTGTACAATTTTATTCTCCCAAATGTTATTTACCTTACTTAACAAATCAGCAGTATCACCACTCCAGACTACCATTATTACCTGTCTTCACTGTAAGATACCACTTAAATTATAATTTAAGAATTTCCAGATGAAACGATTTCCCCTACTCCTTAACATCAACATTGCTTTTAGAAAGTTGGCTCATACCACCAAGAGTTCAAGAAGTGTTGAAAATATGCAATATAACCCGCAATATTATATTATATTCTTTCCGACTGCTCTGTGATTTTTGTTTCTGTTCGATTGTTTGTTTATTGTGAGCTCCTGCACCAACACTTTTTGTTCTGTTTCATCATTAAGACACTCTAGACTCAATGTTTTGAAATACATTTCATTTAAAGTTGGCATTTTTCTGCTTCTATAATTGCTACTCACAACACATTCTTTCTCAAAAACTCTCAACCTTCTTCTTCATACTTATTTGGCCCGCTGAACTTCCTTTCATTCCTAGACATTTTTTCTCGATTGAAAAATGCGGGATCGTCATATTATATTCGCAGATTAAGCCTAGTCGGTTAGGGTTTAAGTTTTTACGCTGCCATTCCTCCACGAAACTCATAAATGTTGGTATAACAATAAATTGTGAAGATGGTAATAATATCACGCATATTTTCAATATGTAATATTATATTTGCGGTCGTATTCTCAGCATCCACTTGTCAGGAATTGAGAATGATATATTTTTAATGGATCGGTAAAGAAAGAATCTCAAACAAATGGCACTGTATCAAATGAAAGGTAATGTGAAAATGAATTTTGTAATAGCATTCTGTAATGATGCCTGTTTGACGAAGCTGTGCGGACTCTTGGTTCAACCAGAGTCCATCCAGCATGAGTGAATCTGTGTTTTGAACTGTTAAAGAAACAGACCATAACAAGTGTGGGACGGATAAAAAATCTGGTGACACAGAAGGGAATGTTCTTAGGTGGTGTCTGATGAAAGACTTAAAACAATCCAAATTCTATGCGCTAAACTTTAAGAGGAGCATCAAGCCAGAAGTTGTCGTAGCATGGAAGGAGGACCAAAAAGAAAGAAACATTGATACATGTGAAGATGATGAGGGTAGTGACAAAACCATAATTATGATGATTTTAAGGGATAAGAAAATGATAGTTCAACAATAAGTTTTAACATTCTCATCAACAAGGCAATTTTATTAGTCAGTAAAACAATTTGGAATTTTATTTTGACTGTATAGTAAAATTTAGTTAATAATTTTTTAAAATTCTCAGGAGGCCTTTTGAAAATTAGAGGATTGTCTTATATTCAGTCGACTAATATTAGGGTAAATACTGTATTTTCACTCCTGAACCTATCAGTTCCCTCAAAAAAACTATCTCGATTGAACAAAAAACAATAATTTGCACTTTATATAAAAATAGAAACAATTGTAGTATCATTTATATTCTGCAATAATTGCTATATAACAGTACTAAATATCATAATTTCAACAGTACCTTTCTGAGCAGTTCTTGCTCTTCGCATAGGAGTCACCTCAGTGCCATCATTTTCCAAATCAGATTCTGGGGAGAATTCATGGTCTGACTTGAAAATCAATTCTTCATCATCTTCCTCTTCTTCTGTTTGTTCTCCCTCTTCATCTTCCTCTTGAGATGTACTAAAATATTTACATTTAATATGATAATTGAAACTTTTACAACTTCTAAAGATGCCAAACATTGATCAGATGTAATTTTCAAGATAAACATTAGTATTGTATCAAGAACTGCTTACATGTAAGCTTTTGTTTTTAACAAAGTCACGCAATAGAATTACAGGTACAGGTAATTATATTAATTTCATAAAATCACTGGTTTAATAGGAACTACTTCATTTCAATCTTACTATTAATGTGCTTCCCGAAGAGGACAATCAACAAATTCTGCTCCCAAAGTACTCTTACAGCATATTTCAACTGCTTTCAGTTAACATTCCAAGAAAACTTTTGAAACTAATTATGATAAATTTAGAAATTGGTATGTGCGCAAATTTAACAAAGTTTCTCAGAAACTGATAACAGAAATGAAGTAACAATAATTAATAATTATGACACAAATGAAGTTGCATTTTAAAGATTTTGATTTTTAAAAGCAGGTATTTTTTTGTCATTCCACCTTGAATGTAAAATGGAGGTGAAAAAGTATGGAATATTTTCTTTTTCTAAAGAAAATTTCCAAGTTCAGATCTCTTATTTTGATTTTGTGTTGAATGTTTTGACTTTTGTTGTTGTGTAATTGATTTTTCTGTATTTTATATTCATTCTTTATATTATATTACTTTAAGAAGAATTCATTTTATTATTTTTGTCTCATTAAATTTTCAGTTTCTTAAAAAAATTAAAATTTTTATTGTTATTGTACACAAATTAATATCAACGATGTAAATGATGGCCAGATGAAAATAGGAGAGGGAGCTCAACTGTTTGCAAGCTGACACTTCACCAGATGATTTCTCCTTCTTTAATTCAGAGACTGAGGTACTTTGTCACAGAAACTTGCTTTCTTTTTTTTTGGCATTCTGTGTCCAATTTTATGTAATATAAAAAACGCTATTTAAAGAATGAAAATTTTTGTTTGTTTGTAGACTACCTCTTTACAAAAAGCTTTGACAGCAAAATTTTAATTAAATTATTCTATTTAACATTTTTTTAACCATAACATTGAAATTAATGGCTCAAACAATGTATTGGTATTGCTTTTCGTTAAGGAGTACAATTCCTCTCACATCTTGAGAGTACTATTGATATCATGAAAAGTTTCCGATCACCCTTGGCTGCAAAAATTACCTAGATCCAGATGATGATTGCCATGGATTACTTTCATTAAAACTTAGAGCTGGTTTTTTCTTTCGACGTTTCTTCTTTTTCATCTTTTTCTTTGAAGAAGCTTCTTCATCAGCTTCCTCTGCAGTGAAATCTTCATCACTTTCAATCTGTTTGTAAGATAACCCTATGATTAGTAAATGATAAAGAGGCAAAAGACCATTTGTAAAAAACACAAGTTTCCAATTAACCATTATCATTTGGAACAAATCAATTTACTAAGTATCCACAGATTTCTTCGAACTAGAACAATACTTACAGCTTTTTTCTTTCGTTTCTTGCCTTCCTTGAATTCCTGCAATTAGTAAAAAATATCATTACTATAAAAAAATTGGCTCATTGAAACATTTGAAGGATTTTTTTTAACTGCATTGCAGACGTTAGTAATATTTTATGTATTAACTATTCCTAAAGCTACTGATGATATCCAATCCAAGCATATTATTCATATATTATATTCTAAAGGACCAAACAATTATTTTATTTTTATTTATTAAAATGATACAACAAATAACCAACAGTTGGTCATATTGTAGCACAGTACAACAAGATTAATCTCTGGATGACTGGATGATTGGAATAATGAATGACTGGGTGACCACATCAGAGGCTGCAATACCAATATTTCTACCTACATATTAATCTTCCTCATGGCTGAAGTTCATGAGGAAGTCCATGACATGATGGTCAAAATGTCGGTATCAGAACCTGTAAAGCCACATCACCCAGACAGCCTCTCACGTTACTGCAGAAGCCTATATCATAAATTAGTATGTTAACAATTGTTTATGTTATACCATAATATGTTAAGGTATGCGGTACATCGCTGATCAAATACCTAAGTCAATGAGAGAACAATGATACCTATCATTCAATTCATATGCTTTGCCACAAGTTCTTTAAGTATCACAGAGCTATTGGCCGAGTTTCTAAGCAACAAAAGCGAAACTTACAAGCGAAATTAAAGAAAACATCTCCAACAGACACAAAATCTTGATCCTTCATTCAAGAAGTTATTCATTATGACTGTACATAAAACTGCAACAGACTTTTAACAGTATCATACTGGTTTTCATTGTCCAGTAATGGTTTCTCAGAATAAACACAGGTGACCTTTGCAGAGATCAACCAGCAGTGAAGAATATTAGTTGGAAATGGCAATGAGCAAGCTTACATCGGCAATTATAGAAGGAAAGGAGAAAAGATTTGTTACCAGATAATTCATGTTGAGAACTTTTGACTTGTAAACAATAAATTAATAGATTCTAGATAGGAATTTCCATGATGTCAAATATTTTTCAACATAATTTCACCACTCTATAGAAAAAATCATGGTAGGGAGAGGCATTGCTGCAAAGGGTATATGGACTTTAATATGAGCTTTTTATAGCTGCAACATACCATAAAAGAAGCTGTAATATGCAATGAGGATATAGTTAATCTCAACACCTGATCAATGAAGCAATTGATTGAAGATGTGAAGCAAAGTATTAACATATAATATTTGGAATTAATGCAAGAGTTTATGGGGCTCAAAGCTACATTAACATTCATTTCATTATCATTAGAAACCCTTTTGAGCAAGCATGGGATTATCATCAGTGTGCCCAAAGTATATTCTACAGCTGTGGGGAGTCAAAAAGAATAAAATAACCTTTCACTGCAACTCCAGTTGGTATACCAGAAAAATGTGGACATGAGGCCAAGTGGTTATCCGAGTAGAAGGGGTGGCCATGGGAAAAGGGATGTTCCCCTCTCTCTCCTGTGGCAGCAAAATTATTCTTGAAAGACTTCGAAAATATTTATTCCACTTAAACCAACTCTTTGGAATGTGGTATACGGATGATAGTAGTGTGAACACACAGTCCTTATGCCTTAGCCAACTTCCTCCAGCACCTCAAAAATCACTCCAAAATTAAGTTCACTATGGAGGCAGACAGCTAGGGCAAATTCCCTTTCTTTGACATGTTGGTTTGTTGGAAAGCTTACATCAGTCTCAAGTAGTTGTTTACAGGAAACCAACCACTACCTACATGCGGCTTGCACTATCACCTGGCAACTGAAACTTGGTGACGGAGGGGGGGTGGGGTGAAAACCATGACCGTCAAGAGCAACTAGCGTGGTGGGGAATCCTTACCCTGTGAAGGGAGCTCCCCAAAGGCACCTTTCTAACTAACAAGTATCCACTAGCACTGCCAGTCAAGCTGTACAGCAAGCAGTGACCATTTCTAGCACTGTGGATAACATCATAACACCTAGTGTTGCTGCTAACTGCAAGATGGCCTTTTTTGTCGTATATTCAAAGGGCCAGTCAAAATTGGCAAATTTTTGCACTACTTAGGTATCAAGATAGTCTACAAGAAAACTTGAGCACAAGTTAGTACACTTAAAAAGTCATTTCACACTTCATATGACACCCATTCAGCCAAGGCCACAGTGAAATTGATGAGACATGGGCAATCATTGAATTATGCTTCTGTGAACACATTTGCCATTACAGTATGAGGATTATTTCGGAAGTCATGCCAACTATTTTTTATCAGTCAATAAAGCTGCAGGAAACAAAATTCACGATTGCAAGTTGCTGGAATATTCTTTACAATGCTGGTACTAAATTGGGATTTGGGTTTCAAGGTGCTATGGGTAAGGGACATTGAACGATGGGTAAATGAAGATCATTGTTGAGAAGTCCTGAACGTTTCTTCCACAGTGTATGACGCAGACATACCAGTGCAGCAGGAATGATCTGTACTACGTGGCACTGACAATTTGACCCTCACAAACTGGATAACACACATAATTTGATAAAGTCTTTTGTTCTGGTTCATATGCTCGTGCCCATGTTTCTTCAATTGCAATAATGCGACTCAACATTTCATTTCCTTCATGTTGAAATTGCTTCAGATTGATAAGGCGTGTTTTGTATCGACTCCATTTTTGCTCCTTAGTTAAAGCAAGTGGCACCCACTTTGCACCTTTACGTGGCGCCTACCTTGGCCATCTTCAAGGCATTCCGTAAAATGTGGAACATTGTCAATGCAGATATACCAGTATATGAAGTTAATTCTGCCAAAATCCAATGTCTTTCATCTGCTAAACAGTGTTCCTTCATCTCTTAACATAAAAGCCTAAGTATGCGTAGGGTTTTCATTTAATATTTCTCTCCCTCCCTCTCCTTGTTTGCTTAAGAGCTTTCTAAGTGATGGCTTAAGTGTTAGTAGGATAGAAGATGCAATTTTTTTATTAAGTAACCAGCCAGATGTGGCCCACAGGTTGCCTTTCAAGAAGCCTTGCTCTTTGGGCATACATGCACTAATCCTACGTGCTTTCAGGATCATCTTCTAATCTAATCAACTTTCAACACAGTACATTCACTCTTACCCATGTTTGAAAATGCTTTGCAATGGTACTTGAAGAATTACAAAAATAACATTAATACACACAAAGAAATTATAAACAATAATTTCTATTAGAAACTATACTAAATATTTTTTTAAATTATATGGCTGGGCCCCAATCTGCAATTAACATGAAATTAAGAGTTTTAATTGTAATTGGTATAAGAATATGAATAGTGAAATGGAGAAAATAAGCATGGATTGGACTTTGTTTTATTCTTTGCTATCAATCACTGGATTACATTCGCAATACACCCCCAATCAACACCTTGATCATCATTGATCTTCAAAATTTCAACAACCCCCAGGGGATTGATACCAATCTTATTGGGAATCCATGGTGTTCATTCAATCTACAGCCATTTATGTTTATGAGTTCAACTATCACAAACAGTACTCAGTGATTGAGCACATTTTTCAAAACTAGTACATTTTTCTGAATCTGTCAGAAACCTAGCAGTGAAATACAAATATGTGTTTGAATAATGTTTGCAGAACCGTACAGGTGCACTTACTAGCTAGTAGTATATACATACTACTCAAAACATGCATGTACATGTGGAAATGCACGTGCTCATACAGATGAACGGAATCAAACCTACCCACGGTCCCAAGCACATAAGCACATGTACAAACACATACATGTACACACACAACTACTCGTAGAAGAACTTAAAAAAACACTATATTTTTCATTTGGTGGGGAAAGAGAAGCAAAAGAAGAAAAAGGAGAGGAAGAAGAAAACAAAGAAGAAGAGGAAGCAGAGGAAGAAGAAGCGGAAAACAGAAGAATGAAGAGGAAAAAGCATCGCAATAACATGTCTTATTATTAACAGGATTATTAAGAATCTATTGAAGTTTAAAAATTACTTTTGGACCGTCTTGCTTTCAGAAAAAAATTTCATACATTAAAACAGTCATTTTCATTTATCCTGGATAAAACTCATTTGTTATTGTAGTCAAAATGAAAAACACTGAACAAAGAAAATACCTTTTTCTCAGCTCGAGCATCAGCACGCCTTCGACTTTGTTCCTCCTTAAGTTGTTGCAAAGTCATTTCTTCTAGTTTACGTCTTTCTGCTTCTTCTCGGATTTTCATTTGTGCAATACGTCGTGACTGACGAACAGGAGGAGCACCAGGTCTTCCTTCTTCATCTCCACGACTTTGTTCAAGAACAATATCTACGCCTAAATCCAGACCCATTAACTTAGGAGCTGTGCAAACAAAGGAAATATAAGAAGAAATAAAACGATTTCAAAGAATGACTTACCACTTCACATTAAATGCTGCTTACCTCGTTTTCCCCGATTTCCTTTAGTTTTTGTAGGAGTGACAGGAGTAATAGGTTCGAGTTCCTTTTTATCATCCTCTGACGCCCCAGTAGGAACTGGGCTGGCACTCTTCCCAGTATTTGCTCTTTGAGTTCTACTTCGACCACGTGATCCACGACCTCGCCCTCGACGACCACGACCACTTTTCTGACGTGGTTGAGTAACCGCACCTCCTCGTTTTCCTGTAGCACCTGCTTCACTTTCACCTTCATAAGAAGACCCATCCGGTTCTCCACCTTGTTCTCCCTCAGAACTACTTGCACCTCCTGTTTCCTCAAGCACAAGTGATTCCTCTACCGGACTTTGTTTCCCTCGTATTTCTTCATCTTTTTGACCATGTTTCTGATTACTGGGAGAGGCAGCCTTAATGTCATCAGACTCTTGATCCGCAAGACTGTCATTATCAGGAATATAACAAGAATCATCATTTGCAACATCTTCCTCACTGCTCTGTTCAGTGGCTACCAAATCTTTAGATCCAGCTACAGAAGTATCTGGAATATCCACTTTGGGAGAACCAGTCTCTTCTAACTGGCTTTCAGTACTGATTGTAGCAAAATTATCCTCTTTCACTATCTCTACATTCAGAGTGCTATCTCTTTGCGGGTCACTTGGATCTGAAGTTCTTTCACCAGTAACAACAGTCTCTTTCAATAATGATATCTCTTCCTGTTTTTTATTCACTGATAGTTTTTTGATATCAGCAAACTGAAGAGTATTTGATGTTTCATGAGATTCTTTGTCAGTGCTTTCTACTCCTGCAAGGGCAATGCTACTTGAATCTTTAATGCTGGAAGGATCCTCCTTATTTTTTTCTTTAGGAAATAAATTGTCACCATCAAGTTTATTTTCAGTATTTTTAAGTTTGCTTTTAGAATTTTTACAGTCCTCAGTGTCTAATTTCTCACTGGAAGCAGAAACAGTATCTTGTTTGTTTTTATCAGGCGCTTTGTCAACTTCTGGATAAAAAGCAACACCATCATGCTCTTCAGGAATATCTTGCTGTTTCAATTCAACACTTGCATCTTTTTGAGGCATTAACTCTGTTGCTTCTTTCTTTTCTACTTCTTCAGTTCTCTTTACTGTGTCAGGTATCTGATCAGCCTCCACCACAAGGTCATCTACTTTTTGTACAATAGATGATGATTTTTTCTTTTCAAGCACATCTGCCTGGACCATTTCCATCCCTTCTGTTTCAGACAATTGTTCAGTTGACGATTCAAGTTTTGTAACCTGTTCAGTAATTTGAGTCACTTCTAATGTATTTTGAATTGAAGCTTTGCTATCACCTTGTACATTAGATCCAGAAGGCAAAGAATCTAATTTGTCAGATTCCATGCAGATTTTATGGGATTCAAATTTCACAGGACTTTCATTTTGTTGATTTGATGAACTTGGCTTTACAAGTTTAACTTGAATTGTTGGGGCTGACTCAGGAAGTTTAGTAATTTCTTCCTCTAGGTTTCCATCACCAGTATTCACAGGTTCCTGCAGACTACTTTTTGCTGCTTTCCTCATCATGATGCCCATAGAAATACTTTCAAGAGATTTTCGACGTCCTTTGTTTTGAAACTCATTTTTCCCTTTACACAAAATTGTTGAAGGTTTAGTAATTGAAGATTTAGAAGGTACATTTTTCACTGATTCTTTGATTGGACTCTGCAATTCACATGGTTTATCAACTGTCACAAAGTTTTGCACAGTACTTGTGTCAGGAAATGAATTTATCACCTCAGTAGTTAGAAGAGGCTTGGTAGATATTTCAGTATCATTGACATTTTGTGTACATTTCTCTAATGAATCTTCATCAGAGCGAAGTAGCACAATATTCGACCCCGGTATACCCTTCTCATGATGTTTATCACCTGCACTGGGCATTTCTTTCATTACAGCTTGAGCACTTCCATCTTTGAGATGTGATTTGCCCTTGCTCAAGGAAAACTCAGATATTTTTTGATCTGAAGGGACATCTAATTGAGCTGTTACTGTTCTTGTATCTTCCACAACACCCTTTTGACTTCCTTCATTAAAACTCGGAGAGCGATTTTTTTTCGGTTCTAAATGAGAACTTCTTGTGGTTTCTTCTTCTGCCTTGGAAGATGTTATCATCTTCTGATTATCCACATTTTGACTTTGCAAACCCCTTCCAGCTTTTCCTCCTATCTTATGTTCATCTCCAACCAGATCTGGAACAACTTCACTCGTATCTTTGTGCTTTGGAAGATGAGAAATATCATTGGGATCAGTTGTATCCTTAATATTTTTCTTTAATAAATTCTCCTGGGTTACAATTACTAACTTTTCTTCTTTTTGGACATTATCTGGCCTTTTCTCTAACACATTGGAATTATTACATTCACTCAAATTTTCAGAGACTGGTGTTAATTTTCCTACATCAAAAGTCTTTTCTGTTATTTTATCATGTTTAATTACTTTCTTTTCTAACCCAGACTTGAGTAGTGTTTTTTTAGGAGCAGATGAAAGATCTATAATTTTCTTTGCAATTGAAGATATTTGTTCAACATTTGGTTGTATTTCTCTCTGAAATGTTTCTTCATTTTCTTCTCTGGTTGCAGATTTTAGCAGTGGGTTTTTGTCAGACTCAGAAGGTGAAACAGCTAAATTTCTTTCAGTTACTGTAATTTTTGCATCATCTTGTAAATGAAGATTGTTGTCTGCTCTTTCTTCTCTGTTTTGATTTCTTGGCTCATTTTTATCCTTTTTGTTTGCTGAAACTTTGGAATCATCTTTATGCAGAGAGGAGTTAACAGTATTACTATCTAATTCAGGAATCTTTGCTCCATCTTTTACTGAAAGAAGAGATTTTCTTTCAGTCTTTTCACTAGTTTCGCATTTTATAGCACTACAAACATTGTTTGTATTATTATCAGAAATAGTTTCGGACACAGTAGGCTCAATCTTTTTTGAGACCACATTTTCAACCTGATTTTTATTCTTAGGAGACAAGCAAGGAAGTTTGGTTTTAATTTCACCAGATGAATCAAATTCACATTTAATTTTATCATGAAAATAAGAAGGGTTTTCTTTAGCTTCCTGCACTGAAGTGGATGGTTTTTTATCAACTTCAGTATTCATATCTGCAATTACACTTGCAGAAATTTCCGTTTTCAGAGGAATCGTGAGAGGTATGTCAGCTTCTTTAACACAATGAATTTTCTCAGATTTAGATTGAAGTTCGTCTTTAGGAATATTACTAATAATATTTTCACAAGCATTTTTGGTAAAATTATCAGATGAGGAAGAATCCTTTTCTGCAGAAATGACAATTTTCTTTGTTTCAGGATTACCTTCTGAATGATCTCTTATGTCAGCTTTTGTTTTGGGAGTTACAATGCTACTAGTTTTTGTTTCACATGATTTCAATGAAGGGCAAACAGACTCAGTATTTACTTCACTTGAAACACTGATATCAGCTTTTCCTTGCTTGTTGTCTGCCCCAAAAGGCAGAGTAGTGGTTTCTTTAGGCAAATCATGTTGTTTTGTAATTTTTACCGAATTATTAAGAGACTCCACGCCAGTTGATAAATTCAGAGATTTGCTTTTAACACCCTTTCTTGATACACTTTCATGACATTCTTTGGTAGGATTATTACTTGTTAGAGCCTCATTTGTGGAAGCAGCATCAGATGCCGTTTTAGAATATTCACCAAGATGTTCACTTTGAGATTTGCTATGATCAACATGGGGTGTCTTTCTTACAATTTCACTTTCATTTTTAGGAAATGTTTTGTTTCCATGAGCATCTGCTGAAGAAAGCACTGATTTTATTTCGATTTGGGATGAATTTTCAATAGACTTCTGCTGTGTCAGGCTTGCTGAGGTACTTGAAAGTGTCATTTTAACTTGATCTTCAGATGTTGTAGTACTTATAACATCACCTTTCTTTTTTAAGATAGTGTCAGATTGACCAACAGTCTTTTCTAGAGATATCTTAATGGAACTGTCCACTTCAGTTTTGAGAAGAGAACTGGAAGCAGGAGAAGTAGGTTTGTCAGGAAATTTTTCAGTAGATTTAGAAATAGAAGCACTAATATCTGTAATAATTTCAGCAGTTTTTACTTTACAACCAACATTACTAACAATACATTCTGTCCCTTTTTTAGAATCATCTTTTCCTGAATTGAGGTTTGTTTGATCAGAAGATATGTCCTCGGTTTTTGGTTCTGAATGCAGTGCTTGACTTTTCATACATTGAAATTCTCTATCAGAAGTCATGGGTGAAAGTTTACTTTCAGAAACTGCAGAACTTATTCCCCCTCCTAATTTCATATCAAGCAATTTCTTTTTTTCCTCTTCATTTATTCTAAAATCAGAAGTACATTTTTCCCCCGATTTATCTGCCCTTTCTCCAATATGTTTATGGGCCACATTTAATGATAAGGATGATTTTACTTTGTCTACTTTCAAAACATTCATACTTTTGGTACCAATAGTTTTTTCTGGTAACTCTAATAAATGTGGCAATTTACTTTTGCTTTCCTCTGATGAGGCAACATTTTCATGTTTTTGTTTGGACTCATCCAGCAATGTATTTAAATTCATTATTTCAGAAACTTTAGCTTCATTTCTAGCATCATTTCTCACATTCATTTCTATGCACTTTCCCAAAGCTGAAGATACTTCATCTTCAGGTGAATCTTTTGGATGTCTATCTTCATGTTCTGTAATATTTTCTTCAATGGGTTTTTTACATGTAGATAAGGGTGATTGGCATGGAACAGCAGCTAAAATGGAAATAACAGGTTTCTCATCTAACTTAGGTTCTGATTTCACAAGTTTATTAACATTCTTTTTTAGATCACTGGAAGATGTATTGGAATCCAAAGGCTTTTGACCATGTGAACTCAAACTCTTAACACATGAAGAACTCCTAATGTGATGCCTTAGTTGCTGGTCAGAATCTGTTTTCGTAGCACTTAGTTTCTCATTCATTGAACCCTTATCAGGAGAAACTAAATCCCCTTTTTCTGTCAGAGAAATGAAGGGGTTTGTTTCCAATTTTGGTTCTTTTATTGCTGCCTGGTGTTTTGACACATGTGAAACTCCTTTATTTTGAGAAGAACTTGCCAAAGCATAAGGTTCCTCATTTAAAGTTTCAGATTTATTTTCTTTATAAAGTTTAGCAGCAATACCATCGGCACTTTTATGAATTATTTCTTTCCCTTGAACACTGTCAATTTTAGATTTATTTCCATCATGATGTTCCTCAAGCACCACTCTAACATTCTGATCTTCACTCCCCAAAGACACATTTGGTGATCTATCGCTCTTTTCTTTCTTCTCATAAGTGGGTGCTTTCTCCCTATCCTCAGAAACAGTATTTAACTGTTGATGATTTGTACTCCTCTCTTTTGTATTGGGGTTATTTTTAGCTGAGTCATTAGTTCCAACAGATGTTTTTTTATTTGAATCTTCAGTACTTAAAACTTCCAAAGTACCTTTCCTTTTTGCATCATTGTAAGATTCCTTCTCTACACTGGAACCACCCGATTTTTCACTAAATAAATTCAGTTCCTTGGTCTCTAGGCTTTTTCCATTTATGTCACTTTGGACACATTTAGAAGTATTCTCACCAGAGGCAAGAATTTCACTTTTAAATTTCTTCACATGGGTATTGTCTTCATTACAAGTTTTGGATTGCTCAGCAGCAGAATCTCCTTTGGTTTTTATATCAACTTCACTCTGAAGGCCTGAACTCTTTACCAGGGAACTAATATTTTTGCCACATTCCTTTTTTGCATCAGAGAAAGCAGGTTTCTCTCCAAAAATACTAGATGAGAATCCTTCAAAAACAGTCTTATCTGATCCTTTATTTGTTTTTTCTTTTGGAAGCAATTGATTAGCGGTCTCCTCTTTTTCATTTTGAGATAGTTTATGTACCTTATCCTCTAATGTCTCTGAACAAGACTGAGATGAAACAAGCTCCATTCCTTTAACTTCTGAACCAGAACTTGCTTCCTTTGCTTGCAGAGGATTTTCACGATCTCTTCTCGTCTCAGAAGCACATGATCGTGCTTCCAATAAGGATACTTCTGCAGAAAAAGGCACACAAGATTCAGTTGGCTGAGGAATATTATTGGTTTCTTCGAGCTTATGAGTGGACATAATTGTGTCAATACTGTGTAATGTTTTAGATTTCAATGGTGAATCATTTTTTGGTGACGAACTAGCAGCACATGCTGTTATTTTTGAACATTTATCACTGATTTCAGAGAATTCCCCCTCATCCTTCATTCCAAACACCTCAGATACTGATTCACCAATTCCTTTATTAGTCTGTTCAGATAACATAGACATACTTGTTTGTCCCTCGGAGGAGTCACTCTCAGCCAGATCTGTTTTCTCAGAGTCTCCGGTGTTTGATGAGTTGATGCCATCATTTGTTTTCTTAATAGGTGACTTAAGTAAACAGCCTGGACCAAAAAAGAATCCTTGAGATGGTAATTTCTCAAGGCTGGCATTTGTGTCACCTGATCCGTTCTTTTCAGTAGTTTGTTCTGAAGATTGGCATTCTTGAGTTCCACGATCAAGAGCTTCTGCTTCTTTCTCTGGTGTAGCATCCTCTTTTCTTCCTTGTGTCTCAGCTCCAGCAATCTGTAATTGGCCAATGTATGTGTTTGCTTTCACATCAAAAGTTGATATCAATGGAGGTTTTGTTTTTTCTTTTTCTGCAACTATACTAATTATATTTTCAATATCAAATTTGAATTTTTGTTTTTGACATACCTGTACCCTGGATTCAGTAATATTTTTACTTGGTCTGGACACCTCAACAGCAGGCAGCATATCAATAGCAACATTCTGTTCTTCTGTAAGTGGACCTAAATTTGTGTTACGTAATTCATCCATGGGACCCATCTTCTGTTCTGACGTGTCAGCAGCAGTTGAAGAGGCATTCTGTAAAACACTGCTTTTATCATTAGATTCAGACTGGTCCTTCTTCTGTAATATATCATCCCCACACACATCCCAACGAGATGGTCTCTTTGTGGGACTGCTACTGGTAGGATTGATTCGACCACCCAACTCTACATCCTGAAACTTTGCACTGTATTTATCTCCATACAAACTGTCTGAAACCACACCTAAAAAAGAATTTCCACCAACTTTTGTACTTCCACTTCCTGTTTTTGGATTATCTTTTGATTTTCCATCTGGTGCACAAATTGTTTCAATGCTCCATAACTTGGGAGAATGTTTGGGTGGAGATTGTAGACATGATTCTTCTTTAAGTGAATGTTTGTCCAAACAAAGCGTCTTATTTGTGGCAGATTGAGATTTTTCTTTATCTTCTCCTGGGTCAGAGATTTTCTTAGCTTCATACGTTTCCAAAACGTTTAAAATCTTATCTTTTGCACTACATTCCTGATTCTCAGTTTTTTTTGTGTTTAAATCAGAACATCTTTCATTCTCTTCTGTCAGCTTTTCTACAGATAATGCTAATGTCTTTTCACAATTTATTTGAACATCTTTTTCATCTTTAGAAAATTTAACTTCTCTCAGTGTTGAACCACCTGAGATGTCAGATATTGTAGAAGTACTTGAAGTTCTCGTAGGATTTATCTTAGTTTCTTGATTGCTAATTTCAGGCCCTTTTCCACTTGCCTCTCCTTTGTTAGTTGAGATGTTACCATTATCATTAGAAAGAGCACTCTTTTCAGATTGCCCTGCACCTCCTCCAGCAGAAATCTCATCACTCTTGGATGAATCACGGTTACTTTTCCCGCTCTCTTCTTCTTTCCCAGGATTCCCTGTATTACAATCAGCCCCAGATCCCTCTCCTCTAACAAGCATAAGGGGTTCTTCAATAGCTTCTCCTACTTCGGTGCTGTCTTCACTGTCAAAGCTCCCACTACCAAAATGAGGTAGTGGAGGTCCAACAATAGGAGGCATTAATTTATGGCAATTAGCAGCAACTGTTTGTTCTAATCTCAACTTTTTGGCTTCATTTGTCATTAGGTCACTTTCATGTAACCGCTTACCCGACAAATTAAGACGGCTCACAGATAAAGAACTAAACCCTGGCATTGAATTCATTATAGTTACCTTGGATGATTTAAGTAAATCAATTGGACGTTTAGTACTGAGATCAGTAGCAGTTAAAGGATGAGGAACAAATCTCTTATGATCAAAGTTTTCTGGATTTGACAGAGTACGCTTGCTAGCATCTGATAAATCTTCTGCTACAAGGCTGGAGTTTGATGTACTGCTTTCATTCATGTCTTCAATTTTAACAAGTTGCTGTAATGAGTGTTCCTCTGTATACAATTTGCTGGTAAGATCAATACCTAAGTTCTTCGCAATAGGAGATTCCAAAACTCGGGGTTGAGACGGCTTACTTAAATCCATCCCAATGAACTCATTTTGCGGTATAATATCTTGTGAAGGATTATTTGTTGATGGTCGTGGAATATGCCTTTCAATTTCTTTATTCACAGAAGAGAACCTGTTCGGGATATCCTCCACCTTTGGAGCTGTCTTGGCAGTAGTTTCAAGATTTAAATTATCTGTAGTTCTAAACACACATTTGTTGGACTGCTCATCATTTTTCAAAGCATCTTCTTTAAATTTTGAATGTTTTAACTCTTTATATCCAGAACTCTCAGATTCTACAGGAGTCAACAAACATTTGTCTTTAGATTCTATCTCCCTTTCTTTAGACTCAGTAATTTTCAATTTACAATCATCTTTAGATGCTCCTTGTTCAAAACAATTTTCTCCATTACCATCTCCAGGTTTCAAGATTTCTTTTTCTTTAGGTTCCGTTTCTTTTATTACATTTTCTTCTTTTGACCTGGCAAGTTTCAATATTTCGTTTTCTTTGATTGCTGTTGTTTTTATTACATGAAGTTCATTTGACTTAGCAGGTTTCAATATTTCTTTCCCTTTGGATTCCTTTGTATTTTCTTCTTTTGATTCTGTAGGTTCCAACATTTCTTTCTCCCTAGGTTCTGATGTTTTTGTCACATCTTCTTCTTTTGATTCAGCAGGTTTAGTATCTCTCTCTTTAAATTCAATTGTGTTTATTACATTTTCTTCTTTTGATTTAGAAGAATTAAATATAGGTTGTTCGTCTTCAGATTCTGCAGGTTTCAAAACACGCTGTTTTTCAGATTCTTCCAATTTCAACAAACAAGTTTCATGTTCTGGAGATTGCAACAAATCATCAGGTTTTGAAGGTTCATTCATATTTTCTTCTTTAGATTCTTCAGGCTTCAATTCAGATTCACTGCTAAGATTTGGACTCTTTTGTGCAGGTTTTGTTTCTTTTAATGAACATTCTGACGATTCTGCATGTATCGTTTTATTTTCTTCGATTTGTTTCAATATACAATGATCTTCAGGTTCTGTTTTTTTTTCTATCACTTCAAATTCTTTCTTTTCAACATTACTTTCTTTTTTGTCCTCTTCTTCATCTGCAGCACAACTCTTTTCAATATTTCCATGATCTGGAATATCATCTTTGTCTTCACTTTCATCATCATCGTCAATCTCTTCAAATTCTTCATCGTCATCATCATCTAGTGTTTCTGCTAATTCTTCTTTCTGTAAGACAATAGCCTGACCTGTATCTGTTATGGGTTTTTCAATTTCAAGGCTATTACTATCTTCGTTAAGAATTTCTTCTGTATCTTTCCGGAATGGATCATTAGAAGATAACTGTGAAATCAACTGCACTAAACCATCCCGATCTCTGAAAAGATAAAAAATAGTTTAAAATGTAAATTTCATACTAGAAACAAACAATTCACACAAATAATGGATTTGGTATTCATTGCTTCACACATATTCTTATAAGTGCCATTTATGATCTTACCGAGCCACAACTTCCCAAGTTTCATCATCAAGATCTTCACGATACACTCGCAAATTACAATCTTCGTCTAACTGACACCAATAGGTTTGGCCCATTTTATCTCTACCTAAAGGTTGACAACGCAGCTCATCGGCACTCAGTCTATTTATTTCCGTCTTAAACTTTGTATTTAAGTCAAATTGCAGTTCCAAAAGCATCTAGACAAAAATATACATCACCATTACTACACATTATATTATACACAAGAAAATAATAATATATGAATATCTTACCTTAAGAATACGTAATTTTACAGAAATTCGAGCTTTTTTGTACCCAAATCTCTCAATTTCCCATCCATCCTGATTAGAATATGAATGACAGAACTTAATAATAGCTTTTTCCCATCGCTCCCCAGACACAGATTTTCGGGCTTTTCTCAATAACTTTACATGGAGATCAACCAATGGTTGAGGTACTGAAACAATTTATAAAATAACATTAACACAATAAACAAAACCTGTATGATATTAACAAAAGTTTGTGACAAGAAAAGGGGCTTTTTCCTACTTTTGTCATATTTTAGTATGAGATGAAACACTTTACACACATTCACAAAGACTATCATGAACCTACATTATTAATAGCAACATATCAACAAACGTACATTTTAATACTACTTGATTTATACACAAAACAAAACAACATTAATAGTATATTGTAAAATGTGTTACAGCTCATTTATTAAAAAAATTAAAAGCAAAATCCAACAAATAAACAGAACACACATTTAAATCCTCTATTCATTTAAGAGTTTAGTGAAGACAAGTAAATGCATACGAGAGCAAACGTGATTTAGGGAAAGAAAATTTGCTGAGCAGCGAATTTTGACAGCGGTGACAGCGATTCACTATATTGGTTATATCGCTTAAGTTTGGGAATGTGAAGTTCCTACAGTAAATGAATAAATGAAATATTACACACTTAAAAGGATTTAAGAAGAGTAAAACATGTTTCTTCTTCGTTTGTTTACATCTCAAAAACTAAAGATGCGGCTGATGCACAAATTTGTCAACAACAACAAACGCGTAAACACAGTCGACGCTGTCAAACGAAAATTACTACTTTGTCTAGCTCTGTTACACGAACCTTCTTGCGAGTTTTCCAGCATCTCCTGAAGCTCCAGTATATTGGGATGCGAAATTCCGCATGATTTCGCAAATTTCTCCAAAAACGAGCAAATAACAGCGAAATTTGGGTCACACACACAAGAAGTTTCATTATCAGACGCCATTTTCACAGGCAAATTACTACTAACAGATGCATTTTTTAAGTTATCTTGCAAATTAGGATGACTTTAAGAAACTCATTTAACACTGTTCAATAATTTGTTTTTCACAGACACCATTCGCAATGTTAAACTTTAATGTCAGTACACACAATGTCAAGTTTAATTCCATAATACAGGAAAGCTACACATTATGGACATGTTCAGAAAACTTGGCTGGCTTGGGCTCCGTCTGGGGAGGTGGGGGAACTCCAGTGCTCCAGCTTGTACTATAGACGTATACGAGTAATCTTGAAGTTTACCAACGTCACCACTGAAGCAGCACTAGTACAGCCACAAAGTTCTACCGCGTTCCACGAGATGTCGTTACTATGGCGATCGTATTTTGTTACTTTACTTCTTTAGGAATATCATCTAAGAGAAAGAACTCTTCCGCCGTGGTTTTCGCCAATGAACTATAGAGATGTTCAGAATGACGTCACGACTTTTGATACGAGTGTTAAATGGCAACCTCTGATGTGCGCGTAAGTGATTCCTAGAGAATTAGTATTTTTTTGGACGTATGCGGTTGCCGAGGTTTGCGCTTCATAACACGTTTGTTATTTACAATGATATTTGTTTTATTTCGGTTTGTTCTGACTGCGCATCTCGTTCTCAAATTTAATTTAAAGATACACTATTCTTTCAGATACACATGAAAATAGTTCGAAGTAAATATCATGATCTTAACAATAATTTTGCTAAGGTGCTAATTGGCAATAAAATTAAATCTATGAAACATTTGAATCCACTTGCACTTTCATGGGATATGTAAACGCATTTTAGACCCCTGTGATATTAAAGTAGAACTCATTCCGTATAGTTTTACGGGCCGTCAATAACGCAAATTTGGAGTTTTTTCAATACTCCCTCTCCCCATGTAACGCACCCGTAACGTGCGCTTGCCCCCGCCCTAAATAATAACGTAATATTTACAGCACCCCCACCCCTTGTAAATGTAAGGAATGAAAATAAATTATTACACAGTAAAATCAATTTATATCTATTTAACTTCTGTTGTATATTAAAGTAATTTATGATAAAGTATAAATTAGTTAGCGATGCTGACTGCACCTAACAATAAGATTGGGGCAAGTTGAGAGTGAAAGAAGAATGCTTGGGCGAGAATGGATAGATGTTGTGGATAATGCAAGAGCGAGAGTCTACAGCGCCGATTTAAATGGAATATACTTCAAAACAGTTTTGAATATTTTCTTCGTAATCTTACAGATTTTAAAAAAATGTTGAAAAATAGTTCCATTTATTGTAACAATTTACAACTTATAACTTTAGTTTATTTATGTTTTAAAAACAATTAATAAGTCAATATTCTACTGTTTTAGAACGAGCCAAAAAAGGAATTATTTCAGCAAATGTTGAAAAATGTAAAAAAAAATCAATGTTTCGTAACATTTAGCTAATACTCCCTACCCCTATGGAACGCAGCGTAACGCTGCCCCAGGCCCTCTCCCCCCTCTCTAGCATTATCCCATAATTTATTGACGACTCATTATAAACTGTCGACTTTATATATATATATATATATATATATATATATATATATATATATTAAATTGTATTAATTATTGAAAGAAATATTACCTTATTAAACTTGAATAATCTCTGGGGGAAAATCCAGAATGATCATTAACACAGTCCCAAGTATGTTCGTAATTTTTCACGCAATGAAGAAACTTTCAAAACTTAAGTTAACTATAATATGATATAATTTAACGTAGTAATTATAGTAAATACATGGTTATTTATAAAAATAAATAAATATTACACTTATTAATGTATTTTTAAATGTAAGCAGTCTCATGTGCTGAATTCAAAGTTTCAAGTTTGAATTTCAGTATCAAGACACACGTTTACGATATTAGATGTGCTACACCTGAAACTTTTAATGTTAGCATTTTTCTTCAAACGTGTTTTCAATATATTTTTCTTACCATTTTAATGAACATTTGATGCCATTTCTTGTGATACAATTAGCACATTTGAAATGATAACTTTGGTGACAGACGTTGATTTGCTGAGCTACGTCAAATTACATAATATTTGAGCTTAGCTTTAAACGAAGTTTTAGTCTTTTGAACAAACTTGAAAGATTAACAAAAGATAATTATTGATTTCGTTAAGGAAAGCAATATTTACAATAGCATTTAAAGGAACTACTTATTATACTTTTGTTGTATGTATTATAATGCTTCTGTTGTTTTGAATGTATTCTATGTATCGCATTCAATGTATATATTGATTTGTTTTTATTGTATTTTTGTACTGTTTATGATATTTAATAGGTTTTCTTCCCGTTATTTGCCGTGATCTCGTTCGTACGACAATCTCCGTGATTATGCTAGTGTAGAACTGTAGCCTTTCTGCTGCTGCTCTAGCACTCGCGGCTCTGACTTCTGTCAACTCCCGTTGCAAAATGGATTACCTGCGGTAGCGCGCACAGCCCGCGGCTCAGAGAGGCTCGAAAACTTCGCGTCTTCGCCGCCGCGTCTGACCTTATCACAGATTCGGCCACCGTCGCTTCACTCTTCCGTCCAGATGCCCTCGACGTTGCACCAACACTGCCGTCCAGGTGTTCCTTCATTCGGAATCACCGCCCACTCTTTCTCTTGCTTGGCCCCCGGCTCCTTGCGCCCTCGTCTTCTTTGGCTCGCCGCTACGCTTACCAGTAGCACGCCGACGCGTGATATTCACGACGTAATTTATGCGGCGTAATTTCGGCGTACTTCACCTTAGACTTGTGTTGCCAAATTAAAAGTAGTTTGACACCTCGGGATAATCAAGCTCCTCTTTCTCTTGACTATTACTTTCCGCCTCCAAATCTCCCTTTTTTTCTGGCGTAGCCGAAGGGTAGTGTGGTGTTCGATCGTATCTTGATCGTATTGCTCAGAGGATACGTGATTGTATTTGCAGTGCACACACTTTTTTCGTTTTACTGCTAGGTGTAAGTAGTTTGTGTAGGTTCGCAACAGACCTCAGTCGTTTGTCAGTTTGGCGATTTGTTTAGACACATTTGTGACTATGTTATTTTAGTGTGTGTTTCGCTCTATGCTCTTAGTATGTCTGAAGTGAGAGCTCGTCGTCTATGCCCTATGGTAAGGACATGTCGTTGAAAGTTCTTTAGCGTAGGCGGAGCTTCGTCTGATTGAGAGGCTTGGTAGGCTTCATTGAATGATAGCCGTCTCAACTCGACAGCAAGTTCCTTCCTCAGTACTTTCAGTGGTTTCCGAAATGGAGGACGAGGTGTGAGTCTCAGAACTCTATTCTGAATTAACTCAAGTGTGTCCTTGTACTTCCGTGCTGTGATGCACTACGTCGCTGCGGCGTAGGTGGCCACAGGCCGGCAGCACGTTTTATGGAGTGCCAGGTGAAGATCCAAGGAGAGAGAAGATTCTTTTAGGAGAGGTTTTAGGAGACGGACCCTTAGGTGAGGTTTCGATCGCATTCGCCGGACACGTAAGTGCTAGCGCATGCTCCGGTCGAAAGTGACACCCAGGTAGATTGCCTTAGGCGCCTATTTGAGTTTTTGGGTTCTGGTTTTGATTTGCTTGGGCAGCGTGAACCGCTTTGTGTGTGATTGTTTGCGGCGAGAGAAGCAGATTGTCTGAGACTTTTCCGCGGAGAAAGTCAAGGGTTTTTTTTCTGCCCACTTCAGAGTCAGGTTCATATGTTTTTGTAGTGTTTTCAGTTTATGATCTAGGTTTATTCCTCTTGTTAGGACTGCTATGTCGTCAGCATACAGGAATAGCCTAATCCGTGATATCTGTGGTATGTCATTGTCATATAGCGAGAACAGTAGCGGGAAGAGCACTGAGTCTTTTGGGGATTCCGGCGAAAATCCCGCACTTTGAGTACCTCGCGTTTCCCACTTTGACCACGAAGGTGCGGTTTGTGAGACAATATGTAATCATATCCGTTACATCTTTTTGGAGGCTTCGTCTTGTTTTGGAGAGTAGTGTTTTGTGTGGCACTTTGTCGAAGGCTTGTACCATGTCGGAGATCTGCTGGGCCATACATAGTGCCTGCAGTGAGGCTGAATGTTCCAGTCGGAAGGCAAATTGCTCATCTCGTATAAGGTTTTGAGAGATGATAGCTGGTTGGATTCGAGCTAGGATTAGCCTTTCGAAACCTTTCCCCTGTTCCTTCCGTGCGAGGCTGAAGTGGCCCAGCTTACGTGACTTTAGGTTCGCGGAGATTTTTATGTGGCCCGCGTTCCGCGCTTGCAGGAAGAAAAACTCCCTTCAGTGCTTTCCCGTGACCGGGAGTTCACAACCGTGCGTGGTTACCTTAAACCACTCGGCGAAACCGCCTTCGGAGGGCACCGCTTCGGACGCGACCATGAAGGGTGGGACGCGCTTTGATGCCTTCCTGGGTTCCGAGGTGGAGGGAGGAGGGCCCTGCGCATTTACGCGTGGAGGCGAGGGTGGCAGTAGTGACACTGCCTGGCGTGACGACCGCACCTCCACGTGGGCACCCGAATCGGCATTGCTGGCTACCGGCATCTCCGACGCTTCGGGCTCACCGCTACCCTCGGCTGCGCTATCCATCTGCATCTCGGTCTCACTGACCGCGGGCAGAGCGAGAGAGCTGTGGGAGATACCTGGATGGGAGGTACCTTTCCAGCTGCGGCGTTCGGCTGATCGCCCGACAGACGGCGCTTCTTGCCTTTGCCGGCAGTTGGTGAGGCGGTTGGCCAGAGTAAAGGTTCCGCGCTAGCGGAGAGGGCGTGGTACTTCCTAATGCCGCTTTTGTCCGCCGCCTTCGAGAGAGCCTGCCTGTCAGCAGGTGTCAGGCGGGAGGAAAACAGCGAGAACAGGTCCAATGGGAGGTCAGCAATGCGCCCGTCAGAGTTGGCTTGCATCGGAGCCTCTAGTGCGTTTGCGACGCGAGTAGGTTTTGACACAGTGTCCGTTTTTCCTTTCTTTTTCCCTCCGTGTCCAGGGTTGGTTTCGCGAGGGAGCGCGCCCTGAGACGTCGAACCACTGTGGGGCTCCCGCAGCGATTTCTCTTTGCGAGGAAGTCGGTTCGGCGGCGGGGGCCGAGGTAGCGGCAGAGGCGGCGCGCGAGTCGGTGACGTACTCAGGAGCAACCGAGACTTTAATGCCGCGGGTTGAGAAAACCAGGGCGCCTCGAGCCGAGAGCGTGCAAGACCGCTCGCGCTTCTTGCTTGACTTGTCAACACTGCCGTTGTCCATTACGGAAGGTAGTCCGGGCAACAGCTGTATTACAAAGTGCTTAGTTCTTTGGAAAGAACTGCATCTGGTAATTACTGCAGAGTTCTTTCTTTTGAAAGAACTGTATCAGGTGCCAGTTATCTTAAGAAAAGAAGTGGATGGACTCGCATACATTACCGTCCGGTGGAACAGGAGTCGGCTGCGACCAGGGCGTCTCCTTCCGCGGGACCGGGAACCAGCCGCGGCAGCCGCAGCGGCGTGGAGTTCGTTCGAATGTTAGTCCCCATTTCTCACAATCTTCTTTTACTTTCCTAGTCATATATTCAATATCTTCCTGTTCTTACGCCATCGGCACCTGATCATCAGCGAACTGAAGGGTATATAGTGTTGTATTATCATCAAGTAGTATTCCCATCCCAGCACATTTTCTTTTCCATACCTGTTACATCGCATTAACAGACATTTTAAAGAGGGTAGGTGTCAAACAGCATCCTTGCGGTAGTTCTTTTGATATAGGAAATGTTTGGATCATCTGTTTTCCAAATTTCACTTTTCCCTTTTAATCTATATACAATTTCTTCACCGCATTTATTAAGATACTATTTAGCCCACATTCACTGATTACTCCGTCTATTTTTTAGTAAAATTCCTCTAAAATACTAGTATCTTCATTTTCATTCGGCGCATACACTCCAAGAATCGTCATTTTGTATCTAAAACTTTCCAAATTTACTTTAATCAGCCTCTCGTCTATGGCTAACCCAACTTTTAATATGGTTTTTGAATTTATTTTTTAGGACTATGAAATCCCTTTACTACCCACTGATCTTTTGTTACTCCGCTCCAAATATGAACATAGGATTCAATCTCTTCTACACCCTGGCCCTTTTTCTTTGTTTTCTTAAGCTTGCAATATCCATATTTAAATCTTGAAGTTCCTTAATTTCCTCCTGTATCTATTTCCCAAACCTTGAGTATTCAATGTTCCAATATTCGTTATCCATTTCTTTTGCCTAGTTCGTCACCGACTACCGTCCGTTTTCTCATGATTAGGCCTTTCAGCATTTCTTTTTTTTTCATGAACGACGAGGAGCTGGCCCGTCGTTCCACCCCCTACTCGGAGGATCAGGAATTTTTAGGGTTTACTCCCCTAGGGGGATGGCTTCGCCGAGCTTTTTAGCTCCTCCTGCCCAGAATGTAATGGTATCTTCTTGTTCCGTTGTCGAGATCATACCCGCACCCTTCATCACTCGGTAGCAATGTAGGCTATGATTTCTGCCTAACTCTTCGTCGTTTCCTCTTCAGCGCACTGTACCGGATGTTCTCCTCTTGTGCCCCCGTCCTCTTCGAGAGTACTTCGTCTGACCCCTCCCCCTTGACCAGTCCGGCAAGGGAGACCCTACTAGTAGCTACGCTACCGCTGGCATAGCCCTCGAGATCACGGGGGTACTCAAGCTCCACCACCAACGCCAAGCTCATGTACTCCCTGGGTTAAGTGATAAATTCGTGTGTACAATATAACAATAATGTACAGTAAAGTACAATATTAAGGGACAGTATGCCATTAAACCGCCATAATATTACAATGTACATTCACCACCATATATTAGAAACATTCAAAAATTCATTTTATATAAAATGTCCCCAACACGTAAATAAGATCGTCAAACCATACCCTTTCCTTTTGACCTAGTTGTAGCTTATTTTCTGTGTCAAGCCTACATTTATCACACAACGTGTCGGGAACATATTATTACTGCTTGTTCTGGTTGGGGCGGCGCCTCGCAGGGGTGAACAGCAAGCTGCACGCCGACGAGGAGGTCGGCGGTAGAAGGCTCAAATCTGCGGGCAGGTGCAGCACCACCACCACCTCCCAGGATACGGATTGGCATATTACTCGCGCAACTTTTCTTGGACTATGACCTTGCTTCCCCCTCTTTGGCACAATAAACAGTTCAAGACAAAAGCTCTCAGCGAGCACTGATGACAACATTCCAAACACATTTTCCTGCCTGAAGAAGGGAAAAAATGACATCTCCGAAACATCGCTCTCGAAAACAATAATATTTTTGTGCTCTGAAGACACTGATGTTATTGCTCTGAAGACATGAAAAAACTTTCTATGATCTAAAAACTGGCTGCCGTTAAAAATCTGTGGCCAAATTCAATTAACAATATATATGTTAGTGATAGTACAGATACTTTACTTAATTGATATATAAAAACTTTTTATTTTGTTTAATAATTTAACAACTATTGTCAATCAATTAACCGTGCAATATGTGTTTTTTTTATATTTAAGTGCTTAAAAAGATCATCATCGAAATTACCCGTTTTCTTTATGTGTATGACGTCAGATAAAAAGTGAAGTTAACTTTTACAGAATTTGTCATTTCTGCAATTTGACATTTATGGAATATTCCCGAGTGCGTATTTTACCCACACGGAATTTTTCGTGTGGGTATAGCTACCCACCATACCCATATTATCCGTCGGGCCTGGCACCAGAATTCAAATAAGGAGCAAGTACAGTATATCTATACTTGGGTTATTATTTCTTGGCGCGTGAGAACTATCTTCAAGATGCAATATCACATGCCATTTCGCGTCTTTCTCAGTTGTGCCGCTAGATGCCGCATAATCGCCAGAACTGCTCGATACGGTCACGATGATGCGTCATCAAGCGACATGACTGAGAAAAACGCGAAATGCCGTGAGATATTCCATTGTAAAGCCGGCCTTCATACGCCAAGAACTAAAAATCCATGTATTGTGGGACCCAACTCTCCCATTACATACTAAGAAAAAGTAAAAATAGAAATGCACATTTGTGCACGCTTCATCTAGAGAGTATGGGTATGCTTTGGCTAATAATAAATGTAATGACTTACATTTGGCTTTTTATTTTTGGCGCGTGAGTGCCCGGTAAGGCTCTCACGCACTCCTTTACTGAAATCCAAGTGTAATACATACATCATATACTTAGAACTCGTTATCGAATCGAGTGCTTCTGTACTAAGAATTAAAGTCGTAATGAAGCTGTTGATTGGATAACTGCGTTCAGCTGTTTTGTGTCACAAGCCACTATATTGGACAAAAAAAAAAAAAAAAAAAAAAATTCTGGCCGCACCACGTGGTGACGTGATACGGCTTGGGCGGCATGAGCTACTTCAAACTTTCCCTGAAATACTCTGTGCTTTACTTGTAATGTGTTGCATGGTGTTTACAATTAATGGAAAAGTGACGTGGTTATTAAGCTATTGAGGCATATATTTCCTAAACCTCCACATGTTAAAGTCGTATTCACAGTGACTTTAATCTGTTAGTTACTTGTTTTCTAGGCCTTCCCTTTCATTTTATAGGTTATACCTGTTTTACGAACTATAAGTAAATAAGATTCGTTGATACACTTTCTGAATATAGAACGTTTGGAGGATAGAACGTGTAATTAGTTCGATGTTACAGGCTATGAAACGGGAAATGGAACATAGGGATGACACTGAGAGTTCAGAAAATGATGAAGTTACTGAAATTCTGGAAAGTGAAACAACAGATCCAGAGAAAAAAAAATATAACGTAAGATAATTTGTTAAAAATGTAATGTAAAGTGGCCGTTTGTATGTTATTTTTCTTATTTTGTTTGCATGTTATTTTTTGTAGGATGAGTATGATAGACACAGCAAAAAGCGGAAGACTGTTGATTCCTTAAAACCTCCTACTGTTCAAGAATTAAATATGTTAAGGGAGACTGAGAATTTATTCAATTCAAATCTCTTCCGGATGCAGGTGCTGTCTCATACAATATATTGTTTTGTTTTTAGTGTATTGTGTTTTTATTGATTTTCAATGTTTTGTGTTGTAGATTGAGGAAATGTTGAAAGAAATTCAAATGAAAACAAAATATAAGAATCTATTCAATGACTGGCTTTCTGAATTTAAATCATATATTCTCGGATTGGAAGATTTAAGTGAATATGATGTAAGTTTAGTGTATTTAAACTTTTTGTCTTGAAACATTTGAAACTAAATTTTGTTTTATACAACTTTCTTTGGTGTGGAATATAACGTTGGGGCCCCAATATAAAATAACGTGTGGGACTGAGATGATGACATAATGTCCCTTTTTTAAACTACCACCATGCGCCTCCAAGACTGGAAGTTCTGTTGTAGACTCGTGACGTCATTAGTATCATTTACGAATGGCAAGTACACCATAATGCTGATGGTCTAAGCTTCTGACAGTCAAAAATGGTTGTGAGCGTGTGTCATCATAATTTGCACCTCAATTTTGTAAATTTAGCTTTTCTTTGTTTTTATCAGGAAAAATTAGACATTTTCTTTGGTAATACAGGTGTGGCAAAATTATTAGAGTGAACAGTAAAAGAAACTATTTCTCAAAATTAAATTGAAAATTGTTTATACATGTTGCGTATGAAGTTAATCACTTCAGATTTCAAGTGCATCCCATAGCTTTAAATAAGTTACTAGCCCTCAATCAGTATTTTACATTGATGTTTTATATTGTCATGAAACCAGAAGCAAATGAGAATTTAATCAAGTCAATTTTTGTCGTTACTCTAGTTTTTTACATTGCTGTAGCCCGAATATTCTTAATTAACTATTATTTCTGGGCAGTTTTTAGACCAGTCAATTATTGATTATTATCATTTTCTCTCAAAACCTCCATTAATATTTTTGTTTTGTGGCATGGAGCTTAATGTTGCAAGAATATAAATTTATTTTGTCCAAATTATTTCTTTCCTGATATAGTAATCTCGTTCTTATTACTTGAACCTATTAATGCCCAAATTAATTTGGTGCACGTAGCATTCTGCCATTGTCGTCGTGCCGGTGCATGCACAGTCGTTGATGGAACACTCTGGTAGGATGGTTTTACAACTTTTAGTGCCAATCTGTTGTTTTGCTAAATAGTTCTTCTACAGTGTACTACTTTGGTGTGGATCAACTACTGTTTGCTTTACACTGGCCTCTCTGACTTTACCACAGGCATATAGCATCTAAGCATGGTTTTAGATGAACATATGAAGCAATGCAAGTCATTATTACATCCTGTTCATACCCTGAGCGTATATATTCTTTTGCAATTTCGGATAAACTGTTATCTAGCAATCAAGAATGAGAAAAATTTGCTTATATGTTTCATTTGGAATGTCTATGTCTACTGAAGAAATAAAAGTTGCAAATTACTGCGAAAGAAGAAAATTTGAGTTGACCAGAACCAGACCAGATCATTTGAAGATGCCCAATCTACCATTAGGAAGCCAAAAAATTGAGAAAATGTCAAAAAATATATTTTTTGGGGTAGTGATAGATGATAGCTGGCAAAGAGGATGGGGCAAGACTAAAGCTAGCCCACACCAAGGAAATTAGAAAACTTGATTACCAGAAAGTTTGCGCTATTCCGTAGCACCCCCTAGTTATTCTACTTTCAGACTGCTATGATATTTTTATTTTAGAAGCTATCTTATACTGTGAATATGGTTTTTCACTGAATAGTGCTCTGGTAATCTCTTGGCCATGACGTCTACTGTTTTCCCATAACGTCATTTTGTTTAGTTTTTAGAACTGGCCTTCTGAGTACCAAAGGAACAGAAGAAGAATATCAATAACGCGTGTAAATTTACAGGGCACACCAATCTATGGTCACAGTAATTCCAGTTGCACATCAATGGTATTTCTATAAGAATATACCTATAACAATGAGGACCAACTAAAATCACAGAAAAGCAGCTGAGTTGCTAAATCATGTTGTGGTTCTCACAAAACTTATTTGAATGAAATATTATGTTTTTGCGGAAAGCGAGGGATAACATTACCTCAACGCAAGAACAAGGCATTTTTTAAAGTTGGTTCCTTAATAGAGAAATATGTCTTACCCTAATAATTTAGCCACATCTGTACTTTGAACTATTCTCAGAGCTTTGTCTCTAAGTATAGCCTTCTTGGCTATATAGAAGAAAACAAATCAGGAAACTGTTATGTGGAATCAAAGCATTTCTCAATAAAATGCTGTTGGAAACCTTTTTTTATCTTCCCGAGTTGAACATGCGCCCATACGTGTGCATGGTGTGTACACAAAGAAACAAGCACACAGACACGCCTGCATACACATGCATAAAGACACATACAGACAAGTTAATCATGTGAAATTCAGGATATAAAGTCTGTTCTGGATAACGATGTATATTTTCTTATGAAATTTCTTGTTTAACTCTAATAAATGTGCGTGGTTTAAATAAAGATTATTTTTTTCTGTGGCCAAGTTCTGAAAACATTAAAAGAAATTGTTTATCAACACATGCAAAATTCTTTTAAATCCTATATGTAGTGCAACTGTCCACGAGTCCAAACGAGACACTTCACGCCTTTTTAGTGAATAAACTTCTATCGCTTTCGATGGTAAAATAACACTAAATCTTTGTTTTTTAGTTATGATATAAAAAATGAAGTCTAATTATTTTGTGATTCATATATTATGTTATGGCAGTATTGATTTTTAATGTAAGTTTCTTGTGATCTTTCAGTTAGCTGATGAATCATGGCTGGAAAATTTGACTGTTAAACCTCCTGTATGTTTAAAACCAGCTACTGATAATGGAAAATTCAAATTTGTTTGTCCAGAGGATGTTACTGTTGCTGGCTCATTTAATATCAATGCGTGTTTGGGACCAATGTACACTATTGATTTACATCTGCATATACCAGAAGTAAGTAAAGTATATAATGTTGAAAATTTAATTACTGACAGTGGTTTTATTTCAGATAATGGATTTGTGGTTTTTGATTTATTTATTTATTTATAATAATCTGAGTACTTTCTTTCAAACATCTGTATTAATAGAGATAGTTTTCACTTTGTTATATCAGCTGAAGTTAACTTAGGGGAAAGTTTACTATGCATCTTGTGTGCTTCAATTGATGAAATCTTTTGTGTACCTAATATAAATAAGTGTTCATTAGTGGTTTTGTCAACCGTACACCAATTGAGGTACACCTCAATAATGGAAATGAATGGGTTGGGGTTAGTAAGTATTGCAAAGAATTAAAAAGAGATATTTCAAGTGGTGGTAAATTATAGCTTTTACCTAGCAATCAGAGGTGAGGCACCCGGTGATCAATAGATGTGGACAAAATTATAAAATTTATTTTCAAAATTATTTATTTTCAAAATTTTAGAGAAAGATTGAGAAATATCAGTAAATATCTACAGATATTTTAGCAGTAATAGTAAAACAAAGCAAAAGTATTGGCTGGAAAATAGCAGTTAAACAAGAAGCAAGCAAAGAATTTGTCAATATTAGTGCGTGAGATTGAAACCTAGCCACCACTCACAGTTACTCGTTCAATGGCTTCATGCCAAATGCAGACCTTTTCAACTATTTACATAATAATACAATAAATATGCATTTAGTATTAGGTTTTTATTATTGCAACGGTTTCAAGGTTCTTTTTGTCCTTATCACCAGGCTATAAAAAAGAATATTTACATTTGACAATGGGTAAATATCAGATTATGTACTTTGAATTATAGCACAAATATAGACAAATACATTATACGCTAGACTAATAATTACACAATATAAGTATATGGAGTATACCATTTACAACTATCATTATATCATAATAATCTATCCGTAATGCTTATTCAATCTTTCATTTGCGGCAAGGCAATTTATGGAAGCATGCCATATTTGTGTTTATGAAAGATATAGACGTGCCCTGTGTAATATGTAGTCTGTATTCCAGGCATGGAGTGTGTAAGGAGTCAGAAGGGGGTGGGGTAGGAGGATAAGATTCTAACACTATTAAATAATCTTACCCCTTTAACTGCACTGAATGTGTTAACAAGCTGAACATTTCTGTGCCTGAGTGCCTCTGAACATGTTGGCGCGCACAGTTGGTGGGAGCATCTGGACGTGTACAGGTGCGAGGCCATTCTTGTTCTCATAATGCCTTTTGTAAGGACCAGATGAATTCTAATATGATTTTAGCGGTATTTATGTGTGGGGAATTTTGCCATTTAGAGGAAGCTTAAGAAAGATTTGGAAAGTCTTTCTCTCACCAGGGACAGCCCAGAAAAATAAATTTATGGTCACATAGACATTTTCTATCGCAGTTTTCTTTTTAATACTGCAATATTCTGAAGTCCCATGAGGTCCTACTTAACTCGTGTTTTCTTTGGCCTTTTGTTACTTGCACCTTAGTAGTTAAGATGTTGGAAGATTTCTCTGTATCTGCATTTGATTATGATTGGATTTGTTCCATAGTCCTTTAGTTACTGTGGCCGACAGCACGACTGACGGGCTCAGCACAGAGTGGTGCACAGAGTCGGGCCATATGAATTGGGCACACTACGTGACTCACTCTAGGCATGGCTGTTGCCGTCACAAGGTTAAATGGGTATACAGATGAGATTATGTTCATACTATTTCTATTTGCTAGCTGAACATTTTTCACAAAGGTGAATAGTAGTAAGTGTTAGATTGGACAAAAAGAAATGTAACAATATATTCTTGTGATCGTAGATCATGTATAGGGGTACTCCAACAGATTATAGTATAATTTGATTGAATCAGTATTTTGGTTCATCAATTTATACAAGAATAACAATTCGGAATAATCTCTATGTGAGTATAGTGAGCATAAGTTTAATATGGTAGCTACTTGAATATACTCATATGAAAACTGGTGATGGCTGGTGATCTATGAAGTATGTATGTATAGTAAGTGGCCAAATTATTAGAGACCTGTCTCGGATTTTTTTGTTTTATAGTCTAACTGCATTTTTCAAACAAATTATTGTTTTTTGGTTTCAGACGTATTTTTTTTTTATTTTATAAGAATGTATTATTGATACAAAATATAAATTATTAATACCTAATATAAATTTATTTCATGAGAATGTATTACTAAAAACATAATAGCTATAAGATATTTAGATAAAACTATTTTTAGGTAAAATTAATACTAGCGTTTAGTGATGCCACCATTTGATGCAATTATAGCTTCAATGCGTTGCGGCATGCTCTCTAGGCTTTTTGCATTTTGTTTCAGTTCATTGTTGTGATGCCATTCTTTATGGAGAATTTCAATTAGCTGAATTCAATAACTTCAATTAGCTTGTAAATTTTGTAAAGTTAAGTTTTGTAATGTTAAGTTAGTGTATTCTGTCACCAAGTTCTCAAACTTAATTGCTGAATTAATAATAAATCTAAAGAGCATTGACTCTTAGCGGTGATTGGTCGTGTGGTGAGTACCCACATTTCTTTATAGGTTTATGTCTGGTGAGTTCTCTGGCCATGGCAAAACAGTAATATTTTTGTCATGAATGCAGTAATGCTCCTGGCGTCAAGGCATGGTGTTGCATACACAGTAAAAATGTATTCTTAATCACTAGGGTCTAATCAGCAGGCTTAATTGCCATTCTTCGAGCTGTGTCAGTAGCAGTTTCTAGTACTTGCTTGAATTGATCTTGCCGCTTGGTCCTTCTACGATGTATATGTGCCCTATGCACCATTTGCTGAGATCTTAGACCACACCACTACACTGATTGGGTGTTTAACCCTCTCCACTAGGTAGTCTGGATGGAACTGTTCCCTGGGGTGTCATTGTGTCGCAAATGAACTTAAGTTGACCAAACCATACCACCCTCATTTGTGTGAGAAGCACACCTCTAAAATATTACAAAAAATCATTATTGATGCAATGCGCTTGTGCTGTTAATATATACAATATTGTATTACTCGACTCCAGTCTGCAACAGTCATATTTCAGTGTAAAGTAAGAAAAGAAGTAAGGAAGAATGTAAGTAAAAAAACAAAAACAAAATAAAAACGTCTAACCCATGGGGTAGCCAGAATCCATGTTTTGTGTGTCCTTCATACCGAAAAATCGATTGATAGCAAAACGTTTGTCCGTCCATCAGTCTGTGCACAACACTAGCACATAATCTGTTCAGCTGATTATCTCCTAAACTTATATTCCACAATCGTTTTGACTGTATTGTGGCCTCTGGAATTTCAAACTTAATATTTTAATTTTGGGCGTACTTTACATGAAAGCCTTCGGCCATTTTCAAAAATTAAAAACAAAAGGCTCTTTCAAAAGGCTTTTTCAAAAATTGCAACAACAACAACAAAAAATTAAACTACAAAATTGAAGATAGAGATTTTTGCTTCCAACAAAGTCTGTTGGATGTCATGTGAATTTTTCAAAAAACAAGTAGAATTTGCATAATCTACCCCACATATGCAGAATCTTCCCCACTTATGTAATAAGGAATGGTAAGAAATATGATGATTATCCCATTTTCAGAAAATAGAAAGTAGAGATTTTTGCCTTGGACAAAGTCTGTTGTACAAAATTAGCTCTTTAAAAAAGGTTAGGTACAATTTTTTGTAAAGGTTAGTAGATTTTGCATAATATCTGTTTGAAATTAATGAAACATTTTGGGCGTACCGTCATACATAACGATAATATTGTTATATTTCGAGAAAGTATGTGCTGTTGTAGCGCTACTAGTTAATTTTTATGTTGTTAACTAGTTTGTGAATCATCTGCAGTAGTTGCTTTAAGTGTCGTTCCATGTCAAATCACACAAAGTTAAGGAAAATTTGACTCTGTGGTCCCATATTTTAAAACTTTTGTTTCTGTGAAGACTATAAGCAAATATATGAAACACCTGTATTTAATTTTTTCTCAAGTATCATTTTGTGAAATTATGTTAATTTTCGAGAAAAAGCTAGCATTGCTAAAGTTAATCATTTTTAACTTGTGTTTTAATTGTGACAGAAATGAAATATTTTACTACGTTAATGAACAAAAGATGATCATTTGATGCATATATTGGATTCATTAATTTTTTTTAAAACCATTTTGTGGCTATTTTTATTTTTTAATTTCTCCCAAAAGTTGGCACTTTAAAAATTTGGAATTAAAAAACATAATAAAATAAAATTAAAAAAAAAAAAATAAAATTAAATCTCTGAAACATTCTACATAGGTTTGGCAAGTTACGATGTGGAACATTGGGATGATTCTGAGAAATTAAATACAATAGAGCTGTTTACTTGATGTTTTGCTGCAGCGTCTGCTAGAGCGTTACACCTCAAGCATGTGATAATCAGCAGTAGACAATTACCAACAATATACTTTCACAGAGCAATAAAGAGAAGTACCCTTTACATCTTACTATGTGTCATGTACATACATATGACATTCAGAGCCGATTAAATTACAATTAAAAAGTGTCAAACAGATTCTATTTAATATTAAATGGACTGAATATTTGTACAAATTGGAGTATGTGATACAGTTAATTCCAGTGACATTTCTTTTACTTCATTTGTTGCTAAAAAGTAGTGATGTTTTGTGAGTGTGCGATGGAATGGATGAATGTGTGATGATGTATTTAAGAAATAACACAGGCATCCAGTGTTGTCACTTATTAAAAACAATAGTAATGATAACAAATGATAGAAATATTATCGAAACCAAATCTTTAGCTAAACAACTATTTGAACTATAAATTACACAAATACATGTACTCTCCATAATAATTTGGCCACCTACTGTATGTGTGTGTGTGTTACATTAACATTTTAAACATTTTTCAGGCATTCTTTAATCAGAAAACTGATCAAATCAATCTTCGGTTTGATCGTAAAAGAGCATTTTATCTTACTATCTTAGCTGAATCTTTAAATGGAAGCAGTCTAATTGAAGAGATGAACTTTGTAGAAGCAAATGGATGCATTTTCAAACCTCTCCTTGAATTGAAACCATCAGGCAAGTTGGGCCGCCATGTCCGAATCCTATTATGGCCTGTAACAAGCCCTTCTGCGTTGTTACTGCCAAGATTACGACCTGGACGAGGAAACATTCGCTCCAATTGGTTCTTTCAATCACACATTTCAGGTGACTATTTTTATGAATCAATTCCTTTTTCAAATTTAATTTCATGAATATAAATTTAATAAAATAAGTAGAATTATTATGAACTTTATCAGGGAACTTTTAGTTTTATGAGCAACAAAGGTAATATTTTCAGTTAATTTCTAATCAGCCTTAACTAGATTGATTAGTTAATTGTTATTAACTAATCAATGCTACCTGAACACACAGTGCTTGATTTATAAAATTATAGGTAATGTAACACTGCCCAAATTAATTATCAATTTAATAGAAATGGCTATATATTTATAATTTAAATTCATAATAAAAATAATAAGAATAAGAAATAAAATAATAAGAGTTTTAAAGAATGTAGTTTTTTGTAACTTTATTACACTAGTAAAATTGATGCAAGTAGAAAAAAAATTAATATCGAGTTAACAAAAGTTATTCGATCTAAAAATCGAAGTTTGCCCTCTGCTTTTTGTCTTTTTTCCCTTTGGTTCCCAAGAACCCGGATCGCCGTCACGCCCGCACTCCGCAGCGTGTGGGATTCACAGCTTGCCTGTGCCTTACCCACTAAAAACCCCTCCTATTCCTCCGATTCCCTTCCCGCGGAACCGCTGCCATTCATTGCATCACGGGAAGGACAGATGGTCTTGTCGCTCTATGCCAAATGAATCACGGGATACTCCTTCGCAGTAGTTATTCTACCCGATGCTTCTTTAAAACTATTGCGGCGTAGGTAGCTATCGCACTCCAATTCTCTTGCGACACCAGCATCCTGGTGACGATGGTTTCAGGAGTCACTACGTGCATGGGGAGTCGGTAGGGTCTCTTCCCTCCTCAACGAAGCGTGGACAGTGAAAGAATACGTGCTCCACATCTTTAACTAATAGGTCACAGATTGTGTGTGAGGAGTCCTCTAACCGGAAACTGTCGGTAAGCACGGTAGTTCCCGTGCCCCATTAACAACTGGGTCAAATAACGATCCACATCTCCATGTTTCCTTTGAGTCCATATCGTTACGTATGGAATAAGACGAAAAGTCCATCTACCAGTGGATGACAGAACCCATCGCCGTTACCACTGGGTCATTGTCACGACCCTCTCTTCCTTCATGATGACGTTCCTAATTGTAGCTCCCTCGCGCTCGCGTCTGTAGAGCCTGGTCCTTTCTTGTGTCATGATGTCTATAGGGAGCATGTCAGCTATCACACACAGCGTCGTGCGAAACCGTACGAAACGCCCGGGCTACCCTCAAGGCAGACCTTCTATACACTGACTTTGCACCGCGGGCGTACGACCGGATCCCAAAGGCTTCAGCCCAATTGGGGGCTGCATAGAGCAGAATAGAGTTCACCGCGCTAGTCAGAAGTCCCCAGCTAGTTTGTCTTGGACCCCCAATGTTAGGCATAATTCGTGCCAAGGCGGAGGCTTTCTTGCAGTCTATACGCAAGTGCTCGTCGAAGTGCAGTCTCGCGTCTATCTGGACTCGTAAGTATCTTAGGAACTGGTCGAAGACTATTTCACTACCCCTACATTGAGAGTAATACCCTCCTTCACTTTCCTGATTATCACCAAGACAGTTCCTGATCTATGCTCGGCCATCCGGAGCCGCACCGCCGGATCGCAGCCACGACCTCGTTGGCAACGTGCGTGACCTCTTCAGTATATTTGCCGACCACTGCCACCGCAACGTCGTCAGCAACGTCTCTTGTGCCTCCGGCAGCTGGAACTTTAAAACAGTATACATAATATTCCACAACAGCGGACCAAGTACCGAACCTTGCGGAACACCATCTGAGATACCACAGGCCTTTATTTCGGTCTCTTGTTTTTTACAGTAAGGTCGCTTCCTCAAAGTAGCTTCTGACTATTTTCATAATGTAATTCGGAACTTCCGAAGCAGCAAGTTTGGAACTCCACCTTGCCGTATTAAATGCGTCGAGGGTAACAATAGCGCAATACTTCTTTGTGCCTCTTCTCCATCGCGTGCCCTCAATAGCCTTGCGTGCGAGGTCGATGACGACCCTATTGCGTCTACTGTGGATCTCGCCTTCCTGAAGCCAAATTGATTATCAGACAGTCCCTGTGGTCCCTTCATGTGGGCTTCAATCCGTTTGCATTTGATCTGCTCTAACACCTTGCCTGCAGTATCCAGTACACTTACAGGGCCATCTGCTGACGGGTCACTCGGACGCTTATCGCCCTTCAGAAGGAGGACCAGCCGGTGTTGCTTCCAACGATGAGGGAAATTCCCCTCTCGCACGCACGCATTATATGCCTCTAAGAATAGATCTGGCCGAGTTCTAATAGCGGTCATAATAACAACATTCGGCACCCCATCCAAGCCGGGGGTTTTGCAATCTTGATCGTTATCGCAAGCCCTGGGCAGTTCGTCTAATGAAACCAGCGGAACCTCGTAGATCATGAAGAGGATCCGTAGGCTGCAATGCATGCCTTTTTTTCAAGGAAACAAGGTAGAAACTGCCTTCTCCAAGAAGACCAGGCAAGTGGGGTGGCCTGGACAGAGCCTTGAGCCTGGCCGTTACCATCTGACACGGCCGACCCCAGGGTCAGCATCCACCTCGTTGCTTAGTTTTCTCCAGGAGCGATCTTTGCTGATCGTAATGGCATTTGTGAAAGCTCTTGGGGCGGCCATGTGCCTATTCTTGGGAGTGTCATATTTGGGCGACCCCACCCGCGTTGCGCCAACCTACGTGTGCGGGGGCGTTCTCTGCGAAGTCCTGCGATCTCGTCAGCCCACCAATACGCTGGAAGACGGCGTTCTTTCCTGACGCTTTTGGCATTGACGCATCACAAGCGTCAGAGACCCGGCTCATTACTGTTCCCACCATATCCGCAGAGTTCCCGACCAGCATAACGTTGTCCTTTATCATGGCAGCGAAAGAATCATGATCGAACGTCCTGTGGTGCCAAGTTGCTGTCCTTCTATCCTTTGCAATACTGAAGCTACATTTCTCCCTGACCTCGTATACAATAGCTTGGTGGTCGCTATGTGTATAATGATCGCTAACCTACCACGCCGTAATCCGTCTTGCAAGGCTATCACATGCAAATGTCAAGTCAACGATGGAGCTGCGACCATTCATGGCAAAGGTCGGGCTGTTACCCCTGTTACAGAGGAAGACGTCTAACTGAGCAAGGCTGTCCAGGAGAGTCATCCCACGTTGGTTCGTTACCCTGCTGCCTCACTTGGTGGCCCATGCGTGAAAATCGCCAGCAAAATTAAATGGCCTTCGTTCTCTCGCATCGTGCAGTCTATCGCCTTGAACTCCTCGAGCGACGCACTGGGTGCGGCATAAACACTAAAATCCCCTGGATAAGAACCCCTTTATCCAGGTGAATCCAACCTCTGAGACTTGCTTAACCTCCTGGACTGGACTATTACCAAAAATCCACACCACAGCTCTAAGTCGCGTCCGAAACCCATTGAACACTGCTTATATTCTGATACTGCTCGCACAGGATCGCTACGTCTTGAGCACGCGCACCGTCTGGTTGAGGTCTTGCGTCGCCCCGCAATGATTAAGGTGTAACTGTAAAGGCCCATTCACAATGCAAACGTAAACATAAGCATAGCGCATAGACATAAACATTAACATAAGCGATAGACTGAAGTATTCACAATGCCTAACGCAAACGTACGCAAAATAAGTTTCTATTGCCTGTGAGGCTTTGGATGTGAGAATCGATTTCAAGATATTGACTGTGTCTACGTCCCATGTGGCGTTAGTTCTTCAATTGACTTCCCTCCAATTTCGATTCTCTATTTTGAGTTACCGTTCTGTGATTGGTTCATTTCTTGTCTTATGTAAGCATTAACACCGAAGCTTGAAGCTTTTAAGTTACCGTCTTACGTGTTATGCTTATGCGAACACATTGTGAATGAGTCGGCTTATGGACTTAGTCCTAACTTTTATGTTAACGCCATGCTTATGTTTATGTTTGCATTGTAAATGGGCCTTAAGACACTCATTATCGTTCTTCCGACTCCTTTACCCCTTCCGTAAGCCTTTTGGTAATAGGGACACTTATTGCCATCAGTTGCATGCATGTCTCTTTTCCTTGACAGAGACAACAATTAGGAGGATTAATGCAGGCCTCAACAAAATGCCCTCCCTCACCGCATTGATGACAATTCTTGGATATATCAAGCGCTTTACAGTTTTACAGTACGAATGGTTAATAAGAGCTTTGTATTTTTTAAGGCTGCAGGATCTTTCGGATGTGAGAGAGGAAATCTAAGTGCACATAAGTCAATGAAACTTGTGTATTCTGAAATTGACTGTGAAAACAAGATAACAAAGAAAAAAAACAACTAAATTTACATGCGTTCACTTAACGAACCACACACGCACACGCGCGCGCGCGCGCACACACACACACATACACACAGACCTTTTCTGGTTTTTCTGCTTCGCCTCAGCCGCAGCACCTACACTCTTCTTGAGCGCTTTATCCACGATTTGGGCTTGCATTCTTGCGCTCATAAAAGAAATGCACGTCGGTCACAAGAGCAATTCTTTCATCAAAATTCACTACTCAAACAAATTACTAGATCGTAACTGCCTTGCTAACTGTTCTCATCTTTCAATTTCAGAAACTCAGAATTATTCAAATACTATTCATTCCCAGTTCACTCAAACCACTGCATACTAAAGCAGTGCTTTTCTGACTCAGAAGTACTGCAGGACGATTACTTTCAACTGCGAAACATTCACATACTCTCTTTACAGAGCAAAATTACAAGTCCTATACCTTTAGATATTACAGATTAGGTTTAGTTTTGTTCATTGGTCTAATTTTTTGCCTTGTTTTCAGTTAAATCTTAATTATAAATTAATGAACATGGTCACTGTTAAATTTAATTTTTTTGCACACAAATTTAATGGTAGAATTTGCTATACCTGCTTTAAAATATTGATGTTCAAAAACATCAATGGTTTTTGGTAGATGTATTATTAATGCCAATGGTTTTTATTTTGAACATCAATGTTTGGTGATGCATATATGTATTTACAAATTCATAAAGTGAGTAACTTCTGCAGGAGAACATCTTGATGCTCCATCACCTCATTACAACAGCCGAGTTGCACAAGACTTAGTTTGGAAATTCAACCAAGAAATGCTGGAATCTGAATTATCAACTCCATCTCTACAAGCAGGATTGATTTTGTTGAAAGTTTGGTTGCGCCAGAGGAACTTTGACAAGGTTAGAAAAAAAATATCACTTGTTCCATTCGCTTGCATAATTCTATATCGGAGGTATAGGATGCTATGTCATATTTTTATTGAAATTAAATATTTTAGCATATTAATTTCAATTTCATTGTTCTTCTTCCATTGCAAACTATATTTAAAAGACATAACAACGTTAGAATCAATCTAAACAAGATCGTTCAGAGAACAAGTACATCTCTATACTTCTCTCATGTAAAATTAGATCTATTGCCCTACACCTATGGAGTGTAGGCGTGCACAGAACAAAAATAGAGGGAGTGTGGGGGCAACTACCGTTTTGGACCCCCTCTGTCCATTAAACTTCATTTATTATAGATGACATTTCTCTTGTACAACTATTTTCAGTTTGTTTTTGATTTTTGAAAAGCATTTTGGGAACCATCCAAAACCGTTCAAGGAGAAATTGACTCTAAATTGAAGGTATTTTTTTGAAGGGGGGGAGTTGTGGGGGGGGCGTGCGTGCGTGTTTTTATTTTTTTTTTTTTTTGTGAACGTGTTTTTGCAGAACGTTGCTATGAGGGGATCCATTATAAATTTGCCTCCTTGAATGGGTAGATTTGAAAGTTTAAAGTCTCAAATTTGTCCATTACACTAAAGATACACAATGTAGAATTTGATTCAATAGATTTTGGATATTTAAATAAATTTTTAATATGTTTAATTTTTTTTCTCTGTATATATTTAATATGATTTTACAAAGTTGATATAATTACATATCACAACATATTGAGGGTAACAAGTCAGTTAATTTTTGGAAACTAAAATCAAAAGGTTGACTGTATACTTGCAAATTTCAAATGTCCTGGTGCAATTTCATGTCACACCATTTCAAAAGTAAAATTTAAAAAAAAAATTCAAAATATAAAGTACATTCAGACTGTGATGGATTTTTTTTTTCTTTTATGTATCTACAATCTTTTTGCAAAACACAAAAAGCCATAAATTAACATTAGACTTCATATTAATTATTGGAAAATTCCAGGTCTATGAATTAACAACTGTAGCATGACAAGTGTTGACTTTTACAACAAAGTAACATTCCGAAATATTTCAAATTTATTTCCCTGAGACAATAAGAAATACTTACTGAACCAATGATATTTAATAATATTCTGCAAGAGTAATGTGTCCATTCTTTTATCATCACTGCATCCATCTTAGCTCTCTTTTGCGCATGTCTATACCTCTGAGTTTCAGACTTTAAACAATTGAAATTGAGATTATTATTACTATTATTATTATTATTACTATTATTATTATTATTATTATTATTATTATTATTATTATTATTATTATTAAAGAAAAATGTATATCCCACTGAAGCTCATACACCCAAATAAATTGATTAATATAGATAAATGCCAAATTGTCCATGTTTCTTGATTTAGATTTAGATTTAATTTAGTTTATAAAACTGTAAAAAATGTATGTGATGTATGGGGGAGAAGATTATCTGTGCACATGTGAATTTCATGTAATAATGTGATGTATATTCACAGGGCTATGGTAGTTTTGGTGGTTTTATTATGGCTATGTATCTTGTGTACCTTTTACAAAACCGACGACTCAACAAGATGATGAGTAGTTACCAAGTAGCACGAGTTACTTGGAATTGTTTAGGTAAGTTCCTATAAATAGGCTAGAATTATTTTCATGCCAATTTGAATCTAAATATCTCTCTCACTCTTATAGCTCAAAGTGATTGGACAAAGGACGGTATATCTCTTGGCTCAAACTCGAATGGTCCAATGATAAGTGATTTCCATGAACATTTTGAAGTTGTCTTTGTGGATGTATCTGGATTTTGCAATTTATGTGCACATATGAGGAAAGAAGTATACATGCAGGTAATTTCTAATATTTGGCAGTAGAGAAGTGTAGTTTGCTATGGCATCCTGTAAAGAATGTTTTTTAAAACTAAATTATAAAAAAAAAAGAACAATGGTGAAAGATTTTTCACATTAAATTCTGTGAAACGAACTGAAGTAACCTCCATTATGCAATCTTCATTGACACCCATTTTTTGGGCAAATTGTGCAAGTTCAGGTTTTACCTCATTTTGTGGAACCAGTTTATATTCCTACAAAGCACACAGATGTGTTTCCTCTTTTAAGAAGTCTCCTGACTTTGTTGTCGATGACCAGGTAATTTTCATTAGTACTTTTACCACCAAAATGACCCCCTCTGCCACAACGTCCACGACAACCGCCACCGCCACAACGTCCACAATGACCACCATCGCGTCCATGATCTCTTCGACGATGACGACTGCCACTACGACGACTATGACTGTACTGGTTCTGCTGTTACTACTGACCCCAAAAGGAGTTCTATTAAATAAACTTTTCCAGCAAACTCTGGGGAATCTAAGAGAAACCATGGGAATGCTTTTCCAGAATAAAATCTTATCACTTTGACAACAAATACTGAGTATTTCAAAATCTCCATTGATAGAAAATTATGACTGTTTAGATATACTCTCAAAATTTTGTAGGAAATAAATGCAGTATTTAGCTGGTTTCTATAAGAAAGATCAGAAGTTAAGTAAATTTTCTATGCAAATTATACATACTAGAATTTCTTTTGCATCTGTTCATTTTCTTCTTTTACACCTAGAACAATGGCTGCAGTCAAGTTGACCAGAATGATAAAAATACACTCAAATCATTATTTTATGATAAATTATATTAATAAATAATTTAATTATTTGCATTGTTATCAACATTTTTAGAAATTACTTGTATTTATTGTTGTTAGCTTTTATATTATTCTTGCTTAATAATATGGCAAATAAGCTAGAAAAAGGTATCAACCTTTGGGTTGTAGTCTATATTGATGCCAAATTCTTTCTAAATGGAATTCCATATCTTGTGAGAGACAAAAAAGGCCAAAAAATGAAAGTTTATTGGAACATGTTGTACTAATATTATTTGAGCCTTTCCTACACAAGGGACAAAATGTCACAACAGACAACTATTTTACGAGTCTAAAACTAACAAAAGAAAATGGAAGCAAAAAAAAATAGTTTGCACAATGAATAAACCAAGGCGGGAAGTACCAGTTGAAGCAAAAACTAGTAAAGAAACACTTTATTCAACACAGGTTCTGAAGAATGGTGACATTACTCTTACTGTTTACCAAGGTAAACATAACCAAAATGTAATGATATTGAGTTCATTGTGAGGTTCAGATACATACTCTGACTCTGTGATCTACAACAGCAAGTATGGTGTGGTGTTAGTAGATCAAATGACTTGAAAATATTCCGTAAAGGCAGGGTCAAGAAGATGGCCAATGCACGTATTTTGTAATATGTCAGATTTGACAGGAATAAACAGCTGGGTACTATATAAAGAAATCACTGGAAAGAAAACAAATAGAAAAATATTCTTCTAGATTTGGCCATAGAACTGTGCAAAATGAGTGACAAGAAACAAACAGTTGGAAGAACACTGCTGGTGAAGAAACCCAGTCGCCAATGTTCCATTAACACATGCGGCAACAAAACTGGGAACGAATCTGCTCATTACCAGAAACCTGAGTATGGAAAATGAACCAAAAGCTTGTTGAAGGTATTATTAACTGTGTTGATTAATCCGGAAAGCGAAATGTTCTGGTTGTCCATTTTCAATCAGTTTAACAGTGTCATAGTAGTATTATTGTTGCATCATAGGTTACTGTTAGTGATCAGTATTTGGTATTTGATAATTTACGTTAATAAAACTACAAAATCATAAACATTGTGTCTTTAATTACATTTTTAAAAAAATTAATAAATGCTTGTGGTCAAAGTGACCGCTCCCATCGTTCTAGGTATTCATTATAGGCCATCATTACAGTGTTAAATAATGACTGAACTTAATGCTTTAATGTAAATTTCCAATGCATGAATGGAAGTGTAACTCACAACTCGATGTGACTTCTCACAAAAGCAGTACACAAGTTACAAGTTGAATCCTAAAGTTTACAGAAAATAATAAGAAACAGAAGCCAACAAATTTGTGGGAATCTATGATATTTTGAAAGTGCTTATAAAATCTAGAGGGGAACCTGTGTTTATTTATTTTTCATCTTGAAATTAGTCTAAATAGTAGCATCCTAACCCCTTGACGAAAAAACAACCAAATGGTTTCAGATTTTCAAAAGTGGAAATTGCACATGCTCCAAACTATAAACTAGTAAACTAAACCTCATTATAGGCTTAGTGATTTCAGAAGTAATTTTAAAAGTAATTTCATATGCTCATGCACATTCGTAACTCAATCAACTAACAGATATTTTTGACAGATCATAGTCTTATTTTATTACATTTGATGTGCATGGGGGGGGGGTATGTTTCCTCTAACCCTTGTTCCCCTCTCCATCCCTATGGGATCCAACACTGACAATCTCAGCAAGCCAAAATTGGATTGGGAGCTATTAGGGGAAGTAAAGGTTATGCCTGGAATTCTGTTAGGGAGTGAAGGACCACTGTTCTTTCTTGTGTTTATAAATTATTTACCATTACCAGTGAATTCAAAATGTGCCTATTTTCAGATGACTTCATTATTTATCGGTAAACTGAATTGCGTTAAAACAAAACGGCCTTCCAAGAGGATTCCAACCATTTTTAGGCATAGACCTTTCAAAATAAAAGCAGAAAAAAGTTGTTTTTTTTTTCTTTCATTTTTTTTTTTTTTCCTTCCCTGAAGGAGTAAAATAAAAACCATCTTATTTACTCAGTGGATAAAATAATTTAATTCCTGAAGTATACCAAGTAAATATTACAGGTATTACTCTGCGAGCAGACTTAGGATGGAAAGATCAAATAAATTACGTAGATTGTAGGGCATGGAGATCCCTTCATAATTAAATGCTTAAAGAACAAAAACAAGGAAAGAAGGAAGGTGATATAAACTTCCCTGGTCAGATTGGGTTTGGAATATGCATTGGCTTATTGGAATCCATGTGAATTAGGCCAGATACAAGAATTAGATAAAATTCAAAGAAGGATACTGAAATTTATCAATAAAGGATATGAAATTTTCAATGCAAAAGTAACATTAAAACCTCTGAGCATTTGTTCAAAGACAGTTTGATTTGATGTTGAGGGGCATCAGAATGGGCAGAGATAGAGAAAATGTTAGATATCCTTACGTGAATAGGAGGACACATCTATTAGAACAAAGGAAAGCAAACTGAAGCAGGAAAATGTTTTGCAAATCAAACTATTAGGGACTTACAAGGATTGCAACTGCTCGTGAACCCTTCTCTGAAAGTACGAAGAGGTTTATAAATCAGTTGATAAAATTAACAAAATAGATTACAAATCATTACATACTGTAAACTGGTCGGCTACCTGAATGGGTTCAGCTTTTTAGCGGGTGAATGAAGAACGGGCATTGTTGCAGGGTACTAGAAAAATAATGAAGATAATAGAACAACAGACAGAATTTAATTAATGCTTTCAGAGAAAATTAGGCAAAAAACTGTCCCCATTTGGAGAAAATGAGCTCATGTGAAAATTTTAAAGTTTTAAAATGTACTCTTAATACTAATGATAAAAGTTTTACCAGTATCGGTAATGAGGCCAATGCGCGGCTGCACTAATTCTAAGACAAACGTTATTTAAACAAGTCTGTGGATTTAGCTTGAAGAGTGTTATTTTAGGCCCAAAACGTGGGTTTTCCTTTGAAAAAGGAGATTCACCGCTCGTTTCATCTGCTGGGCTTCTGGAGGTTGACAACGTCGACAGCTGGGCAGGCTGAGGCGGTTGAGAAGGGGTCGACCGACGGCGACTGGGGCGCAGGGCAAGCCGAAGGCGGCGGCCACCGTGGCCTCCGACCCGCGCAGACGATCTTGCCCCACTTTTGCCACTTGGTGTCCTCTCGGTACCGTTTAGTGCGCCATGGCAGTCTTTAGTTGTTGCGGCTGGCTCAGCCGAATTCAGGGAAATCGCGGATAAATTCATAACTTGAATTTTCTGACCCCGTGATTAAATTTGTTAAATAGTTCTGACATAATGAGAACATAACATTCGCATCAGACCGGAGTTCGTAGAAACAATTACTTAAAATTTCAGTCCAATCTGAACTGACAGAGGAAACTTTCCCTAGTCGCATGCAACAATGAAAAATTTACCAGTTCCAACTTTGGTGACCAATTCCACTGCTTCCTTCAGTGCATCCACCCTCCGATTTCTATCACGTCTTTTTGCTTTCCGTGGTCTGGTCACGACAAGCCCTCGCCTCGCTCTCTTGAAAAGTTTCCCCTCCCTCCGAACCTCTAGGCTTTCACCATGTTTTCTTACATGCAATTGCATTTCACATAAAATTCCTCTGATTATAGCTCTGATAGAGTTTGTGCCACCCCAAAATATTTCACATATTTGTTTTTAAAGTGTGGTGAAGTGGTGAGAATCTCAAAAGAAAAAGTTAAAATTACTTGTTATTGTGCAGTGAATGGAAATGCAGTGTTTGAAGCCTACTGTAATTTTCAATTGAAATTAAATAGAACTGGCACAAATACTCAATGTCATTGTAGAGGATAAAAACATGTTATTTAAAGGCAGTACGAATGATTATTGTTTTAAGAGTGTTTGTGAGTAGTGTGTGTATTAATATTTATAAATCATATTCCCTTTTTCCCCATGTGGCAGATTAAGCGACTTACAAGTTATAGCCATTTATTTAGTCACTTTATATATTAAATAAATTCTTAATGTATCTCGATTATATTTTTCAATTTCTTTCTTTCGTTTCTTGCAGGTTAAAATAGCAAGTGCTCAAGCTGTTTCTCTTCTAGATACATCTACCTCACAAAATTTTCAAGCATTATTCATGATACCCGTTGAATTTGTGCAGTGTCATGATGTTATCATAAGGTTGAGTATTGCTTATTTTGATTTATTTTTATGTGCAACATTAACTCCTCTTGGGCTTATAATGTAAAATAATTGTAACTTAGCAAATGAATACCCAGCAGTGTCATTTCAACCATTTAAATATACATTAGTTCTTTGCATCTTTGTTTACAAGTTTGTGATTCATCAATTTTTATTATTTAGTGTTTTAAAACATGTTTCATGAAAATTTACCTGGAATCCTTACAGGTTGTTACTCTTTGGTACTGACCGTGACCTCTAGCTTCTATGTAATGTATGAATAATACTATATCAATTCTGAAACTTTTGCATTTCATCTTCTAGGTCTTTGAATAAGTATTCAAAAAATACAAATACATTAGTCATGTTTCACCCTTCAATGATTTTTGGCCTTCTTGTAAAACACAATTATATAGAACAAGCACTTTGCAAATTTTTGTGTGATGTGTTTTCACTTGAAGTTTTAAGTACCTAACTCCAAAACTAAAATTCTCCTTAGTATTCAAATGTGGAGAAATTTTCAATGTCAAGAGAATAATGATGAGAAAACCAGAGTTTTGACTCCAAGTGGTATTGGTTGTGGTCAGGTTTGAATTATTCTGAGTCACTCTAAAGGCATCTTGAAAAAGTAAAATCCTTTAGTGAACAATTGATTAAATAATATAAATTGTTTATAATAGCTGTTTTGCTCTTTTTAGGATGATAGACTACTTATCAATACCAGCCAACTTAATGTTTTTATATCTGTTAGTTAACTTAACGTTAGTTAAATTAAAGTACTAATGATAACACAAACTATTTACAATTAATACTCAAAACAAAACAAAAAAACAAACAAAAAAAAAAATTACATGTTTAGTAACAAAGTTACATTCAAGTCTACAACATCATTCAGATTTCAAAAACAAAATCCTTATCTAAGGGACAATTTGAGTCAGTATAACCAACAAATCTATTATTAACTCCTTCAAATAGTGGAAGGCACTCTAAAGTTATTGTAATGCAAAAATAAGGGATAATTTACCAATACATTTTTCTAGGAAAATATGTCCACAGAATTTGGCATTGGCTTTAGGGATGATTGTGTCACAATGTAATTAAAACCAGGTTTACCAAAGGGGTCAAGTTAATTCATTCTTGGTGCTACAATTCTCCAAGAAATATTCTAGATTGTTTCAATCCTAGGAAAACATTCAACTTGTTTGACCCTTACAAGCATTTGGCATGTCGTATATCATAATTTTAAAAGTGAAAACAACTTCATATTGGTATGAGACATCGAAGAACATGTCTCTGAACTGTGTGTAACCGCATAATTGACCGAGTACTGTGCATGGGTAAACACTTTCCCATATACATACTTATATACGGAGTAATATATGTAGTATGGGGAAAGTTATGAAATGCTACGGAAAATCTATTTCGAGATTTCAACAAAAATACACATTGTGGGGTACCCTGATACCGAAAAAGTGTTTTTTCCTAAACGTCTGTCTGTCCATTCGTCCTGTGGTGTCTGTAAACACTAGTAGCGCCTAAACAATACGTAAGATTTTTTTCAAAATGAATAAACCTGTCAATCTGGATCGAGTTGAAACTTTGAGATTTTCAAAAACATTCTTTAAAATTTGGGGGTACTTTACTTGAAACCCTCTGACATTTTCAAAATTTTCTCAAAAACAGCTCCAAATTTTTTCTTTAAAATTCTTGTAAGAATGGAACAAAATACATGTATAATGGTGTCATAGGACCAATTTTCACGGTTAACTTTGAATTTTTGAAAATTTCAAAAGAATGAATTTTTTGCGGTATCTTCATACAACTACAAAATTAAAGATAGAGATTTTTTCTTCAAATACAATTTGTTCTCTACAGTGAGTTCTTTTATTTATTAAGGTCATGTACATTTTTTGAAAATGTTAGTAGTCTTCGCACCAATTGCATCAAATATGTGTCATTTTAAAAAATTTCAAAAACCAGATTTTCTCAAAAACTGTTTCAAATTTTTTCTTTAAAATTTTGGTAGGGATAGTGCTAAATGTACTCTATAACATGACATAAACGCTCTATTCTGTTGTTTTTTTCAAAAAATACAAAAATGTAATTTTTTGACTTTTCTCTCATGTTGTGAATATTTATACTACCGGCAATGTGTTCAAATTGTTGTTCTTATGAGTACATGTGCTTTAAATAATGTCCCATAAAGTTTCTTGAAAATACAACTGTGTTCTGTGAAAACTAGTTCAAAATTCCGCATTTTCAGAAACTTTGAAATGCCATTTTCTCAAAAACGTCTCCAAATTTTTCCATCAAACATTTCAAACAGATAGTGCTAATTGCACTCTTTAATATGACTAATTTCATTTCTATGTATTTTTTTAAAAATACACAAATGTAAACTTTTTAAAGAATTTTCTTGCCGTTAGTATGCACATTTCCAGCTAATTTTAAACACTTTTATGTTTGTGAGTTAAAGTACTTAAAATGACTTCAAATGAAGTTTTTTGAAAACTCAAAAATTTTCTGCAAAAAATATCCTTACTTTTCGAATTTACAATTGCGCTTAAATGGCAAATTTTTCAAAGCAAATTGCCATTTAGGATGAATTTCTTCTGTTCTTTAATAATCTTCTTCTTCTTATCTTCAAGTATTTAGGCATAATGCCTGTTACACCGCTTAATTTTGGCCCCTCCAGCGCATTCTGGACGTCCTACATTCCTTTTTCCTCTCGGCTGATAATTTGTCACTTGTTTAGGAATTCTGTCGTTATTCATTCGCAACATGTGATCTTGCCATGAGTGTCTGTAGTTGGTGACTTTCTCTATAAGACTTTCTACATTTAGCTCGTTCAGGATTTGTGTGTTTCTTTTTCTGTCCAAAAGGCTATATCCTGCTACCGCTCTAAGGAATCTCATTTCCGCTGCCTGCAGTCTTGATATAACTTTTTTTGTCATTGTCCACACTTCACTCCCATATAAGCAGGTTGGTATTAACATAACTTTATAAAATTTAATGAGTGTGTCTCTTCTCACTTTTGAACTGAGTGTTCTTCTTATAGTTCCATTCATTTGATAGAATCGTTCGATTTTCTTATTTATGTCGATTTCGCCATAGAATGATATGTCTGCTCCCAAGAATGTGAAGTGTTGTTTCTGCTCTACTGTTTTATTATTTACTACAATTTTTGAGCGTATCGGGTATCGACCTTGGAATGCCATCACTTTCGTTTTGGTGTCTGATATTTCAAGATTATATTCTGCCATTATCCGCTGCAGTTCATACGTTGCTTTTTGTAATATATCTTCTCCTTCTGCTATTATTGCTTGGTCATCTGCAAAAAGTATTGTCAATAATTTTGATGTAGTTAGGTCTAGACTATAAAATTTTAATCTGCTCTTCCACTCACGAAGAGCTTTGTCTATGTAGATATCAAACAGTAGTAGTGAAAGGCTACATCCTTGTTGTAGGCCTTGGTCCACTTCTGCTTTTCGATCTGGTTTCCAAGTAATACATATCTCAGATTTATTAGGATAAGATGTTCAGGGATTCCTTTCTTTCTTAATATTTCAAAGACTGGCTGCAGTGTCAAAAGCCTTCTTGCAATCTACAAACTTTCTTTAATAATCTTAAAATAATATTTCCAGTCTACGATTAGGGAACTGAAAAAATTAGAAAATTTCAAAAATATATATTTTGGATGGCGATAGATGGCAGTTGGCAAGGGTATGTGGCAAGTCCGAATACCTGTCACAGGCCAAAGAAAATAGATAACTAATACGGGAAAGTCTGTGCCATTCTGTAGCACCACTAATTAATATTGCTAACCGTTTACTAACAAACAGGATTTAGACCCATTAGATTAAATTGTAGAGTATATTAAATTGTGAATTTATTTCTGCAAGGTTTTGGAGATTGGTGGTGTTCATGACTATCCATTGTGTCAAGGAGAGTTGGTCCCTGAATCATTCAACCTCAAATCAACATGGGTCCCAACCCCGACAGTTTCAGATCTTTTCTCAACTTTGTGTTTTTTAAGTACCTCTTAAAATACATAAAATGACCACTTATGAAGGCTGTAGCTAATATAGTTTACCATTTATAATGAATTGAAGTTCGGAAGTATCGCGAAATAACTCTGCGGGTTACTAATCAAAAACTACATTATCTCTGTCATTTTCAAAGATAAAATTCTGTGCATATATTATTTTAAAGCTTATATACAAGGCTTTCTGAAACATTTTGAAGAAGCAAAAATATATTTTGAAAAGGTTTTAAAATAATGAATACATATTTTTAAAATTAATGGGGAAAAAATTTGTAGTTTTACTTATATAAAAGAAAATTGAATTTGGGATGAAAATGGGATCGGGAGTTACAAATTATGGGAACATGTGTCTCATGAACGTAACAGAAATCTTGAACTCCTGCTCGTTGCTACTTGCAATGATCAAAGTCCAATGTACATTGAATTCACATGAATGTGACTGAACTGTCCTCCAATATAAATAATATAAGGTAGAATCAGCTACTCTTGCATTAAAAGCAAGATTTTATTTACAGTTGTCTAAGGCATGATAATAATAGTAAGCATTATCGGAAAGGAAATTTAACTACAAAATAGGTACACTTGACATCTCTCCAAAGTTCAGATCTTAAGATGTGGTGCTGTTATGAGTTTTTACTACTTGAGTGTCTTTGCAAGAATTATCATACAGATGATAAAAGTAGAGGGAGAAAACAATGAAATTTATGTGTGCCTAATATGGGCAGCACTCTTAAAAATCTTCCTTCTAAGTCCCTGGCTTCTTGTTCATACTGTTTTTCAGTTGTGTAAACAACTTTTATATATTTTCAGATTTTCCTTTGCCCAAGAAAATAGTTCTCTAGTAGTGATCTGATCTGTACTTGGCATCAGCAGGCTTGCAAGAGTAGCAAGTATTTTAAGAGTCCTGTTTAATCCATTACAAGCTCTCTTCGTCGTCGTCGTCGTCTTCTTCTTCTTCTTCTTCTTCTTCTTCTTCTTCTTCTTCTTCTCCATCTTCTTCGTCTTCGTCTTCGTCGTCGTCTTCTTCTTCTTCTTCTTCTTCTTCTTCTTCTTCTTCTTCTTCTTCTTCTTCTTCTTCTTCTTCTTCTTCTTCTTCTTCTTCTTCATCTTCATCTTCATCTTCATCTTCATCTTCATCTTCATCTTCATCTTCATCTTCATCTTCATCTTCATCTTCGTCTTCGTCTTCGTCTTCGTCTTCGTCTTCATCGTCTTCGTCTTCGTCTTCATCGTCTTCGTCTTCGTCTTCGTCTTCGTCTTCGTCTTCGTCTTCGTCTTCGTCTTCGTCTTCGTCTTCGTCTTCGTCTTCGTCTTCGTCTTCGTCTTCGTCTTCGTCTTCGTCTTCGTCTTCGTCTTCGTCTTCGTCTTCGTCTTCGTCTTCGTCTTCGTCTTCGTCTTCGTCTTCGTCGTCGTCTTCGTCTTCTTCGTCGTCTTCTTCCTCTTCTTCTTTGTCGTCTTCGTCGTTTTCCTCTTCTTCGTCGTCTTCGTCTTCTTCGTCTTCTTCGTCGTCTTCGTCTTCTTCGACGTCTTCGTCTTCGTCTTCGTCTTCTCCGTACGTCTACGTAGTGTGAAACAATATTTAAGTTGTCACTCAACAATTAATTTGAACAAGGTAATCTGAAGAAGACGACAAAACGTTGCAGTGAACCCCGTGCATTATTCCAATAAAATCCTTGCACTTCATCAAAGTTTTCAGAAAAATCACACAAAGCTATGTATTCTCTAAGTTGAAGCGATATTTTACGATCTTGTAGGTATTATTTGTGTTCAGAAAAGGTGATTGTGTCAACAATTTGCTTAGTTTTGCTACTAAACAATCAATAAAATCTTCTTTGGACTTTACGATTGTCTTTAAATTTTATCTTCAGGTTTTTACTCACTCTGAACTAAATTGTTTTGATGAAGTTTTCTTCTATTGTTTCTACCAAAATATTTTTAATTGTCAAAATCCCGGGACATTCAGAGTACTCACTAAAAAAGCAACAAATTCGGGATGGACTGCGTACTATTATATATGCGACCATGTTTTTGTAAAAAGACACATTTAAGTTGAAATGTTCTAATTATGTTGGTAACTTCTGAGCATTTACAACCTGATGAACGTAAGCTTTACAACCTGATGAATAACACAAACACAAACAGTGTGTGTTCCACTTGCACCATCTGAAATGCAGTTTTATGATGAAAGAAATGCAAACTTTGAAAAGCCAATTTTTAAATAAGGATATGAAGATTTGAAATCCATATATACTTAATTTAAATTTGCAAGAATGAGTTTCTCTCTTCTGTTCTTGATATTTTCTTCCTGAAATTCACAATGTTATAATCTTTTTTTTTACCAACAGCATCTGAACAATAATATTTCCAACTTTTTGGACAGTCTCTTCGAATAAATTCTTGTCTGGTTTTGGGTTCGCAGAAGACAATATGTCCTGCTTTTAATGAGCTTTTTGGCTTTCCATACCATGTATTCAGAGGCAGGAAATTCACTTTTAATTTTATTAATGTTCCAGTTATTCGGGAGAAGTGTCAAAATAGTATTTTTTTTTTTTTTTTCACTTCTATTATAGGTGCGAAATTTCTCTTTTATCTGATTTGATATTTTGTCATCCGAACTTGTCGGTGGTCCAGGCTGCAGATCATTAGAAAAATGAAAAACTTTCTCCTTTAAAAACTTTTCATATTTATTCTATTTCTTTTCTTTACACTGACTTTCTTTAAATATTTTTACTCTAATTGGTGTATCACTTATAATTACTAGACTACTGTTTAAAAGTTCCATGGATGCACCTTTGTCAACAAACGCTTCTTCATTATATGGATCTGGTGAATCTGGAGAACCTTTGGGTGCAACATACGAATCAATCTTCACTTTCATTACTTTCCTGCATCCATTGCTTTTTCTTTTTTGAGATGACAAATTCTGATGTAAACTGACTGTTCTTCTAAGGAAGAACACTTCAAAGGTTTTTTTATGATAAGACTGTCCAACTTTATCGAATGGATTACAGTACTCTGAATATTTAAACCATTCTTCCATGTTGCACCATCAAAAAAGGTTTCAACAGACTACAGTTTGCGAAAGACAACTGAGCTCAGGCTGAAAGGAAGGAAGGTTTCCGTAGTTGCCAACACAGTTGGTTTTGTCCCCAGAGTGATCAAAACATCGTTTGCGCCCCCGGGACACGGCATGGCCGGACAACTCGGGTGCTCGGGAACAGTGCTTCCGTCTATGATAGCCAGCAAGCGCCTTCACAGACACATGCAGAAGAATTGGATCATAACTTCTTTCTACGTTGAATACATAAAACTGAAACTGAACTTGCTGAATACATAAAAATGTTATTCGTTAGAGTATATTTCATTAGTACTAGAGCATATTTGCATGCATATTTCTCCTTTTGATAGAGCATTAACTTTCAAGCCTTATTGGTAACTTCTTAGTGCATGAGATTAGGGAGAACATTAAAGTGATTATGTAACTAAATTTGAAGTTATTTATTGATTAACCATATGGAAAATTGATTAATCATATTTTTGGTGCACTAATTGTAAGAACAAGAATCTAGGTGTATTTTGACAATTTCAAGTGCAGATCAATCTGCCCTCTAGTAATGATGAATCCCTTGTCTGCGAACTGCAAGGTGGAATCAGTAGTGGAATTGCTTAACCATGCTCTATGAAGTCACGGAGATTAAGCAACGTGAGATACTGCCGATTCCAGGACCGACTGAGAACCTTGGGGATCTAGCAGCACTTAGCCCCAGGGTGAAGGGATAAAAGGCGATGACTCACTAGCTTAACAGAGGATTACTCTATATTCAATGCCAGTATGGTTATTAGTCGTTACAAAAATGTAATAGAATTTTTAAAAAAACTTTTTAGCGTTCTTTGAAAAAATTGATTTTATAACCTTATCAGAGAGAGGAGGCTTAAGCAAGTTAACATGACTTTTATTTAATTATATATTTATGTCTGCCACTATAATTCTAATATTTTATTAACAACAAACTTTACTTGGACTGTTCACAATTTATGGTTGCGTATCAAATTCTTATTAAGATAACTCTTGTTGTTAGACTTCATCAGGTAGTACATCTTAAAGATTTGAATAATATATTTTATCAGTTATTTTAATATTGTTTTTTAGTTATGCAGCTTTCACTGCTTGAGGCCGCTGGTTATAAAATTTAATAGTGTATGTATGTTTTGAGGAATATAATGATAAATGCTGTCTGAGCAAGATTTGCATTGCTCCTTTTTTGCTTGTCATTTCATTGTCCTGGGGTAACATTATTGCACACAAATTGAAGAAGTTGCCTTAGAGCTCAAAAAGAACATGGGATCTCAAAAGTCTTCATTTTGGTGTTTAATGATTTGCTCTTCATTTATAGATTCTGGAAATTACTATAATATTTTAATTGTTGCAGATTTGATAAGAATTGTGATTTGGTCAAGAGTGTGGAGAAAAACTGTTCATTAAAACAAAAGTTGGATCAGACTGGTTGGATGTTGCCTCTGCTACTTGACTTGGTACTTCCATACTTAGAGAAAGGTCTGGGTGAGAGAGTCAACTCTATTGGCTTTCTTCTTCCAAAAGTTCAGCGTTGGGCTTGCTGTGACCTACCTCCATCACCTTCTTGCATATCTGTTCCCCTAATACTGGGCCTGCGTTTGAATGTTTCTCAAGCTTTTGAACGTTTACAGAGGGGACCTGGAGCAGACCAACCTGAGGTAAGCCACATGAAATAACTTAATTTCATGCATTATATGCTTGTTTTTGGTGAAATGTTTTGTCATAGTCTTTATGTTCTTTTTTTTTTAAAAAAATAAATTTGGGAATAACTTAACCCATAACATACCAGTGTTTTAAAAAGAGCAAAAATTGTGAGCGGGCAGGCGGACTTTTAATTTTAACTTGTCACAAAACTTTGAAGCAAATATATTTTGGATAATCAGAAACAAATAAAATCGTATCGCTGAGTGAGCTGAGTTCATTCTACCAAAACATTTTGAATAAAAAACTATCTTAATTTACCAATCAGACTTTACTTGCAGTTGAGCATTTGTATACTAACCTTAGGATGGAGAAATATAATAACTAGGGGCGGATTTTGATGACCTAAAAAATTGCCAAAAATTATCAATAAAATACTCTTAAAATGGTTTTAAAATGCCTTAAGAGCCAAGGAAAATGGTGTAAAATATTTTTGTCAAATCAAATGCTTAACTTAAGCTGTTGGATATGTTACTAGTGTAATGATAGTGGGCAGATTGAGAGGGAGACATGCCCCCCCCCCCCCCAGCCCTAGAGAAAAAAATTAAAATGGTGAAATTGCAGGAAAATTAAAAATGAGAAACAAAAAACTTGATTGAAATTTTAGTTATGAATGAGAATCCTCACTGTCTTATAGCTCAGTGGTATGTATGCAAAAGGTCTATTGCTCTCCAGAGGCATGTGACAGCTCATATCTTTTTTCTTACTCTGCTTGACAAGCGACTTCCATATCTTGGAGTGTGGCTGACACAACTGCAAACAGTGTTGACGTAGCAAGGTCTCTCTGAAGGTGCCAAGTGAGGTGCCGATCAAACTTTTTGAGATGGTAAACTTAGTTTTCTTACTAAATTTTATTCTAACAAACAAATAAAAAAACTTCTACCTCACCTTTCGTAAGGTGGACACCCTTTTAGCTCCCCATCCTCTGCACTATCTGTATTCATAATTCAACTTGTAGGGGAAGATGAAGAGTGTTATGTTATGCCAGAATTTAAGAAAACTTGCACAGAATGCATATCTCTCTATAGTATGTCACACATAGTTTTCACTGTTATTTGATGTTAAACAGATAATAATATACCCATTGAAGGCAATATGAAATTTTTGTATTGAAAAATTTGTAACCGTTCTTGAGAAAATGTCGTTTGAGCCTTTCTCAAAATGCGCAATTTTAAACTAATTTTCACGGAACGCTTTAGTTTTGTAGTTTCCGTGAAACTTTACTAGAAATCGTTTGAAGCACTTGTTCTCAAATGCTGTAATGTGTAAAAAAATGTCCATAACATAAATATTAAGGAAGTGAGAGATTTAGCAAAAAACTTTCATTTATGTACAGCTGTGCTAAAAAAATCACCTTTCTCACAGTTGAAATCTGCAACATAATCCTGAAAATACATCACTTGATTTGAAAACATTGAGCGAGGTATGAAGCTAATGGAAACAGAATCCTCATATAATCCACATAAAATATATGGTTATCAATTTTTACTAATATTTGTTTAAAATTTTTGAGAGCAGATTGAATTAGGAAAATACAGAAGGCCCATTTTTTTTAAGTGATGCATTTTTTTAGCACTACTGTAATTTTTGAAAATCAAAATAATATATTGAAATGGCCTTCATGACATGTTTTTTACTGCCTTTAGCACTACCTCTACAAAATGTTCAAAGAAAAATTTGGGGTTGTTTTTTTTAGAAACTCCTTAAAATCACCTTTTGAGTATGAGAATTTAGTTTGTACTCTCAGTATGAAAACAGTCTGAATCACACCATCAAAAGTTTTGTTTTTTTTTATATTGAATTATGAACTGTCTAACAGAAGTGTTTTTTATAATCTAAAGAATCTTATTTTTAAAGACAGTTGTGTTTCTACTTTTTAAAAAGTCTCTAAAAAATAGTAAAAAGTTTTGCTGCTCAGAACTACAGCTCTAAAGCAAAAACAACTGCTCAGCAGTATAGCTACAAAGGTCACAACATGATGTCTGAAACATCAGCTCGATCGACTGAGACACATCTCATCTCGGACAGTCAAAAATCAAATGTTTCCTGCCACAGAAATCTACTATTCTATCTGTTTATTAGCTGCTGATAATTGACGTCAAGTGTGTTCTGCGATTTTAAAAATGGATAAAAATGTTTTAAAGAAACTGTTTCAAATTTTGTTTGTTAATAAAATGTATTGTGCATGCTTTATCATAGAAAACATTAAAAATACATAGCTTTATTGAATACAGGAATACTACACCTTATGTAAAGAAATTAATAAAGACTTGCTTCATTGTCTTAACTAATTATCACATCAACTCCTTGATGAACATTGGCATATCTAAGAATTTCCACAAGTTTAAAATTATTAAAAAATATGTGCTCTACCTTTTTGTGCAGGCAGAAGTATTCCGTTCATTTTGGGGAACACTATCACAACTGCGACGTTTTAGAGATGGATCCATTTGTGAAGCTGTCCTCTGGAGTCCCCAGCATCCTGTTTGTGAACAAGTGGTACATTTTGTACTGGGGAATCATGTAGGGTTACCTCAAAATTCCTACAAGTATTTTGCAACACATACTGACTGTGTTCTGGATGCTCCAAGAGAGGTATGTAAAATTATATGTGCTTTCCAGAAGTAACTTTTCTGAAAGAATATTAAGAAAAGTAAATGTCCATTAATTCATTTAATTAAGGTTGGATGATTTAAATCGCTGGTTTTTGTTTAAATTTAATCAAATAATTTTTCTTCTTTTAATCACTATTTTTATCAAAATCCGGCTCCTTTTTTTTGCTGGGCATCATATTCTTTAGTAAAAAATATAAATTGATAACAAAAACTCTAGAGTAACAATTTTAACTCTAATTTAACATTTGAAAATCATAATAACTTGTGAGTAATATTATAATACACAATCAGAAAAAAAAGTAAGTTATTCAAGTTGGCAGTTTATTTACAAATTATTAAATGGCATGTCAGTCATTGCAAGGAGAACATAATATATGTAATGCAATATTCAGCTTCTGAAGGGATCAATATGTGTTTTCGGTAAATGTTACTCATGTGATAAATTAGAATATTGAATATGTCGAAATAAATTTTTCTCTAATTGATCTCATTGGATCATATAAAACAACTGTAAAATTGCTTGTGTGTAATTTTTTAAAATAAAAAAGTATGGTTCATTGATTTGTGCTCTTTGTGAACGAAAAGTTTAAATTATCATTTAAACTGGAGCTAACTGGAACTTATTTGGAGACTTAAGAAAAATCTCGTTTTTGTATTTTTGAAAAATGTACATAAGAAATCTGCTTCAGTTTTAAAAGTATAGGGCAGGTTTAAAAAAAAAATTAACTTTAGCTTTCTTTCAAAATTCAAGAGGTTTTATAAAAATAGAACACATGCCATGTTATAAAACAATCGTTGCTCAAGTAGAGCAAAAACAATTAAAACTATTGCATTTTGTGAGAAAATTTTGTTTATTAATTTATTTGAACTATGATGTACTTTGCTTTTCTCAAGAAAAAACAGGGGGAAAATTGGAGCCATTTTTGAGAAAATTTTGAAAATGTTTTTGTGATTGCAGCACTTCAAACATAATAATAAAATTCCAAATCAGCAAATTCATTTACGGAATATCAACTTTGATGAAAATCTTGTCTACGATTTAGCCTCTAGCGTTGTTCACTGACATCTGGACGTTTAGCTATAAACCAATTTTTCGTTATTGAGGACCTACAAAATATGGATTGTCACTTAATCAAGAAAACACAATTTCTGTTATCAGAATCTCATGAAACAAGTTTTCCTGTTGGAAAATCATCTCTCCCTCCCCCAATGAAACTTTTCAAGACTTTCTCTATATTGTGTAGTAATATTTGAGAGAGTAAAGAGAAAGTATTCAAGATAGACCTAATGGTCATACAGCGCATGCGAATGAATCAATTTTGAATATATTAGTTGTTGGAAGGCGTTGAAAAAGTTTCAAACTTTTGCAGTCTTCTTTAATTTCGAGAGTTAAATGAAAATCGGACATGAGCCATTTTTTAGAGTACTTTGCTCTAAAAATCCTATCTGTTGTTTCGCCACTAGCGTTGATCACAAACGTACAAGCGATGTTATGTCTTAACCAATTTTTCGATATCAGAGGACCCACAAAATTTGCATTCTGTACTATATGCGAACTATACGTGTTAGAGGAAATAATTTATTAATACAGGAACAATTTTTTTAAAAAATTTATTTATTTATTTATTTATTTTTATTTTTTATTTTTATAAGAGACCTACAATACAACCTTCAATGCCGAAAGATCGCCAATTTTGCTGCAGCATTACATAAATCTTTCTGTACCACATAAGTTGTGTGAGATAATAAAAAATTTAAAAAAACTTTCAATATTGTAGTTGTATGCAGAAATAAATGTTACCTTCTGTCGTTTTCGAAAGTCAGAGATTTCAGTGAAAATCGGACCTTTGTTTAATTCAAGCAATTAGGTTTAAAAAAGCAAATGGTGCTACAACAGTACATATTTTCTCGCATTATTAGTAACAGCTCTGCAATATTATATTACTACATGAACTTGCAGAAGTGTTTCCTACCAGCAAAACTTTTTCCCCAAGCCGAGAGTCGAACCCAGGTAAATCGAGTTACTCACCATGCATTTTTTCATTACACCATGAAGTTGCTCGGCCGTACCTCGCTTTTGCCAACGCACAGCATGTAATTTTTGTCATCTAGTTGGGAAAAAGTCAATTTTCTGAAGTATCTAGAAGGGTTACCTAGGGTATTAGTTTGATTTTAAAAGGTTTATAGTACATAAAATGGAAATTTATTTTCTTATCGCTTGAGGTGGCAGTAAAACAAGTTCAAACTTGCACGATCTTCCGTTGTCACAAGACTTCTGTGACAGTTGCATTTCACTATATCTTGTGTTGAAGATCAATGTGCATCAACTAGCTATTATATCATGGTAGTCATTCACGAATTTTATTTTCGAAGTTCTTTTCTTTTTAGTAGCAACTCAAGATAAGTAAAAATTGCTCATGATTGCTCGTGGGATGTTTCTAAAAAAAGTAATTTTAATGTAATTCGTTATTCTTTTCTTTGTTTATTAATTATATATTCCGATTATTTTTTTGTATTCTTTTCTTTTATAAACGAGCTCTTGAAAAAACTGTTGCTCTGGGGAAAAATAAAAAAAATGATTGATAACAGGCCCGCGCACTGGATTAATTCCTCAGCGGAATAATAATGTACATACTTGTATTATATTATTTGTATTTCACAGTCTGTTATTAAATAAATTAATAAATAAAAAAATAAATGTTATTTTCACACCATTTTACAAATTAATCTAAGCATTTATTTATTATAGGGCACCAGAAAAACTGATATGCATACTTCTATAATTACACAGTACTTCACATCATATATTTATTTATTTTATTTATTTATTTATTTATTTATTTATAAACAGGCAATCGCCCAATAGTACATAGTATATAAGTAAACATATATCTTTGTATCACATAAGCAATTTAGAAATCATTTAACAACAGGTTTTTCATTTGATTAATACAATTTTTATCGGCGTACATGTCAATATTTATTTCATTTACCAATTTGCACATTCTCCATAGTGGTGCCAAATTATATTGGTTAGTTTTTGCAAATGGGGTTATAAATTCCATTTGTTCTATGTTTCGCAATCGCAATGACGGAACTTTCCATTGAAGTTTTGCATGAAGATATGTGTAATCAATTTCGTTTTTAATAAATTATATAGAAATTTTACATCGTTATAATTTCTATGTGATTTCAGTGAGCTTATATTTACAATAGTAGCAACGTGAGTATAGTCATGACTCATTGTAGGTGACGGTAATTGTAATTTCCATGCAACAAGATTCAGAAATTTGTGCTGTAATGTTTCAAGTTTTTTATATTATTTTCATAAATGGGAGACCATACAGGAGAAGCATACATCAAAATTGGTCTAACCAATGTTAAGTATAATATTCTAAAAGAATTTGGATTCAAAAAGTCATTGGTCATTCTTTTGATGAAACCTAATATACGATTAGCTTTAGATATCATTCTATCAATATGAATTGTAAATTTGAGTCTAGAATCAAAAAAAACTCCCAGATCTTTCATCACTGAAACTAATTCAAGATTTTCTCCTCTCATCGAATAAGTAAATTTGATATTGTTTTTTAGCCTAGAAAAAGTCATAACTTTACACTTCTCAATGTTAAGATCCAATTTATTTTCGCAACACCATAGGGCTAACATATCTAAGTCACGTTGAAGATTATTACAATCATAAATTTCATTTATTTCAGAATATAACTTTAAATCATCTGCGTACATTAGAAATGAGCATGTTGGTAAATAAAGTGTCAAGTCATTAACAAATATTATGAACAATAAAGGACCCAAATGGGATCCTTGTGGTACACCAGATGTAACCATAATATCTTTTGACAAGAACGATTTATATTTTACGTTTTGAATTCTATTTAACAAATAATTTTTAATCCAATTCAAAAATGTACCGTAAATACCAATTTGATATAATTTTTTTAAAAGGAGTTTATGATTTAAGGTGTCAAACGCTTTAGTGAAATCTCTGTAGATTGTATCAACTTGAGATTTTGATTCTAATTTTTCTAACGTGAAATATTGAAATGATAACAAATTGGTTAATGTAGAACGCTTCTGCCTAAAACCATGTTGTTCATTAATTAGTATACTTTGCAGGGAAGCAGATAGTTTATCTGTTATAATTGCTTCAAACAATTTCGGTATTGTGCTTAATTTCGAGATGGATCTGTAATTTGTGACATCAGAACAGTTTCCAGACTTATGGATAGGAGTTACAAAACTTCTTTTCCAAATTGCTGGAAACGAACCCTCTGTCAAAGATCTTGAAAAAAGATGTTGTAATATAGGTGTCAGATTTGTTTTGCAGTTTTTTAAAAATAATGGAGGTATTCCATCAGGCCCTGGGCCCATTTTAGAATCTAATTTACCTATAGATGAAAATATATCTTGTTGATTTATTTCCATATGTGGTATATTTATTTGAGAATTTATAATATGATTTACATTATGCTCATCGATTTCTCCATTTTCATCATTGTCAACCTTATAAACGGATTCAAAAAAATTTGCAAAATGGTTCACTATATCCGTTCCATTTTCAGCGTAGGTACCTTCGTATGTCATAACATTTGGTAAACCATCTGTTCCCCTTTTAGAGTTTGTGTACTTCCAAAATGATTTAATATCATAATCTAAACGGTATTCTATATTTCCTATATACTCGTTATAATCTTCGCTAGCTTTACTTTTACATAATTTACGAATATCAGAAAATGCTTTATAATATTTGTCTTTGCCAGTTGATTTATAAATGAAATGCGCTTTAGCTTTATCTTTCAAAAGAATTTTCAATTCACGTGACTACCATTGTGGATATGAATCACAAACTATCAACTTTTTTGGAACATATTTTTCAATTATTTCATACGTTTTGTCATAAAAAAATGAAAGAGATAACTCAATTGAATTTTGCTGAAAATATGGTAACCAATGAAAAGATAAAATTTCATTATTTATATTTACATAATCTGCGTTTTGAAAATTATATCTAGTATCATATGAATTAAGACCAGTAAATTTTTCATTCACTGTGAATAATATGTCTAGAGCAGGATGGTGTATGTCTATTGGAACAAATGAACAATCAGCTTGTTTAGTTATGCTGTTTTCATCTTGAGTAAATATTAAGTCTAATGTTCTATTATTAATATTAAATATGTTATTAAATTGCAGTAAATTTAAATAGTTCATAGTATTAGTAATCAAAGATGCTGAAATGATTTCATCCTTTGTGGCATTTGAATATTCACAAAGCAATTTAGAATTTCTATTTGACCAATACACATGCGGCAAATTAAAGTCCCCGGCTATTAGAAATTTCGATGTTGGATAAAATTCAAATATTTGCTCAAGAGATTCGGTATAACTCACATAGTTTTCTGAAAGCGAATTTGGAGGGATATACACGGCATTGACAATTAAATTTGAGATACCATTTTTAATAAGTATGAAAAGATGTTCGACATTAGTGGATGATGGTGTAACTTCCACGCTGTTGAATCTCCGATGAACCGCAACCAGCACTCCGCCACCTCGTTCGAACTGACTTGTTGTTGATTTCCTATCAAATCTGTAGATGTTATAATTTGGTAGAGCGAACTCTGCACTAGAGATTTCTTCGTACAGCCATGTTTCTGTAAATATCAATATATCTGCATGCTCGAATGATGGTGAATTTTTGTTGAATATTGATATTTTCGTTCGTAGACCTCGGCAGTTTTGATAATACACAGAGAAATTATGTGACGATATATCACAAGTCGTAGTTTATCGTAGAGTTTATCTGGTCATTTCAATTTCTCGGTTGGTTTGAAGTTTCCTCTTGAATGCCATTTCGTTTCTCGCGACCATATGACTGGGAAGGCATTTACTATTGGCAATAAATTGCGCAATATAGTTGACCCGCACTCTCTCTTTCTGCAATCTGCGTTGATGTCCTCAAAGTCTATCATCTGGCCTTCTAATGAAAATTTCCTCATTGTCTCGTCATGCTCTCCGTTAAGAATCTTGAAGATCTCAATGAGGTCGCATCTTTCTCTTCTGCTCGCCAGTGTCGTAAGTCTAACTTTTTGACATCTATCATCGTAGCCATGTTCTGCAGACACCATACCGGTTTAGTTATCTTTCGCTGCAGTTTTTTCAAATGCTGAATGTCCTTTTTGTAATATGGTGTCCATACAACATGTTTCAAAATTGGCCCCACGTAGGTCGTATATGCCTGTCTTAAGTAGTGGGACAGTTAGGTCAAGAAATGCCTTCCAGATCAGGTAAGCCGAAGCATTAGCCGTTCTGGTGACGGCAGCAACTTGTTTCTCCCACTTAAGATCCTGTGATATGATCACCCCTAGGTCCACTTGTAATTCGATTTGCTCAGCCATCTCCTGCTGGATGTAGTATGGATTTTTAGGGTTTGTCTTTCCAAGATGGAGGACTCTACATTTGGACCTATTTAGGGGAAGCAATAATTTTCGAGACCATGCCTCTACTCGCACAAATCCTCGTGTAAATCATTGTAGGAAGTAAATGGATTCGCAAAGATCTTCGTATCATCTGCAAAGCAGTTCCAGTTCGATCTTTTATGTGAGCCAAGATCGCTTGTGTATACGATGAACATAATCTGGCCCAACACTGATCCGTATGGGACACCACAAGTAACTGGTTTGGGGGCAGACAGCACGTCTCCAATTCTGACACGGAAGGATCTTCCTGTCAAGCATTTTCTCAATCACACCAGTAGCTTACCTCAAATACCCAGTGGTGACAGTTTCCATAACAGGCGTTCACGTGGGACCTTATCGAAGGCTTTGGCTTAATCAAGGTAAATTACATATAAAGGTTTTCCCACATCAAAGGACTTCGACCAGTGGTCAAGTGGGCTCAGCAAGTTAGTCGTAGTGAATCCACGATTTATAAACTCACGGTGGCTGGGTATTATGTCCTTTCTTACTGCGTAATCTCGGATCCTGTGGTGATGGCTCGCTCAATGTCTTTCCCACTGGAATAGTGAAACTAATTGGTCTATAGGTTCTTGAGAAGTCGTTTACCATCTTTTTTTGAAGACGGGCGTCTCCATTGCACGTTTCATTGCCGAAGGGATCCTTCCTTGATCCACGGACCCTTGGAGCAGCCGTGTCAGTGTATATGTGAGTTCCAGTGCACAGTTTTTCAGGGAGACTGTTGGTATGCCAACTGGTCCGGCGGCAGAGTTTGCAATTGATATACTGAGCGATTTCTTTGTTGAAATAGACGTGCTCTTGTGAATCTCCAGTCGCAGCATCATCTTAGATGCCATATCCAGGGTCCAGCTCCGGTTCGATTGTATGTACGTTATGGAATTCCCTTACAAAAGGTTTGCTCTGCTCCAGTGATACTCTCTCCGTCGTCATCAAAGATGACCTACCGAATGTCTGTCTTTGAGGTCAGCTGCCCACGAATGTAAGAGTGAAATAATTTACTTGTTTCTCTACGATCATTTGCTCCTGAGTTCTTCGTTCTCTTAAGTAGCTGTTCTAATTATTGTTAACAATCCTGTAATTTTTGTAATATTCTGTTGATTTGATGTCGATAAGATAGACCACAACTGTGCTTTTCTCATCGATATCTTTTTCATATTTCTATTGAACCATGGTTTCCCATTCCGATTCCAGGTTTTATACACCAGTGAGTGGGATGATAGGTCTATTGTGGTATCAACAAAAGTGGAGTAAAAGTTTTCTATGTTATCAGTTACCAGGTTCAGGTTTGGCAGATGTTTAAGTTCTCGTTTGATCACAGTGAAGGCGGCAAGGTTGAATTTTTTCTTGTCATTCTGATGTAACTTCTACCTCGGTGCATTGGCTGACCTGCATTTTGGTCTCGATCATGAGGTGATCGCTTAGGCCAATACCAGCTGAAAAGAGTGAGGGAGTAATAACGTGCTCATCAATCGCCAAGATCAAATTCAGAATATTGGGGATAGATATAGTAAATGACTTTTTCTACCACTTGCACAAAATTCGTAATTAGTGAATTCTTGATACCGAAAAATAGATTGATGGCAAAAACTTGTCTGATGTCAACGCTAGCGCCCAAATTATGCAACCAATTTCCTCTAACCCCACCTCCAAATATATTCCACAATCGATTTGAAAGGACGGAGGCCCTCTGAGAAACAAATATTTTGTTTGGGGAGTATTTTTCATGAAGCCTCAGCAATATTTTCTCAAAAATTACCCCAATTTTATTATTAAACTTAGTTGATTGAAAGTAGTTAATTTGTGTGTGTTTGCGTGCGTGTGTGATTTTTGAGAAATTTTTAAAATGTTGTTTTCATGAAAAGTACTGAAAATCAAAATGTCTGTTTGAAACTTTGAACAAAGCCTTGAATTCCTTCAAATTGCTTGGAATATATCAATTTTGGAGATCAGACGAACAATTGTGGCGTTACCTTTCACCCGTACACCATATATGAAGTGCATTTTTTGCCTTATGTCTCATAACGTCGCAGTCATTGCCCTATATCCCTTCAGCCAGGGCCTCTGGGCCATTTGTAAACAGGGTTCCCTGATGTCACTCATACAGGCATCTTTGGTGCCTCAAGTGGTTAACTTTTTATGGATAGTAGTTAAACAATTCAGCTAATACCGCTGCCTCTTGTTATGAAGTAAGGCAAGAAAGTAAAAGATGGTGGAAATAATTTATATGGTTATGAAACTTCATATATCATCTAAAGGAAAAAAACCCCATAATAAAGAAACAAAGTTTTATCCCCTTCAAAGGCCCACCACTCCAAAATCTGCAGTTTTTAATTTTTTCAATTGTACGCAAAACTTTGTTGTTGTTTTCAAAGAAAAGTGTTATTGCAAAAAGTATTTCTCACAAAAACATCATGATCACAAAAACACCATATAAATTATATATTGAATAAGTCAAACAGAATGCTGGGATTATCAGCAAGAAACTGCTTCAGACTTTACCAATCTTCAGACATTTCGTATTCTTTACTTAACATTGATTAGAAGCAATCTACTATATGCCTCACCAATCTGGTCTCCGTATTACAAGAATAATATTAATAAAATAGAATCTATTCAACACAAATTTTTTAATTTTGTAGCATGGAAGCTGAGGATTCCTTCGCCACGATTAACTCACGACTATGAAACAAGTTGCTAGAATACTTAATATTAGCACATTAGAGTCACATAGAAAATATGACGAACATATTTTCTTATATAAATAATTGATAATCAAATTGACTGTGAATATTTATTATCGAAGACTACCATGGAGAGTACCCTCACGTAATCTGCGCGAAATAAACCACTCGATTTTTATGATACCAACAGCGAGAACAAATATCAGTTACTTTGCACCGCTTTGGCGAATGTGTAAAACAGCAAATGAATTGTTTCTAGATTTTGATTTACCTTGTTACTCATTTAAATTAAAAAGCAAAAGTAAGTTACTATGTGACTACAAATAACCCTCACAAGACATGTATTATGTACAAACGATTGACTGCATTTAATCATGTAATTTGTTACCTATACTATTTAATAGACTCACATAATGTACCTAGTCTTTAAATTTTATGTACTTTTGGGCTTTGCCTGTTTTTGATAGAAATAAATAAATAAATAAATAAATAAATAAATAAATGATTTGCTCACTGATAGACTCATCATCACTAATAAAATAACATTTGATTACAAAGTAGATGATACTTCATAGGAAACAGTTGAGATATTTGGAGGTGATTTTTCACAATAAACCGAGATACCATCTACATATTGATCATATTGTTAATAAAGCTATCGGATGATGGGATTTGCAAGACATGTAAAGTTTGGCTTTACTAACATGCAAACTCTTAAAATCTTATGCCGTTCTTTGGTGAAACCTATTTTGCTATATGCTTTGCAGGTTTGGTCTCTCTCTTACCAAACCCACGTCTCTAGACTTGAAACTGTTCAGCTTTTCTTTTCTTTTTTTCTTTTTTTTTTTTTATTTATTATTATTATTATTATTATTATTATTATTATTATTATTATTATTATTATCATTTAATTTTTAAATAATTAATTTTTTTTTAAATTTTTTTCATTAACGTTTACGTCCGCTGAAATCTGTACACTTAAATTTAAATTCATATTAATATCGTAAAATTTCGTAAAATTCTTAATTTATTGCTTAAATTTCCTCTTCCTGTGTTCAATAATGAATTTATTTAAAATTATTAACAATAATTCTAAAACTGAATGTGCTCGTTTACAAATTACATCATTATTTTGTTCATTATCCTGCAACACATATATTAATGTAGTAACAATCATGATAATTACCAACATAAAGTTATTTTGTTCAGTTCGAAGGGGCTGTTCTCTTTGACCTTACTTCATTTAAAGTCCCTGACTGAGTGTGGAAAGAAATTTTGTTTGGGTGCTCTGAGTAAGCATTGTTATTGTTTATTTCTCCTGTCCCCTTGCGTGTTCTATGTATTCTGTGTATGCCACCAATTCTTGTTTTCTGAAATCTTTCTACTTCTTGTTGGTTGTGATTTTCCCAGCTTCTATAATATGGCCTTTACCCATTGTTATTAGGTTGGGTATTAGTTTGATGCATAATTGCTATTTCTTTGTGGCTTATTCTCATTTAGTTTATTTCTCTGTTGTGGACCTTGAGTAATATTACCATGAAACAAATCATATTCTCCCAGAAGCAATTGAAATTTCTCTAAAATTAAATGTTGAACATCCTTTAAAATCCCTGAAATTAACAGAGAGAGATGTTTGATCAAGTGCCAAATTGGTTGGTTGTTAACCTCACTTTTATCTGCCTCTTGAGCCCATTTACCACCTTGCCTGCTTCTTGTAATTTCCCCTCTCAACCACACACCAGGTTTCAATGCTTTAATAATCCCTTGCTCTTGTTGGTAACTGTGTGATCTTGTGATGTGTAATCTTTGGTTTGGTAACTGTGTGATGTGTAATCTTTCTGTGTATGTAATTGAGGAATTTGTTTCGTACTTCCAGAACAAGGGTATAGTACAGATGAATCTACAGGCATATTAAGATGGTCCTAAGGGGTACTTCAACATTTTATCAGGGAGAACGAGGGAGCCATTCAGTAGGAATTGTCCCTAGGGGAGAGGTTTTTACATTAAATAGCCCTGGCAAGTTCTTTGGGTTCAAGTAGATGGTAGTTAGAAAAGGAATCAAAGAGAGGTGCTAATTAGTACAGAATGTGTGTTCTGTATTGTAGCTCCACTAATTTTTAATACTTCTTGTAAATTTAAATGATTTGTGATCCCAGATGTGCATTATGTATGGGAATTTTTGGAGACTTTTCTTTTAAATTGTAAATTTATTTTACCTCATTCGCTAGTTCTCTCTCTTTGTTCCTTTGGTCCTAAAAGTTTAGTTTTAATGCTCTAGAATGCTTCATTTAGGAGTTATTTAATAATATAAATTCAAAAATAACGTTATAGAGTTGCCGAGTGTTGCAGGTTGCGTTTGAGTGTTTAGTTTTGTTCATCTAGTGAAGTTACAACAAAATTAACAGCTCACTTCTGGATGGGGGGGGGGAGAAGAAGAAGAAAAAAAACATGTGGATGTGCCTACTTTCATGGAGATTGGTTTCACAGTGTCAGAGTTAACCGCTTTTATATATTCCAACATCCATTTTTATATACTGAGATTAATGTGAATAGTAATTTTTGTAAAAACCCGTAGTTATTTTAGTAAAATCCAACTGAACTTTAATTACATGTTTCTTTGTGCTAATTTTAATTCAAATTGATTGTGTAGGTTGACCTCCCGACTTCCGCTGGGTGGCGAAGCCGCTGTTCAAGCTGTAATAACTTCATTTGATACACTGACAAAGCAGTTACGAGGTCTCTCAGATATGACGTTGTCTGTAAATACAGTACAAGGTATTTCGCCTTTATTCCGTTATGCTGATGTTTTTCCACCTGTGGTCCAAAGAAGAAAAAAAGAAACAAATTCAAGCAGTATCGAAAATTCATTGAATTTTTCAAGTTGTAAAAATCTTCCTCAGTATCATGCACAGTTGAAGGTAAGTCACTATTGTAAATGGTGTAAATGGTGTTTTGTAAATATTGTAAAAGTTTGTTGGTATTTTTCTTTTATTCATAATATATTGAATTTAATATGTATATTTTGTTAATTAGCTGTGATGACGCTAGAACTAAGTGGAAAATGGCCTCAAAATTTGGAAGCTGTCCGGCGATTGAAAGCAGCCTTCTGCGTTCAGATGGCAAAAAGCACTACGGAAAGAATGTAAACTCTGTGCACAAGCCCATATTGACTTTGTAGATATTTGGAAGGTATGTTTGTAAATTTGCATGAATACATAGAAGCAATATCACTGTACACAAATAGATTTAAACATTGTTCCCTCAAATTAGTTGTAGATCAGTTGTGAATGGAGAATTTTCTCAGAGTTCCCTATTAGTTCCCTTCCCTAAAAATTTAACGACGTGACTGAAGTGGCCAAGCAAAGCCCATCAACAGACTTGTATTTTAGTTTTTGTCTTATTTTTCTGTATCTCTCCCTCTCTTTCATTCTCTCTCCCCCCCTCTCTCCCTCTCTCCCCCTCTCTCCCTCTCTCTCCCTCTCTCTCCCTCCCTCACCCTCCCTCCCTCCCTCCCTCCCTCTCTCTCTCTCCCTCTCTCTCTCTCCCTCTCTCCCTCTCTCTCTCTCCCACTCTCTCTCCCCCTCTCTCTCATCCCCCTCTCCCCCATCTCTCTTTCATTTTTTCTTTCTCTTCCTTCTTCCTTTTATTTTTCCTCTCACATTCTCTATAATTGTATTTTTGTGAATGGGATTTGTAATTTTAGTAGAAATGAATGTTCCCAACAAGGAAGGTACGATACAAATAAGCAAAATAGTATGTAAATATAATCTACTAATTATTTCATAAGTGTTCAATGGATAGAATATCAATTATGGGATCCAAATACAATCTAGTGTAGCAAATAAATTGTTACACTATTTTGAGATTATGTTCCTAAACAGTACGGTTTTGTAGTTGGAGTTGTCTATAAAAAACACATTTTTAGTTTAGATTGCTGTTGCATGTCTACTGAAATAGTAATTACATTATATTGTATTGTAAACATGTGATATTAAAGCATAAATCTCAAGTTTCTTTTACGTTGTAGTTTCATCAAAATTGTTAAGAAAATAGGAAAATGCATTATTGTACTTGGGTAACAGATTTCTTTTATTCACAGGATGGCTTTGTATTCAGAATTTGGTTAGCAGCCTTGAAAGAAGTATCACTCATGAAACAACGAGTAGATGCCCTTGGCGTAGTTGGGTACCATGACACTCCTGAAACTATGGCTCTTGAGCAGAAGCTAGTTTTACTGCCCAAACTTACAAGTTCTCTTCATGGGTTTGTATGCTTTTCCACTAAATATTTTTTGCACCTTATATTTTCATTATTAAAATCCTCCATTATTTTGTCTTTTCCACAAATTGTTTCAGACTTCACCAACAATTTCCAGGATTTGGTCCCACTGTTTGTCTTGCCAAACGGTGGTTGTCATCGCAATTAATGGGCCCTCCACATTTTCCTGATCTTGTAATTGAGTTATTAGTTGCTTACCTTTTTGTGTCTCCTGAGCCATTTTATCCACCTGTTCAATCTCAGTTGGGTTTATTACATTTTCTGAGATTGTAAGCTCTACAGATTGGCTCACAGTACCAATAATTGTCAATTTAAATTCAGAATTCACACGTGAGTTTATTATTATTATATATTATTATTGTTGTTGTTATTATTATTATTATTATTATTATTATTATTATGTGGTTTATATAATGTCAGAAAATGTTTATTACGGCCTAAGGAGATTAGCCTTTACATAATCAGTGAGATGAGTGTTTCTGTTCCATCAGTGTCATTAACATAAGATAATCCAAGGCAGCCAGAATGGAGCACTGTTTAAAAATTGAAAATATCAGTAATCAAGTTTAAAGCCTCATAAAACACGTTGGTGACTTTAAAATGAAACTTAATCTTTTGAAAGTTCAATACAGTGACTTAAAAGTGCCTACTCATAGCACAAATAGAATGAAATTCTTAAATACGCATTCCTTTTGTAGATGTAATGTGTTGTAAACAGTCTTCTAGTGAAATTATCTGACAAGTCTTATCTTTTAGCCTGTCGAGGGGGCGTTAGCCCACGTCCTGACAGGGGATGCAGTGAGAGCTCTCAATATTCTTTTCTTTCATCAGTAATCTTTATCTTCCCCATCGTTCATTTCGTTCTTTGATAACGTCCCTCTCTCTTTTCTTCTACCTCTTCTACTTCACTGGCCCCTCTGTATGCTGAATGCCCACCCTTGTGTTTGCCCGCGCATGGCAACCCATGTTGGATGGGGTGTGTCCTGACAGTTGAGGGACCTGCCTGTTTTCCAACTACTTCTTGTGCTACTTTCTACTTTGCACTTAGGGGTATGTCGTTTACGTATTTTGGGGAACATTCCTTGTAGGTTTCTAATACTTGCTTTAGCCTTGGATTCTTCTAGAGGGGCGGTCAGGAGGTAACCTACTCCCAATCAATCAGCTCGGCCTAGGTAGTGTACTGAAATCCGGGGGACCCACGGCATGGCAGCGCTGTGTCATCCCCCCACTATATCTCCATGCCAACCCTGGCACTGTGATGGAGTGTGCCCTTGTTGGGCTCCATGGTGGGTGGGGACCACAGGAATGAATCTTGTATTCATCTCCATGGATACTAAACCTTCTCTCCCGCCCTCTTCTGCAAGGAAGAGGAGATATCCGAAATGAACTATTGATTTAAATAGTTTTTTGTGCAAAAGATGACCTAGTGAAAAAGCCTCGTTTCCTTCTCATGGCATGAGCCGAGGAAGAAAAATGTTTAAAAATGTGAGTGCTGGCTGGCTGGCGCAAGAAATAGAGGAAGCATATGGGAAGCTACAAGTGGTCGTGTGACAGAGAAATGGAACGATTCTCTTTGAAGCGTGTATCAACGAGCAGATAGAGAAATTATTAAAAACCAAGCTGATTGACGGCCTCTGGGTAGTAGTGACGATGCACTCAACTTTGAACCTGTGCAAAGGCATAGTGAACCACGCAAACTTTGCTTCCAAAAATGAAGAGGAACTAATAACATTTTCAAGAGACAGAGCATGACTGAAGTCTATAGGATCTAAAGAAAGAGTAGGGGAAAGTGATCCTACTTCAAACCTGAACTTACAGTTGACCTTCTGTCTCTTCGGAAAGGATCAGTGGCAACCTCCATGTGCAACTGTATGTACCAATTGCTTGCACTGTTTTAAGTGTCAAAAGTTTGAGCTTACCCATCGAGGTATGTCGGTTTGCCCAGTGTGCGGGAAGTACAATGCATCAGTGCATGATCCACATGGGTGCGCTACACCACTGAACTGTGTCAATTGTGAAGGTGGCCATCGAGCCAACAACAAGTGCCCCTACCTTTCTCGGGGAAAGAGAGATTCAGAAGATTAGAGTCACTGAAAAAGGTTTCTTTCCCTAAGGCCAAACACTGTCACCAAGCTAGAAATCCAGTAGAACTGTCATGATCCTATTCTAGTACTTTAAAGACCAAGTCCTCAGGAGTAACAGTAAGTTGTCAAACACAACATGCTCCTGCTCTAGTAGCGCACTTCAGTTGTCAGATGCTGCCTATAGACTTCCCTGATGATACAGCGTTCATCCAAGGTGGAAAGGTAATATTACCAACAAAGTTCAAAAAACCAAGCCAAAAACTTGCTTAGCCACAGATCATCTCTACTGAGCCCCTTACGGATATACATTCCAGTCAGATATTGCTTCTGAACAAAAATTCTTTATCGAAATCTCATCCTCTTACTACTCCTAAGACTTGCATTGAGCAATCCTCCTGCCAATGTAGATCTTGGTTGCCTGTGAAAAAAAATGGGAAATTCCCCACCACACAGGCGACCATCTCCAGCAACAGTCAGCCAATCATGACTGCTGTTGACGAGGAGCACCACGAGAGTTCATATACAACTTTTCAGAAGGTGAGAAAGAAAAAATGACAGAAGTAATTCCCTACAATGACTCTTTTGTGGAATCTAAACGGCTTTTGTGCACATTCAGAAGAATTGAGATTGATAAATTCTCACCATAGATAATCTGCCTTCAGGTCACTCATCTTTGTCCCCATCATCCCCTCTGTCTTCGCGGGTTTAACATCTATCGGTTTGATCAAGGTGACAGACTTCGTGTCCATGGTGGTGTCACGCTACTAATCTGTGACTCCCTGTTCTCTGAGGAACAAAATGTTCAAACCAACTTTCAAACTTTATATGTTCAGATACACCTACCATTTTCACTAATGGTGTGCAATATATATATTCCTGCTGGCCAAATTGGGCCACAAGAACTTGAACATGTTTTTCTCAGTTGCCCGCCCCCTTTTCTTATTGTGGTGGTCTTTAATGCCCACAATCCTGCCTGGGGTGGTGACACAAGAACCTGCTAGAGAGGTAATATACGTGAAAATATTGACAACCAGAACATAATTCTTCTTAATACTGCTGAAAGTACACATTTTTCCATGACTTCAAACATTTTCTTGTCCCTTGATCTGACTCTCTGCAGTCCATCTCTACCATCTTTTTCACCATTAATTTTCCCTCTGGTACCGATCTCAATCAACCTTGACAGAAACTGCAAGCCTGGATAACATGAAGCAATGGTTGTGTTTTATCTTTCTGTGGATGCGGGAGCTCCAGTTCAATGTAGTGTTAAAAATCTAAATTAAAAGGAAGATGATACCAGCCAAGATTTTTGAAGTCTTTTTATTTATGCCGATAGGCTTTTTTGCTCGTGAGGAATCTCACAATACTTTTGAGTATGGCTCCCCGATGCCTTTCAAGAACAGTGCTAACTATATATAATATACCCTTTTCACTGATGCTATTTCAAGATTCAAAAGGGAGTCGGCAATTTTAGAAATAGATGTTTGAAATAAATATATGAATCATATTAATTATTGTTTGTAAAAATTGCAAAAGTTCAAATTTGTTTGACTCTCTCACTCAACTTCATAATTGAAGATAAATTTTTTTTGCTTTCTTATGTAGGATGTAATGTGTATGTAGGAAGGAATCTACCTTTCGCTTTCTGTCCTTAGAAAAACAAAGCAGTCTGTTCTCCATGATGATGTTATTGCCACCATTCCTTTTAAATTGTGGTTGAGTTCTTGGCTGGTTTCAAGTATTTGCAGAGCCTTGTGGCATGCTGAAATTTGTTGTTGAAAACAACACCCCCAGCACATTTGTTTGTGAACTTTTCAAATCATCAATCCCCTTTGGTTATTTCTATTCCACATCAGAACAATTGTTCCTTATTTAACATATCTACTTAAGGATGTACGTTCTAAAAAATTCATGTTATCTGCAATATAAATATGTATTCTAATTGCCGTATTAATTTTTCAACAATCATGTTATATTTCAAAGTGAATAACAATCAATTTAAGAATTAATTTGTTTGACTTCTTTTGATTTTGGTCAGAGCTTAGTCCTGATTGACCTATAGCATCACATACTTATTGATTCATAGCCTGCATATGTTATGCTTGAAAGAAATAAAGAAAGGTGGGGGAGATCAAGTGCAGACACACACCCTTGCATGTCTGCACGCGCGCCCACGCAACACACACACACACACGCACACAGACACACACGCACACACAGACACACGCACACACAAATTTGTAGTAATTTCCTGTTGTGGCTGCTTTAAAACACACACATTATAGATTTATTAGTGTTAGACTATTGTTTGGTGCGGTATGAATTATTGTATAATAACTTTTTTTTTTTAGACAAACATACTGACATATATTTTCTAGTTCTAAATATTTCTTCAAGGTGTGTTGTCTTATTGTCATTTAATGTATTCTTTTCTTTTTAAAGATTAAGTTAAGTATAAGATTTAATTTACACAATGTAGACATAATGAAAAACAAATTAATTTACTCCATAAAAAAATTAGTGTATGTAAACTTGTTGTGATTTCATGGAACTTTTTTTTTTAATATATATACACCTAGATACAGATATATATACATATACACACATATATGCATATACATTCATATATTAATTGTACTTATATTCCTTATAGGTGAACGAATTGCAGAATTGGAAACACAGTTTCACTCCTCCAGGCAATCGCTACCACCTCTTTTCTTGGCTACACCATATGATCGCTCAGTGTCACAGTGCACACGTACTGCTCCAACACTGCAGATGTTAATGCGTCTTGGGACTCTCGCATCAGAAGCTTTAAAAATATTCCAGGAACAGCTTCTTGTGTCAAAACAACCATACATTTTGGTAAGTGATTTTTTTTTCTTAGAACAAATACCATAATCCATTGAATTGATTTCTACATAGGAGGTAGGTAGATAATTGAAAATTAAATTGTGATTAACACTACATCTTTCAGTATATTTAATTGCTCTTGCAGGAATATAATCTAAACTAGCTGATTTCTTAGTATTCAAAAGTCTCTATTTTTTTCATTTCATGTGCATTAGAAGGGAATAGAAATAAAGAATCCACATTCATCATTTTCCTAGAGCATTATTAAAAGGATCAGTTTCAATTTTACGTGCTATTTTTGCCTTAACTCAACATAATAGATAGTAATTTCAGTTTCATCATTAATAAAAGTTTTTTTTGTTCAGAGAATAATGTTTTAATAGATTTTTTGTTCTGTTCTATTTTTCCCCAAACTACTATTTATAAAAATCCCTAGCAATTTAACATATCCAAAGCCTGTCAATATCTAATCCTTACAATATTTTTCTTTAGCAATTTTTAACATACATCCCAACATGTTATTATATGTTTTGTATTTATCTCTAATTTCAATATTTTTGATGGATTAGCTTTCATTTTCTTAAATAAGTTATTTTTATTTTTACATGACCTGATTAAATTTGTTATTAATCAGGTTTTTCTAGGTTTGTTTATACGTTTCGTTCTAATGCTTTTCTTAGATTTTTCAAGTGCATTCTTTATCCTGAATACATGTACCCTCATAAATGAAATTCTAGTTCACATTACCTATAATGTCTAACAATTTGGGTGGTTAATTACTCTGTGTCTATCTTTTGTTATAATGAGAGCAGGGAAGTTAATGCAAGCTTTTAGTCCTGAAATATGCATGCATATATGCCTCAAAAATGTTGAAACATGCACAGAAATTGTTAGGATTTGCAGCATTTGGTCACACAAACACATTTTTCTATGACATTGCATATTTTTGCCATCTAGAAACTGGGAATATGCAAATTAAAAACAGATTAGTATCTACTTCTGCACATTTTAGTTTGCATTAAGAGGACAGAAAGCCACAAGAATAGGTTGAGGTTTTTTGTTGTTAAGAGGTTTTTTGTTGTTTTTTGTTGACAATATAATTTTGTACATAGAAAATTATTTTTTGACATCACATGATGTTATGGGAAACTAGAAAATGTTTGTGTTCTATACATTGTATGGAAGACAAACACTATTTTCTTCCAAAAGTTTAGCCATTGTCTGTAAAGTATGAAGCCCTAGATTCTTTCCAAAAACTTCATTTGTTTTCTTCCTATTTACTTTCTCAACTCATGAATGTATCCCTTACCTCCTGATTAATTACAAGTGCATCTACTGAGGTTTTGCTTGAATTTTATGTCTTTTTTATGAACCAATCACAGCAGAATTTACTTTGGTGGCATTGGCCTTCAGTAGTCTGAAACTCATTGTACTAACATATATGAACCAACAATAAAGTTCATGCTTTCCATTAATAAATATTTTTTACAGGAAATTCATATTTTTGTTTTAATTTAGGCAAAAAGTCAAACAAATATGCAAAATATGCCGCATGTATGCAAAACATTTCTTATCTTATTTTTAATATTATGCCATGAAACATACACATTTGAAGTTTCAGGAAAATATGTCCATTAATAAAACACTTGCAATTGCATGAACTTCCCAGTTGTAGTTATAATATTATATTTGTTTAACTTACTTGCTGATTCAACATTAATTCCTGTTGCATAATCACTCAAATCAAGAATACACAGAACCGATTTAGCTTTATACTAGAATCATCCATCTTTGTGAACCCATGATTGTGAATAATATTTGTAATTGTTATTAACTATTGCATCGCATTGTCTGAAGTCAAACCTTCACTACCTTATTTTGTTACAGCCAATTTTCAGACCCAATCTGGAGGAGTACGATGTCATAATTAAGTTGAAAATAGCAAAGTTAAATCGTATTCATCAAAGTATTGACTCAAAAAACACTGGTAATTTTTGTCCAATAAGAAGACATATGAACCAGCTGGAAGAACCAATTCCAATAGTGGACTTTGATCCTGTACAGTTTTACCTTGCTGAACTGAGGGTGAAAATATTTTTTGTTATTTCCTTGTTTTTTCAAAAATTGAATATTTAGAATAAGATCTAATTTATTTTTCTCCTTTAGGAAGGATATGGCAATTATGCTTTGTTTTTCCATGATCAGTATGGAGGAAATATCATTGGTGTTGTGTGGAAACCCTTGATTACCCAAACACAAGATTTCAAAGTAAGTTTTGTTTTCCTCACTCTATTAAAGCAAATTTAACAGTTTAATTTAATAAATACACCTTACAGAAGTGCATATTTGAAGATGATATTATTAACACATCTAATGGGGTAATGATTCAGACCATATCTATGATGTTACAAAATGAATTTTGACGTCACATCGTTAATCAAGTCAAGAATGGCGCAGGTCTCACTTTTGTTGAACACACTATATTTTGGAAAGCGTAACTTTTGAAAACTACAAAATTGGAGATAGAGATTTTTGCATTAAACAAAATATGTACCAAAAAATCAGCTCATCTAAAAACATGTTTATGCAGCATTGTTCTCATTGTTTGCGCAGCATTGTCATACAGTGCTGGGCTATTATAGATTGAGAAGTTATTCTGAGAATTGTATCATTGGATGGGGACATGCATGGGAGAGATATCAGATAAGAGGGCTTTATTTAATAGTGCAATGTCTATATGTTCAGTAAAATTGTACATTCATTTATTTTAAGGTGGAAAAGAAGACGTATACAGATCTACAGATATGTAATGATACTGTAGTTTCATATAGATTCATAAGGCCATATATTGGATAGCCTTCTGTTCAGGATGTTCAATATTGCTTACTGTGCTGCAAATATAATAGTTCAGATAGAATCATGCTTATTTCTTTTGTTGGAGTAAGAAAGAGCTACCATTCCTGACTATAATTGCACATATGCACTGCAAGTGCTTTGTTTGATTATTTTTCTTTTCTAGTGCTGTCTTTAATTAGACCAGATATTGCAATCTTATATTACATATCCTTTCCCAATGTGAGAAAGTATGTGCTGGTGTAGCTATCTAGTTTATTTTGTTGCCTTACTTCGGTAAAAGACAAAGGATTGTAATCTTCCGCTGGGAAAATGCAATTTTGCATCAGAAAAAAATATTGCTGGGCTGTAGTTTTAAAATGATTTTTTGGAATTTTCAAAAAACTGACCGATTGCAGAAAATGGGACCAGCACCATATTTTTACCTACACTTATTACATAAGTGAAGAATATTTAAAGAAAAATTTGGAGCGGTTTTTGAGAAAAAAAAATTGTCCATTGCCAACGTTACGGTCGCCATTCTGCGACCTTCATCAGAGCGTAGATATTGCGCGGAGATGGACTGCGCGCGGATTTATGTAGTTTCTCCCTCCTGTCTGCTAATTCGTTAGATGATCAGCCAATGCGGAGAAAGTGCAACGGCCAATCAGGGAGCGGACTCCCCAGGTGGGGTGGAAGAAGGCTCTACGCGTGTAATCGAACGGCGTGGAGCAGCGGACACCGTGCCTGGTCTTGACCAGGCGTCCTGGTAAAATAGATGCTTCCAGGCATCGTGGAGACGTAGGCCTTGATCAGCATTGAGGTTTTGGGGATATTTAATAATTTCCATTGCCTCTTTAACTCTTCTCGTTCCCGAGCGGTCTTCTCTGGCTAGGAGGCGGGTGTCATAAAATAAAATGGCGTGACCAATTTTTCATTCGTTGGGGGCTACGGACGATTTATCTGCATTATTGTACTTAAAATAGCGAATGTGTTTCCGGAGGCGTTCCTCTATGCCCCGTCCCGTCCCGCCAATGTAACTGGCCGCAGCTGCATGGGATGTCGTATACCCCTAATGACATGAGAGGAGGTACGCAATCTCTCACACGTACAACCTTTTGTCCGAGTTTTTAATGAGTTTTGTAGGGTGTCTTGATGTCGAAACGGCTCAGAAGCTTGTCAATTTTATCAGTGACCCCTCGAATATAAGGTAGAATGGCCATCCTGCGGTTGGAATCGTCACTGGGTGTGGTGATGTCAGCAGCGTTAGAGGTGGTCGTAATATATATCCTGGTTGGAATTATTATATGTCTGAAATTATTCTACGCTCTTTGAAGAATGTACTATCATATCATAGGTTTATATTCCAAAACTTAGTGGATTATTGGATTATTTGAATTTTCGTACTTCGAGTACTGGCGCCATCTATATCAGTCGACGAGAACTCTCGCGCCCCATGTGGGTATCACTTTTTGACTGTTGGTATTGTACGTGCGCGAGTGAACGGGCCCTCCGTTCTTTTGTATTAAAAACAATTAAATAAATAGTCATTTGAACAAAATACTCGTTTTATTCAAAAGGTTATGGGCCCAGAGAACGATTGAAGTGGAAAAATTACTACTATTAGTGACCGATCGTAATCTGTGAGTCGGATTTCGAATTGCCAAGGACCTAACCTCGAATTTGGCTGTGGAAGCGTGTTCGTTTCGCTTGAGCGCGCATTCGTCGTGTGACTCGCGCAGTTTATCGAGGAGGCTTTAACCGTTTGGAGGGCTCGCCACGTGCATATAATTGTCGATTGCAATCTGTGAGTCAGATTTCTAATCGCGACGGACCTAACCTCGAATTTAGTGGTGGAAGCGTGTTCGTTCTTGTTCAAGCTCGTGTTCGTCTCGCTTGAGGTCGCGTTCGTCGCATGTGTGGCAATTGAGTGACGTCACAATGGCTGAGAGATTAGACATGAATAGCCTGAGTAAGTTTGATGGCAGTAATTACAATCAATGGCGATTCCAAATGAACTGTGCACTTCGGGTAAAAGGACTCTACGAAATCGTCCATGGAACTGAACTGAAACCGGAAAATAACAATGAGACGCAGAAGGCATGGATTAAAAATGACGCAACGGCAATGTGTATTTTGACATCTGCGTTAGACTACGCGCAGATAACCTTGATTGAGAATTGTGAGTCATCTCATCAAATAATTGATAAGCTTGATTCGATCTATTTGCAACGATCTGAGTCGAGCAAAATGATTGCACACGAACGATTTCACCAATATCGAATGAAAGATAGTGACAGCGTTGCTCAACACAATGCGAATGTCGAAAACTTAGCGAAGAAATTAAAGGATATTGGCGAGACTGTAAGCGATGAGGCGATAATGACAAAAATAATCAGCACGTTGCCGCAGAAATTTTTGAATTTTCGACAGGCGTGGCTATCAGTTAGCGAAGACAGGCAAACGCTGACAAATCTGACGTCTAGGTTAGTTGACGAAGAAGCAAACCTGTCTTTGGTTGAGCAAATGGAAACTGCGTTCACGGTCTCATCGGGCAAAAATCAATCGGCGAAATCAAAGAGGTCGACGAAGCAGAGCGAGCCGTCATCAAGTGGATCGAGCAAGCAGAAATCAGTCGATCAAAACCAGGAGGTGAAACAAAACATCAAATGCTATCAGTGCGGGAAGAGGGGCCACATCGCCCGGTTCTGCAGGAACAAGCCTAAGCATAAGTCATCACATCGCGACAAGGAGTATACTTCATTCAACGTGGAATTTCCTGGAGGTGTCAACATGGAAAATACGTGGATCATGGACAGCGGAGCATCTGCCCACATGTCGTACAGGGCCGAACTATTCTCAAACATGTCTGCTGTTTCTGAAGGGACTACAGTCGTAATTGGAAACAACGTGTCATTACCTGCCATTGGAAAAGGAGACATCGAGATCGAGGAAAAGATTAAAGGTGAGTGGTACAAGTCAGTTATCACGAACGTCCTATTTGTTCCTGATCTGAGAAGAAACCTGTTCTCTGAAGCTGTCGCGACCAAGAAGGGTTGGTCAATAATGAAGGAAGGAAAAAGGGCAGAGATTCTACATGGCTCAAAACTCATTGCGAGTGCGATTCTGGATGACAACAATAATTATCGTATGTTGTTTAGAAATATTTCAGTTCATCAGGCTCAACAAGTTACAGAGAACAGCTTGAAGGCGTGGCATGACAGACTTGGCCATGTAAACTTTACGCGGGTTCGAGAAATGATCAAGAGTGGTGTGATATCCGGCATCACACTGAGTGACGAGGATGAGATTCTCTGTGAATCTTGTTTGTATGGCAAGCAATATCGTTTTCACCATGCGTCCAGAGAAGTCCGAGAGGAGGAAGTTGGGGAACGAGTGTTCTCCGATGTGTGCGGCCCTATTGCGACTGAATCTTCCGGAGGTGCCAGGTTCTTCGTTCTATTCAAGGATAGCGCAACATCCTACCTCGTCGTCAGGACCATGAAGCACAAATCTGATGTTCTGACTCGTCTCAAGGAATATGTGCGGATGGTTGAGAAGCAACAAGGCCGTAAGGTCAAGGTTTTGCACCGTGACAACGGTCGAGAATACCTAAATGAAAGTCTGCAGGAATATCTGAAGAGAGAAGGCATAATCCTAGAAAACACTTCGCCTTATACCCCACAACAGAACGGTCGCATTGAGAGGGAAATGCGCACGGTCATGGAGAGTGCCAGGTCCATGATGCACGCAATGAACACGCCAAAGTACCTCTGGGGCGAGGCGGTTAACACGGCAGTGTACATTCTCAACCGGACTCCAACAAGCGAAAAGAGAAGTACGACGCCGTATGAAGCTTTCATGGGTAGGAAGCCATCATTATCGCATTTAAAAAAGTTTGGGTGCACTGCATTTATGCACGTCCCCGACTGTCAAAGAACTAAGTTGGATGACAAATCTAGAAAACTCATGTTTGTCGGGTATGATGGAAATTCTGACAATTATCGACTGTTTGACCCGACAACAAAAAAGGTAAAAGTTTCGAGAAACGTGATTTTCGATGAACACACTACGATCGATACCGAGAAGAAGACCGTCCAGATCAGCATTGCGCAAATGGAAAATGGAGACGACGACGCTGAAGAATATCCTGGAGGTCGAAACCAAATCGTCGATCTAGGTGGAGCATCCAACTTAGCAGTTCCGGAGGCGCAGCGGCCGTCAATGAGAAATCCCGCAGTAAATGAGACCGAACCTCGACAGGATCTGGATGGAGAACAGTTCGACGCAAACCCGAGGAACGTCGACGCTCTTCAAGAGGATGAAGGGACAGTCGTCGACAACGCCAGGGACTACAATCTGAGGAAGCGAGACAAATTGCAACGCCCAGGAAGATACACAGCGAATTTCGCTATGGTAAATGAACCGCAGACTTACAAGGAGGCCATGGAAGGCAGTGAGTCAAGAGAGTGGTCAAAGGCGATCGCAGAGGAGCTCAGTGCCCTGAAAAGGAACGACACATGGCAACTCGTGAAGCGAACTGGCAGCATGAAGGTCATCGGGTCGAAGTGGGTTTTCTCTCTTAAAGATCAAACATCGAACAAACCAAGGTTCAAGGCCAGACTATGTGCCAAGGGATTTTCCCAGGAGAAAGGAGTTGACTACGACGAGATCTTTTCGCCTACTACTAGGTATGATTCGATAAGAATTTTATTGGCTACAGCAGTGAAGAATAATTACAAGATGTTACAGTTCGATGTACGCACAGCATTCTTATATGGAGACCTACACGAGACAATTTACACGGATCCACCAGAGGGTGCTAATATAAGTGACGGTCAGGTATGCAGACTACAAAAATCACTGTACGGGTTAAAGCAGGCATCGCGGTGCTGGAACGAAAAATTTAACCAGTTCATGCTTGACCAAGGATTCCGACGAGGAGAAGCAGACAAGTGTGTTTACAGGAAGAGTTGTTCAAAATCGACGATAATTCTGATTCTCTACGTCGATGACGGACTAGTCATGTCCTCAGATGAAGCATCGCTCTACAGTTTCTTGGATGAGTTGGGGAAGCAGTTCGAGATCACGGTCATGGAACCCGGACATTTTGTCGGGATGGAGATATTGGACGAGACCGATGAGGGTAATAATCGTATACTTATTCACCAATCTAGTTATATTCGCAGGATGATCGAGAAGTTTCACATGCAAGAGGCAGCTCCGGTTGGTACACCAGCAGATCCGCACGTGAGACTGAAGAAACCAGACTACGATGATCATAGCGAAGATTCCTATCCGTATCGGGAGGCTGTGGGATCATTGATGTTTGCAGCGATCGTGACACGACCAGATATAATGTTCGCTACGAATCAAATTAGCAGGTACACTTCAAATAATGACCAGACTCACTGGAATGCAGTCAAACGTATTCTAAAATATTTGAAGGGTACTATAAATTTTGGCATAGAGTACCGTAGAAATTCAGAGATGCTAGTTGTCACAGGGTACTCCGACTCAGATTTTGGAAACGATTTAGACACCCGTCGCTCCATGTCGGGTTATGTATTCCTTCTGTCAAATGGGGCGGTCACTTGGTCCAGTCAAATCCAGAAGGCTGTGACATTATCGACGACGGAAGCGGAGTACGTTGCTGCCTCAGAAGCAACTAAAGAAGTGACCTGGATTCGTCAGTTTCTTGATGACATTGGGGAACCAGTCCAGGAACCAACAAACCTGAAGATGGACAACCAGGGAGCGCTTTGTCTTGTAAAAAATCCAGTCTTCCATAAACGGACAAAGCATGTGGACATCAAATATCATTATATCCGTGAGAAGCTTGAAGAGGGGACTATCAGCGTTAGTTTTGTACCGTCAGATCTAGAACTAGCCGACGTCTTCACCAAGCCTACTCCTCGAGATCATTTCCATAAACTTATCTTTAACTTGGGAATGAGAAAGTGTTAATTTTTTTTATATAATTGTTCATCGTTACATCAAAACAAAAACCTATTTTTTTTTATTTTATGAGATTTAAGCACTCAATTGGATGGAGTATTGGATTATTTGAATTTTTGTACTTCGAGTACTGGCGCCATCTATATCAGTCGACGAGAACTCTCGCGCCCCATGTGGGTATCACTTTTTGACTGTTGGTATTGTACGTGCGCGAGTGAACGGGCCCTCCGTTCTTTTGTATTAAAAACAATTAAATAAATAGTCATTTGAACAAAATACTCGTTTTATTCAAAATGGATAATTGTTATAAACGGCAAATTTATATTGAAAAACACATGACAATTCTGTTGTTTTTAGCTGGTTCGAATGAGGATTTAGTTTTATATGTTAGTATAAATTTTTAAAGGTTGCGTTTTGAAGGTAGTAGGTTCTGTGTTTTTTCTGAACTTCAGTATAACACGTTAATATGTGAACATGTTTGCAGGTGTCTCTTATTGGTGGCCACAAACCAGTTCAGAAGTCACAGGTGGTTTTGAACTTGGATGCTATATTAGAAGATTTTCAGATTATTGGTTCAGGCCTTGTGACATCAGTTAATGCCAAAGCAAGGAGAACGACAAATCCACAAGAAATAAGTTGCAGAGATATTACATGAATAAGCAAAAGTATTATTGTTTTTGTAAATGTATATTACGCCAAAATACTTCAATAAACATATCTTTTCTGTTCTTGTTCTTTTATGTATTTATAGGAGAGTGAATTGTGAAAATTACTATTTCTCCATCTTTCATCTCCTTGCTTTTAATTTCATGTCACTTACATTCTTTAATATCCCTCTTTTCCTTCCTCACTGGCCTTCTCAGTACGCTGAACGCCCACCCATATGTTTGCCGTACATGGTGACCCGTATCGAAGTGGTTGGGAGTCTGTTTATGCGTTCCCCACTGCCGCCTTGATGCCACGCCAGATGGTGGGTAGCCACGTTCTTGCCGTGTTAGCTATCACCTGTGAGCTCTGGTGACTGAAGGGTAGTTTCTGCACCATCAATCGGTTCGGACTACTTGTACTGAAATCCAGGGTGTGCGGGAATCCACGGCGCGGCTATATCTGCGTGTAAACCCTGGCACCCGAGTGGGTTGGACTCTACGATGCGTAGTACAGCTCTGCATCCTGACGAAAACAACCTCGCGAGGCTCCGCGCCGACGCTCGGCGGAAGGGGAGGAGATAGCTGTTCAACACAGGGCACTTCGACCTGCCGCCTTTCGGCTCTCGGTTGCCTGCAGAGCAGTCGAGCGCCTCCGAGCCGCTCCGCGCGCACCACGCAGCTACGGCATCCGAAGTGTCGCGCGTGGTCATCACAAAACTCTCATTAATTGTAAGATAATAAGAAGTTTGTGCATCCCTTATAATCAATCATTCTGCCATTTTATATGGAATGTATTCCCGACTATGGTGGTAGAGTGTGTTGCTATTTCCACGGTGCTATTATTGCTCCGTCTTTCCGTGTTTGTCAACTGATTGAATTAAAGTTGAAGCTTCACAAGTTTCAATTGCCCGAAATCATCAGTTGTAATTCATTTGATACGTAGTAAAGGCTTCACAAGACATAGGCAGAGTATGAGTGGAAATCTGTAAAGTGTGTAGTGAATTCATTGGTTAGGTCTAAGTGAATTACTATTGCAGAAGAAGAAATGCCATTCAAATAAGAGTATCATTTCTAGTTTGTGGGTCAAATGATATAAATCAGTATTCATAGGAAGAATTTTTTTAGACCATTTAATTTGTATTTCTTCATATGCTTACAAATTTACCAAAAGTTTAGATCAGTTAACTTAAACCACACCCATGAACTGTGAAGCACCTCTCTAGTATTAATTTATCATTAAATCTGAATTCTGAAGAGAGCTTCTGTAATTTCCTTCCATTAGGATATTCTAAATTTAGGTTTCTTAATCATAGAATACTAATACGTTGTAATTTTGAAGGCTACCATGAGTGTAATGGGGTTTTGAATCGTAATCAATGAAAGTGGGTGTTGTGTGGATCTTAACGTGTTTGACAGTGTATCATTATATTGTTACGAATATTGCATCACCTGCCGAATTCGCTGCGCGTGGATTGCGTCATCTGCCGGCGCCCCTTCCCTTCCCCCCGAACTAGACGGTTCCGGACTATGCGCGAGCCTCGGGGAAACGCCGAGAATGTGCCGGGTGCCTGGAGGCAAGCGCCAGGCAGGTATAAATGCGCCGCTGCCGGCGGCCGCGAGTCAGTAAGTAGACGTCAGTAGTGGGTAGTAAGACGTCAGTGAGTAGCAGAGAAGTCACTGCACTGTTGCCACAATTTGGAACTTCTTCCAATGCGACTTATGCGTTTCGACCTAAACGTGCAAAAGCTCTTTGTCGATTTCACCCGTTATTGATATTGATGCGAAATGTAATTTAAAATAAACCTTTTAGCTTCATTTTTATTGGTCTTTTTTCATGTGGTCTGTATTTTACAAGGTCTTTATTTCATGATATAATAAAAACGCATATAGGTCATTCCAAGTCAAATCGCACAAATTTAAGGAAAATTTTATTTTGATGTTCCAGATTTTTAAACGTTTGTTCTATGAAGAGTACAATCAAAAATATAAAACACGTGTTTTTCATTTTTTTCAAATATTGTTTTTTTGAAATTATATTTTTTTAAATTTTCGATAAAATGCACCCATGCAAAATGCAAGTTAATCATTTTAACTCGTATTGTAATTGTAACAGAAATGTAATATTTTGCGATTTTAACGAACAAAAGATACTTTTTCATTTGATATATGTATTGAATTCAGGGCCGGATTTACCTACAAGCAAAACAAGCAGTTGCTTGGGGGCCCCCATTCACCAGGGGCCCCGCGTTTCGGAAAAATACGCATACCATATTTTTTTTGTCTGTGAAATAATTGTTAATCAAGTAGTCTACTGTGTAACAAACTGTACAATTTCAAAACATTCGATATTCGAAGAAAACCTTTCCGAAGCATTTCCTAACGTGGAAACGACGTTACGAATGTAATTGTGCTTGATGATATCAAACTGTACTGGAGAACGGTCATTCAGTAAACTGAAGCGGATAAAAACTATCTACGTACGACTATGTCTCAAGAAAATTTAGTAGACCTAAGTATCCTGAGTATGGAGCATGATAAGCTGAGAAATCTTCGTTTTGAAGACATCATCAACCAATTTTCTGTAGTGAAGAGCAGAAAAAAATTATGTAAAATGTATTTAATGTAAAAAAAATGTAACACAAGTAAAAATTTCTATAAAAAATTTCAGTTTTCACTTGTATCTGTACAGAAAGCACTTGTACTATAATACCTTTTTTATTTAATAAAGATGGAGCTACTTTTTCGGGGGGGAGACACAATTTTGTGCTTGGGGCCCCGCACTACTTAAATCCGGCCCTGATTGAATTCATTACATTTTTTTAAATTGTTGACCTATTTTTTTTAATTTTTCTCAATAATTGACAGTTTAAAAAATGAGAAAAAATACCGTACCATTGTAATCTCTAAAAAGTTCTACATAAGTGTGGTAGGTTGCACCGAGATGAATTCGAGAGATTAAATGCAATAGAAATGTCTACTTGCAGTTTAGCTGCAGCGTCTGCGAGAGCGTCACCCCTCGATACTTTCACAGAGCTTATAGATACTCGAGTCGATACTTTCACAGAGCAAAAATAGAAGTATCCCTTCACATCTTAAGCTTAACCACAAGTAAAACAGGCTTAAGCCTGTTTTACACTATCATTTTTTCATCATTTTTCGCCGGTACAGAAAAGATACAGGCCAGACTGGATGTAATTTGTACGAAAAATGACGCATGCTTAATTTTTCGGTACATATTTCATCCAGTTTGACTACCGCGCTCCTGGCGGCACTTTGCGGGAGTTTCTCTAGTTTGTTATGCGTGTGGAGCGATATGATCATTTTGTAGTTGCCTGAGAGCGTTCTGATGTGTTGTATTGTAATGTGAAGTGGTTATGTAAAGAGAAATAAACTATGCACTGTATTCTAATATTGTCGCATCCGAGCTCTGTTCTAACCTAACCTAACTTAATTTGTAACCACAGATGCGATGTTCAAATGTTTGAACATCAGCGCTATATGCGGCGTCCGGAAGAAGTATTTTCTTCATGATTACGTACAAAGACAGAAATGACCGTGTAACGCTGGAATCACTCTCATCCAGTTTGGCACCGAAACATACTGCGTATGGATGGATAAATGGATGGAAAAATGACGTTCGTTTCTACGCAATATGTTTCTACGCAGTACTATGTGCCATATATGTACATATGACCTTCATAGCCGATTAAATTCAAATTAAAAAAGTGTCAAGCTGTTTCAATTTAGTATTAAACGTACGAGATATTTATACGAATAAAGGCCCATTCACAATGCAAACATAAACATACGCATGGCGTTAACATAAAAATTAGGACTAGTCCACAATCGGGCTCATTCACAATGCGTTCACATAAGCATAACACGTAAGACGTTAACTTAAAAGTTCGCGAGCTTCAAGTTTCTGTGCTTATTCTTACGTAAGACATAAGAAATTAACCAATCACAGTACGGTAACTCAAATTCGAAAATGGAAATAGGAATGAAGTCGATAGACGAACTAACGCCATATTGGCTATGGGCACAGTCTATATCTCGAAATTGATTCTCACGTCCAACCAATAGTAACTAGAATGTCTCACAGCCAATAGAAATTTATTTTGCTTAAGTTAATGTTACACATTGTGAATACTTCAGTATATCACTTACGTAAATGCTTATGTTTACGTTTGCATTGTGAATGGGTATTAAGAGTATGTAATACAATTAATTAAATTGATACTTCACAGATAATATGGTTAATTGACCTTTCCATAAAGAAATTAAACTAAATATTTTCCTTGTGCCTTCGACTGTTTTTTATATCATTGTTGCAATAGTCCTCTTTCTAAATGTCTAGCGTTGCTAAAAATACGAAGATAATGTTCTTCATATTATCATCAACCCACGTAAATAACTTCCTGGGTAAATTAGTAGGTTTTTGTCAGATTTGAAGGCTAGCTTTTATTAAGAATATTATAGTTGCCCCCCCTCACTACGTCACAAGGTTCCTTTCCATAAACGTTGCGAAACGAAGAAATGCCATTCAGCACTCACATTGAAGACTTCTTTTTGGAAGCTTAAATCCGCATTGTTTTGTAATACTAGGCACTGACCACCTCCAAAAAAGGTGTCTGTTACTGTCATAAACTTACTTGAGAAGTGTAGTGTTATGAGTTTACACTGGTGATGGTGAATTGAATTCATTCAATCCAGCTCGTAAAAGGCGGCGCAACATCGCACAATGTAAAGAAAAACAAGATTTATTGCAATTCAATTTATGCATTCATACATTCTTTCACGTGAAAAGACACATTCAACTCGAAAACAAAGTGTGGTTTCTTTTCGTCGTATAAGAACTATCGGTGCCGAGCGAACATCATTTTCAAACCTTTTCAATTGGTGCAGTTACGCACCACAGACCCGGTGGAATTTAGATAATTTGAAAGTGCACTTTTGGAATCTGTAAGGTACTGAAAAAACATTTTACATAAAACTTCAACATTCCTAGCGTCAGCAAGACACGCGAGTACCAGCTGAAATGAACAATGCATGATACACTATTGAATTTAAATTTAAGCTTCATTCTGTTAGCAATTCATGTTCGTGTAATTTCAACTTTCTAGCACTTGTCGACGAGAAACGCAATTACCTGAAAAATCAAAATGTGCATATTGCATTATTGGAAGTATCAATAAGTTCAACGATGCTGCCACATAAATTTCATTCCCTTAAAACTCGTGTGACGCGTGGGCGGCCAGTCGCGGTGTCAGTCAGAGCTGCTGCGTCGGAGTACTCCGTCACGATCCCAGAATGTGGGTTTCACCGAACGCGGGTGTGCGGAGCGGAGGCGGCGGCGGCGGCGGCGGCGCTAGCCCCTGAGCACACACACCTGCCCGCTCGCCGCCGTCCTCGACAAAAGGCGTCCCTTCGTTCCTCGCTGTGTGTCTGCGACGTTTCGTTTCTCTTTTCCCTCCGCAGTATCCCTGTAGAGGCGGGAATTTAGTTTCTTAATTGGTATACAAATACGCTGCTACCTTACGGCTTGAGCAGCTAAGAGGGGGAAGCTATGCTTAAAACTAACTTAATTTTAGCTTAATTTAATTGTATAGATAATACTTACGCGCTTTGGCGTACCTAACGTGACACAATTTTCCCTTAAATAATCTGAAGTATTCTTGCTTCATACTTGTTTCATATGTACCAGTGGCATGCATTCAACCCCAGCACTGCTGGGCTAAGCAAAATTGCAAATTTGATGAATTTTGAGAATAAAAATGAGAATGAACCGTGTCACAAAATTAAAAATATTGCAACCGCTGTACTCCACTGACATCTTCGCTGGACCTGGGCTTGCGCTCGCATCTACTTCACTGGGCTGGCGGCGATCGGGGAGAACCTTAGCTAGCTGGAGATGGGTAACGTTTCTCCCCCCCCCCCCCCCGCTGCTTCAAGGCAAGCCTCAACATGCTCGTCCTGTCTGCGAACGAGAATAATCATAAGCCAGTGCTACCACAATGCAAAATTATTTTAAATTGTTAGTATAAATTAAGGTACCGTTTGTCGACAAGTTTATAACGTACAAAATGATTATGGGACACATGTCTCTCTCGATGTAATAAGAGGGAACCAGAATGTTCGGTAGAGATTTTATTATTTTTTTCGGAGGAAGTTCTGACTCACATGCGATCAGATCCCTAGAATCCTCGAATTTTTGAATAGCGCAGCGTATTCTTCGTAGAGAATCAATGAGCGTGTCAGGGCGGTGCGTTACGCAGTGGTGATCCTTTGTAGTGTTTGCGACGTATTGTCGTGTTTACTCGTTATTTCGTGAGGATTTGTAGTAACTTTGGTAACTGGGGTATACAAAGTAATCACCGCACGCCCCTGTTATATGCCTAACCATTCACTCACACTGCACTACACTTGAACGTAACACAATGGGTGGTATGAATAAAAGTAAGCAAGTACTCTTTGCTCCGAGTTTCCGAGATCTTACTCAGTTTCGTATGAATAAAGTGGGTAAGCAATTGCTGTCTCTGAGTACTTGCTTCAGCTCTGAGCTCAACTGGCGAGCAAATGCTCAGAATTGGTATGAATAAAGTTAAGCGTTTACTCTCTAGAGTGAGCACTTGCTCCAAAATTTCGGAGGGACCTTAGTAGCAGACTCACGTTTGAAAAGTAAGGTTAAATTGGCCGATTTTTTACCGTGTGTTGATATACACATACAGCGGACTAAAATAAATGCAACATTAGGCGAAATTTTCGTGATGTGGACTATTAGAATCTTTGCTGAATCGAAAAGTACAATGTATGGTTGGTACGATTTTTATCGGCGTTTGCTTTCAGGCGCGTTTTCATATTGCATATCTTCTATGTTAATTGGCCATCGCTCTTTTCTACTTGGACTTTTTCGGGGTACTGTTTTTTGAAACTTTGTAATGTTTCGTTTCGGCCACACCGTACTTCCGAAAGCTGGCTCTTTTCAAAAATAATTTTATATTCACTTAGCATTTCGGTAAAAATTAGCTGGGCCACTAGCGCCTGTTTTTGGTTACTGCTATTCATATTCTAATTTAAAGAATGAGACAACAAACTATTGCTCTTTATTCCGCACAAATGTGCGCGACGTGCGTAACGTATGTAACCTCTTTGTTGCTCAAAAACCCAATTTTTAAAACTCTTAGCCTGCACTATCACTTGTTCACGACGAGCAAATGCTCGCGAGACATGAGTAAGTTCTTCGGAGACATACGAAGTTTTTATTCATACGAAATGGAGCTTCTGCTCAGTGCCGCGGAGTAGACTCACTTTGCTCCGGAGCAAGTACTCATGAGCAAGTGCTCATTTTTATTCATATGACCCAATGTTCGCCACGGGACTGACTTGTCTCAGTGTCCGTGGCGCTCAGGCCCATTGGGAGGCGTGACAGGTTGGTCGCGGCGTCGCGTTCCCCGCGCGTCCCTCGGCCGATGGCGAGTGTTATGCCCCGCCTTCGGCTGCCTCTGCTTGCTTGCACAACGCGAGCGTGTCGTGAGGCAGCGCGCGGAAGATGAAGGGGTCGTGTTCCGTCCTTTCCGTAGATGGGACCGATGTGTGTCACTGTTTGTCTCTCGGCCGGTGTCGCGCAGGATGTGCGGCGCCTCTGAAGCTCCGGCATGAATTGTTTCTTTACACCCAGAACTCCGAACACGACGGTGTTTCTAGGATATTTATTGGGGTGGGGGAGAGCCGCTAGGTGTAGCACGGTTTTCCGTCGAGCGAATTGGACGGAGGATGGAGAGAGGCGCCACAGTGTGTAATTTTGGCCAACTAGCTGGAAAAAATTAAATTTTCGACTGAATTGAAGTAAAAATGTTATATTTCTGTGTAGAAGTATGTCTAAACTATGTGAGAACGTAGTTAGTTCTCTCTTTAAGGACACATGAACCTCATGGTGCATGTTTAAACACGTCTATCGCCGCCCCAGCAGTGCTCAGCTGAATTATCCTTTTCAGTCCGTGAAGTTCTCTTGGTTAGGATGCATCATTTGTCTCATTCTGTGATTTGTGAGTTTACTAGTAATGATAATATTTTAATTCTGATTTTTCTTGTGCCTCAAAACATTAATGAAAATGGTGAGCATTTTTTATAAAACGTTCTCTAAATTGAATTGGAGTTTTAGTGTATTATACACCATTATTCACCTTTCGGGCCATATACATTTTAAAACTAGTACTTTTGGGTTCGTAATCGTGAAATGACTAGTTGCTTATATCTAAATAATATAATACGGTTTTACAGAAAGATTCATGTTACCCTCAGGCTGTTATTTGATACACGGCCAATTATTTCAATTGATGGAAGATTAGAAGCTGTATTGAATGTTTTCTTGCGTAAATTAGTAATTTTTGAATCTCAAAAAGCATTGTTGGGCTAAATTAACTCCTACATTAGATGTATTTGTCAAAAAATTGAAACCAGAATCTGTGAGAAGTAAAGAGCCGTTCCTGAAATATAATTCGTCCTGGCTGCAAAGAAACTCTTACCCTTCCTGATTACATAGTAGAGGCATTCTCAGGCCCATTACAAATAAATGTAAAAATTAATAGAGCTGGAAGACCTAATAAGTCCTTCAGATACTGTGGAATTAAAACTAAAACCATAAAATTGAAACTTCTTTTAGACACTACTAACTCAAATGAATAATATGATCCATAGCCACCAAAATCAAACTAAGGAAGGAAGGATGGCAAAAGAGATTCGGCAGCTGTAGTTAAGGTGATCTCTGAAGCCCCTTCCAATAAGGGAACTCGAATTAAGACAGCCCGAAAATCCATTCTTCAAAAGCCTTTATCATTCTCAGTTGATCAGGCGCTTGGTTTGATGGTGGATAACAACTTGCAATCCGCCAGTATACACACATATTCCAACAAGCGAAAGACTCAAATTGTAATTTCTTTCCCCCTTATCACAAAGTGAAGGAAGCTAAACAGTTATGTTATCTAGTGGAAATTAGTTACAGAAAGTTCGGCTTATATTTCCCTCCAAACATTGATAGAAGTGTGGCAGGGACATTAAAAATTCAAAAAGTTAGAGATTTTATATTGTCTTCAAAATACATCTTTTGAAATAGTTATTACGTAAGATGTGATAGGTCTCAATAAAACAGATATAGATAAAAAAAATTATGAAAGATGATACACTGACGAAAGTTTGTTTAGTTTTTCAATGGTTTCTATACAAATTTACAATATATTGCTAATGAGATTAAAACTATTGTTTGGGAAAATCCAGCCCCATCTTCGACAAGATTTTGCCGACCAATTAAATTGATTTTCGCCAAAGAAACTAGATATAGAGATATTAGAGTAGAAAATGAACTTTGAACCATCCAAAGGATCAATTAATGACACAGAACTCCCTGTGCGCGGTGTATTGTACTTTGCATGATTGATGGTAAAGTATGCAATGCTACTTCATTATGTCTTTCAACAATGACATTCTATTTATGTGGAGCTAAACCAAGCGAAATGAATGACATTTACAATGTAGCAAACAAATAATTAAAGAATGAATGTTTTGCCTTCGGATTGTCACCTCTTCATTCGATAAAAGTAATTTTGAGTGTATTTTGCACATTTCTAATCGTTCAGAAATTCGATCTAGACAAGTGAGAGAACAATAATAAAGTGGCGAAAAAGAACTAGAAAAAAGCCAAGATCAGACAAAATATGGATTTGCTCCACGGGCTGTTTATTAGGGAGTTTTAGCGCCTCGCGCACTAACAATCACGTGACGAACCTTGAAGTCACAACGTCTTACCTTATGCCTAAGGTACGACTTTATACCTTCATAAATAGTGCACGCCTGTAGGATTCTCTACGGTCACCTTACAAGTGGCAAAATGACAGCATAAAAACAGGAACAGTTGAATTTTTACAACTCTGATACACCGATTCTCGTATGTGAAGCAATTACAATTATTTCTTACGAACTCCACAACGCTAGCAAGAATTAACAAAATATGTTGGAGAGGTGACAGGAAAGAAATTCGCGGGAAAAAAGTTCAGATCATATCTTCGGAATTGGATATGTCGTATGCTCATAACGAACGCCGTTTTAAGATATTTCCTCAATTTTTTGAAAATCAGATTCAAAATTCCTGGCTGCATACTCATCACGGAGGGCCACAAAATCTGAAACTCCGTGCACAAACTATATTTGTTATTGTTGACTCGTAACATGTTTTAAACGTCTGACCACTAGCCTACATAAGTCATGTGATCAATAGAGTTTAAGGATATCTCCTTACGCCTGGTGCTAAAACTCCCTATTAACTCAGATCCATTCATTTCGAGCTTACGCGCCAAACTATTGACCCCCCCCCCACACACACACACACACACACAAAGTGAAATCTGGACTTTTGGCATTATTAGAATTAATTAATGAGCGAAAAGGGGATTATGTTCACAAGAATCACCATTAGAAGAATTCGCGAGTAGTGATTCAAACTGATTTGTAAGTATTTGTGGCACATTCTTATTTTATTTTTTCAATTTTCATCTTTTTATTTTCATATTCCCTCATTTTATTTTTCTTGCACAGTATGCTTTGTAAAATTCAAATATGTCCAACAATGTTAAACAAATGTAACGTTTGAAAAACGTATACCATCATGAGGGCTAATACAAGTATTCAAATTTCCTAAATAATTTAGAAAAAAATCGTAAAAAATTAAGTTTTACAAGCAAATTTGTTTATTTGTACATTATTTACACAACAGACCTCCAAAACCTACGAGAAATTCTTTTCAAATAGTTATTAATTTTTTCCTCCTAGATCGTCAAAATTACTCACCGTGGCCGCTGCGAATACCTCGCACGCATACGTCCAGATGGAGCGCACGCAATCAGTGAATAGGCGGTGCTCGAGGGCAGGATGGAGCTGGGGGGCGCGTAGGAGGGTGGTTCGGGCAGTTATTTTCCTGTTAAGGTACTTGGCGTGGGCGTGCCAGCGAAGGCCGCTGTTGAGCATCACACCAATATCTTTTGCCAGGGTAGGTGCGTGCCTGCCAACCTCACGACTTGGGGTCGGCTGTCGGGGGACGTTGAAAGCTAAGCACTTGTGTAGATCGAGAGCGAACTTTTTATGTCTCAGCCATTGGGGAAGCCCAGCAAGGCAATCACTCAGATATCTCGCCGATTTCCTTTTGGCCGCCGACTTCGCATAGTAAGCGAAATTATCCGCGACCTTTAGGAGCCTGCAATGTTGAATGCCGGTGTTTCTTTCAACTGATAGCAGAGTCTTTGACGTACAGACCGAATAGGGTCGGAGAGAGCTCGCTTCACACCGAATGAGGCTCCTCTTAAGGACGATTGTACGCCATTGCGAAACTTGAATCCGCTATTTGCCAAGAAGCTACCGATTAGTCTGGCGTCGCAGTCGCTGATTCCAATGTCCGCAAGGCACGCGAGCGCCCCGTGGCATACAGAATCGCATGCGTCGAAAAACCTCCGGCAAGTCTTTTGAGAGAGAGACCGATCTCGGTACACAGCCGCGTGTTGTTGCGCGGAACTGGCACCAATTCGAAACCTGAATTGCTCATCTCTAAGAAGCTTAAGGCGCCGTATTTCCCGTTGCCGGTGTTCGAAATATTTCACAAGAAGTGAGAGGAGACTAATTGGTCTGTAACCGCTCCGCAGAAGTTGGTCCTTGGTATCATGAATACTGTCGTGATTTTCCATGCTTTGGGGAAGTATCCTAGCGCTAGGAACTCCACTCCGTCGGCGCTGAGCTGGCCGGCTTTTATACCGTCCGGCCCGCATGCCTTGAGCGTGTTGAGGTGTCGCAGCGCCTCGCGGAGCTCCCTTCCCGTCACACGTCGCGCAGAGGTGCTCGGCGCGTCGGTCAGGGAGTCACGGAAGATGAAACATTGCCTGGTCCCCGAGCTCGACAGACTAGATTTCAGTGGCATCCTCCCACAGTATTCCGGCTGCAGGGCGGTGTGACCGGGCGGCCGTGGTGCCGAGTGGGACGGAGCGCGCCCCGCTCTGCACTTCACTCCCGCCTCGCGGCGAAGTCTTTGCCGACAGCTCGCACCCACGCTACATCCGCGGGATCGCCGTAGCGGCTGTGTAGTTTAAAATATCTGCGGAACTCCTGCAACATCCTTCGCTGCTCATCTGTAAGCTCAGGGAGCGCTTCCGGTGCGTGAGTAATTATGGTGTTTAATTTGTAGGACGTTCGAATCGTGGGAGTTGATACGAGTCACCCCACTATCGATTTCGTCCCGTGAATCTGCGACACTGTTGGGTAGAAGTAAGGTCAGAAGATGGATCATTCCCCGAATCTGGTCTTCGGAGAGAGCACCCAATTGAGTCGCGAGAGCGCGTCTCTTACGCCGCTTTATTGTGCGGCGCAGCGGGGGCTGGGCCCGCTTCCTCTGACCAGGTCGCCTCGCCGGACGGAGTGTCGAGGCTTGTGGGCCTCTCGGCAGATTCCCGTTGATAGCTCGATGAGCGCTGCAACGACAAGCATCTTCTGTTTTTAATGTACGATGCAGTGCTGCCCGCCGCAATTGCAGCATTTCGGGCGGGCCGAAGTACTACGTATGGGGCAGTCCTTCCTGCCGGGTGGCCCTCTCCCGTGCAGATCTTGCACCTCACGGGATATTCGCAATTTTTTGCGAGTATGTCGCCATTGCAGCTTCTCTCGCACAAGCGCAGGCGTTTCCATTCCTCCCGGACGACTTTTACGTCGCAGGAGGCAATGGCCCTGATGCCGAAAGCTTAGCGCGACTCGTCCGCGCGAAAGTCCCAGTGCGCATGGAGCGAGTTCCTGCGGCATCATTATCTCCAAGTTCCGGCGAACATGTTGATGAACGCCCAACGGCCTGTGCGAAAGAGGTGATAATGATAATGCAAAATACATGTATGCAGATTTGTTGCTGAAGTATTAGTTGGACATCTTGGACTAGAAAAATATCAAGAGACGGTACGGTTGATACAACTCAGTCTAACTTTCCCTGTATCTACATCATTATGTGAAAGGAATATGATTACATTAAAGAGAGTGAAGGCATTCCTGAGAAATTCCATGGGAATTATCAGAATCAGTAATTTCAGTACACTGGCAATCTAGCAGTGTCTTCTCAATTACCTGAAGAAACAATTCTTTGAAGAACAATTTATCCATGTTTTTGCTGAATGAAAATACTGACGAATGTAGCTAATTAACAAACAAGTGTAAGATATTTTCAAAATACCCAACTGTATGACTCAAGCTTTGCCCTGTTCTGGTCCTTTCACAATTGTTTAGTCTGCATAACTGGCAAGTATTTGTGAAACCTTGTATAATTGAGGAACTGCACTTGATACACCTAGATGGGGTACAAGACCAAGATAAGCTAAGGGATACATAGCATACTTAGGGTAAATATGTGAAGGTACAGGTCCCAGATAGGATTATGCCATGTTCGGAGAGTCGTGATGCTCTACACTGGGAATGTCCTCAGAAGAGCAGTCTGTCCAAGAGATCCCATCTTTTAGGAATTGATAACAGCAGGGAAAAGGGTGGGGCAAAAGTAAAATTATAGTCCATGCTTTAAGACTACAAAATTGATTAGTACAAGAATGTTTGTGCCATTCGATTGCACTAATTTATCATTGTATTAAATCTGAATATTTAAGTGTTTAGAAAATGTATGGTGCTCCATGTCTGAAAATAAGGCAAGATGACTAAAAAAATTTGATCCTATTTAAAATTTACATACTTTTATTTGGACCAGTATCCAATACAGATTAAAGCTCAAAAATGTTCTTTGAACGAAATACAATTCTTATATAACTTTTCATACGCATGCATTTCTAAGAAATGAAACATTTATTTGCTTTCTAAGCAAGAATTGGAGAAAAGTATGATGAAATTGACCGTATGCAATTCAGAGAAATTCTATGAATTTGGTCAGGAAATATTGTTAAAAAATTCCATTCAAAATTAATGATGAGAAATAGCTTACAATATTAAATACACCAGTACGAAGAAAAGGAAATATATTTGTATTTGACCGCACACAGTAAATACCTTTAAAACATTTGTGCACAATAAAATATGTAACCATTTCTACTATGAAAAAGTGGGAGATCTTTTCTGATCAACATATATTTGATTCATAAATGAGACAATTTTAATACAAAAAGGGGCTTTTGTTACCATGACAATTTTTCTGATAAATTACGTTGTTGTTAGATGAAGAATTCACTCCATGGTTCTTGAACTAAAAAATGAGATGTTCAAGCATGACCAAGTAGTAAAATATACACAGCTCTACAAATATTGAATACTTTTGAGAAGCCTTATAAATATTGTATTACACATGCATTACAAAAGCCTCTTCATTACTGGTTTCATAAAGCAATGCTTCAAACCGGAAGTAATTGAGTCAGCATCATTGTCTACAAGAACTATTTACAAATTAAATATATCTGCTTTTGACACTTCAGTGTCTTTATCTTTTCTGATATAACTTCACAGTTTACAAGCATACACTTGAATGTGTGCACACACATGCACACGAGCATGCACGCGCACGCACATACACACACGTTCATACAAATAAAAATAAAAAAGAAAAGAGAAAACATTCTTGTGTATGTTTTGAACAAGGAATCAATCACTAATGTCTCACTTCTCCATAGGTAATAAAACATTTCTCTACAGAATCAAAATTCATTTTAAAAGAGCTTTTTTTTTTTTTTTTGATTATCAAACAGGCACCAAAAATTAAAGTCAATTTTCTTTGACATAATTGCAACTATTTACAAGCAATAATTAGTTTCCAAGAGTCTGAGAATATCGATCTCATAACTATTACTGCTGCAATAACCATCCACAGTGCTACCTCATTTTCTTCTAATCCTAATTATTAATTATCTTTTGCACGAATTATCCTCCCTAAGGAAATATATTACTTTACATTCAAATGCCAAAAATTGCTTTGTAAATGGTAAGCAATACATACCATGAACAAATTGTAGAATTCTGAAAACACTGTCTTAATTGGAAACTTTCAAAACTAATCTAGTATGTTATGCTTAACAGAGTCATTTTTCTGCAGGCACTTGTAGTGTAACTGTACGGGGACCTCCTTTATCTGAAATATTGACACGTAGCTCATGAGAAAAAGGTTCAGTCATTATAATATTATCAGCAATGCCTGGACCTGGTCCAGCACTTTCTGGATGAACATCCGGAGTCGACGGCACTGTGCGTTCCGGTATAATTCGAGCATACTTTGATGCTGGAGGACCGTAGTCGTGGTCTTCCAAACGTGTATGTATCACATTCTCCAGCTCTTCTTTTCCCAAATGGCATCCTTCCTCTCCAATTGAAGTCTTACAAAAAAGCAGAGATCGTGATGGACCTGAAAACAATAAGAAATACTAAATCAATTACAATTTATCAATTCTCATAATTTAAGGCACAAGTAATCAATGGAAATACATGAATCCCTTTTTAATGAAACCTGCCTTAAGACATCACAAACTGTTCTGGCAAAAATTGGCTGTTAATAGAGGTAACAGCTTAATCAAGGTTATGATGTTACGTAAAGCATACATTACGGCTAATTGTGGTAAATTAAATAACATACAATTTTTTTTCTTTTAAATTTTCCATAAAAATCAATTTCATTAGAATCTTAAACCAGAAAAAATTGAATAAACTACATATGAATTGCAAAATGCACAAAAAACTATTCACTCGTACATTTTATTCAGATTTACACAAAAAGACTTGAAAAGTTGTTTGTAGAGCAAGTTTACATATCTTTTCAACTGTGTAGATTTCAATACTTCCCAAAAGTGTCCTTGGCTTTGATAATTTTAACCATTGGTAACCACAGACACTTCTAAATGTCAAAGTTTTCTATGTGAAGGAGGGCCAGCTTATAAGCTGAAAATGGAGTGAAGTTTTCTCCGCAAGTACAAATCGCACACAAATATTTGATAACATGAGTTTTCATGTTAGTTTCCTTCTTCATATCATAAACAAATCTTCCTCTTGGAACATTCCATGAATACACCTATTGCAAGTACTTTCCACACTTCAATCACAACTGATGAAATCTCTTAGCTTAGACAGTGAGTACCATTATTAAACACAATAAGACTGAAAAATGCACACATTTAAGGAAAATTTGATCTTCAGGTCTCAGATTTTTAAATCTTTTTTATTCTATGAAGAGTAGGAAAAAATGTAACACACATTTTTCCATTTTATTCATGAGCAGGAACAGGTGTAGGAATTTAAAAAAAAATGCATCGATAATTTTGCGTTTACTGCTCTCCAAGTTGTTTCATGTAAATCACAATGACTAAAAGACAACCTTGCCATAAAAAGTGGACTTCCTCACTTTTGAAATATTTTGTATTTTTATAAGAAAAGGTTTTATTAATTTTATAATAATGATCTACATATTATCTCGCATTATTGATGACTGATATGCAATATAAATAGCCTGTGATATAATACAAATATAATATATTTGTATATTTATATTATAATTATAATATAATATAAATTATAATTATATTATATTATATTTATATTATAATATAATATAAATTATAATTATATGATAAATTATATATAATATAAAAATAATATTACAATGTAATATAAATATATTTGCCTGTGATGGGTTGAAATGAGATAAAGGCCAATATAACAATAAAATGTAACGCAATATATATTCTATTCTAATAACGGGGGCGAGAGGATTTTTATGACGTAAAAATTCTTAAATATACACTTTAATATGCAATAAAAATTTACAATACTTCATTTCCTGTATAAACCTTTCTTGATCAAATTCAAGAGAAGCATGTTTGGAATAAAAATATATCTTTTCTGCAAACATAATATAATCTACTTCACTTATGGGAGAAATAATTGAAGTAAATAATCACCATAGTGAAGTACATTACATGTCTTGCATTTCTGCCTATTTAAAATAATATGATATCAAGAAATACACAAATATTTTATTATCTATAGAAAAGAAAAAAAACACAAACTGTGATAAGCTCATTCTAATTAATGAACGCTAACAAATAAATAGTAGATTCTATGAAAAGATGAAACATTTTAGAGATAAGTATCTATTTTAACGAAATGTGCACCTACAATTACATGAATATGCACCAACTGGAAAAATTGACCAAATATGCACAAACATGTTAGTCTCCATACCATCCAATACTAACAAAATATCAAGAAATTTCACTTAGCTATGCCCTGAAGCAAAGGACAAAAACATACAAAATCATACAAATCTGATCCTGCCACTTCTAATATTTCCCCCCTCCCAGAATAAAACAATTCAGGCCCAACAACAATAACCAAACAGTTCAATAAATTCTTAATATTGTGACTACCACCTAGGATGCAAAATTACCAAGTTGTAACTGAAAATGTGGAAACTACTAAATATTTTTAAAAAACTGTATGTGAAATGATTTAAATATTTAATATTGATAACAGATTGAATTAAGAAGAATATGTATCTTTAATAATGTAGGTGCAGGAGTGAGTAGAAAAGATATTGAACTTATGCAATTTTCAAAAATGTAAGCATTTTAATGAAAATCAACCTAGCACCATTTCTATTTTGCTCTATTCATACAAAAAGTTATGAAAATGTCAATTTTTGAGAGAGAAACCTTGAGAATGGTTAAAAGAAAAGAAAAAATAACCTGAGACAACTGTAGATGTTCCTTCTTCAGCTGCTTGTTCACTTATTTCTGCAAGATCTGATATATCAGGTTTTGCCCCAGGTCTTAGATTGGGTGCCATTACAAGAGCCAATGACAGTAGCAACACCATAAGGCATGTAGCTGGCTGCACAGATTTCGCAGTACTACGAGCAACCAATGCTTGAAGTCTATGGAGTTGGGTAGTCAGTGATTGGTTTTGTGTCTGTAAAGCCTTTATTCGCTTCACCAACTGCACATTCTCCTCTGTACACTGCTTCACTCTAAAACATTAATGACTCATTCAAATAAAGACTACTTAAATCATTGTAAAACATGTAATATATGTTATTATGTACCTATCTTCCAGTCCATCAATATATTCTTTTTTCCTTTTACGAGAATCTTGAGCTGATATTTTATTGCGTATTTTTCGACGAATTCTTTTGAGTTCTCGTTCTTCATGTTTGGTGAGAGGATAGTGTGTGGGTAGTCTCACACCCTCCTTTTGTAACAGCCTTTTTTCTTCATCTATACCAAAACATTTTAGATAAAAAGAATACTTAGGAACTTAGCTATGAATTAGAATGAATTTGCTTAATCTTAATGTTCCCAATGTATTTGCCACCAAGCATTACCAAGTCAATCTAAATAAAATAACTTACTAATTAAATCTAAAATTCACACTAATATATATTTATTTACACTAACATATGGTTCACAAAGTTTCATGCATTACAAGTTTTAAATGCTAAAAAAAGATATGGTTAGATCTTTTAGTCACCAACATACATAAACTCTTCAATAGTCATATTTAAAAAAGTAACAAGTGGACTGAGAGAAACACAATAATTGCACTACTCCAAACTTTTCCTGGCCAACTAATTTTCTTGTCTATATTTGACACATTTATGCTGAATAAGTAACTCACTTGTGAGCTGTAGCCGTGGGTATTGAGATTTCACACCTTCACAATTTAATTCATCTTCTGAAGTGTCAGTCTTCATGGGTGTCACTTTAGTTGGAAGAGTAGTTAATTCACCCTCCAACTTGCTTGCTCTTGACAAATTAATTACCTTAATTGTTTTTATGTCACGTACATTTTTTAAATTTACAGGTAACAATAATGATCGTGGGTTCCCAGATATAGGTGTTACTCTAAGTACTGTTGCATTGGATGTAGAAAGTTTATTATGGGTATTGGAAAGAACTGAAGTTACATCAGACTGCTCTGGTACTGACAACACATCTATAAAAACAAAAAAATTATTAGTCATGGAAAATAAAAAAAAAATAGGTATGTAGCTATTACTAAAAACAAATATTCACACCAAGTTTAATAACAATAACAATAATAATAATAATAATAATAATAATAATAATAATAATAATAATAATAATAATTACTTATAACTGCTTGATCATTTTCAACCTGAATGCTTTCAGAGTCTAAACTATTTAATACTGATGATTCAACTTCTATTTCACTTTGAATTTGGCTCATATCTTCACTATTGAGAAAATGTATATCTTCATCATCTGGTTCAATTTGCCGAGGGGACATCTGTTGATCACTTGACAATCCACTATCTGAAGAACTACTGTTTGCCATTGAAAAGTCAGGAAGGAGGTCATCATTGAGCATCTCGAAAGATGGATCCTCAAATTTAAGCATTGAATCCAACAAATCATCTGCATTAGTAGCCCAATTTTCTGTCTGCAAAACGTACAAAGTTATTAAAGCACACAGTTTTAAAGATCCAACTACATTTTTTTGTTTGTTTTGTTTTTGTTATCAAACGTAAAGTCAGAATAACATATTAGAATTATACACTACAACCCATTGAACATTTGACATTACCATTATTCTTACTTTGTTTATCTGTAGAACTTCACTGTTGACACTAAATTATGACATTGAATAATTTTTCAAGAAATTACAATAAATATACCTTCACAGAGTTTATTTTGCATTATTGAAATATTCAAATGAACTTACATTGATTTCATTATTGTCATTAAATTCTGTTTTTCCATTCAAATCCTTTTCGGTTAATGCTAGAAGAGGATCTTCTCTTTCCAAAATAAAATCCATTAAACTAACATCACTGGGTAAGGCCATGGTAAAGCTTGTGTACCACAATTATTTCATAAAAATACAATATCCCTTCGAAAACCTTCCACTTATAATGACCAGTAATGTTTCGCTTTTGTGTTCCACAAATAGCCTTGTTACCGAAAAGGTTCTCGCGACATGTCGCCTACAATGCGCAACAATCTGCTAAGGTTCACGTTTCGTCAGTGCATCTCCGTTTCTTCGGTGCAGCTATATTAAATACCTTTATTTACATCATCCCAAAGAAAAAACAGATAATGTAGATGAATAATGTCAGAATTCACGCATTGTCACTTCTGAAAAATAAATTCAATGCGTTTCTACGTTCAAAAACCACATATTTTTATCACCGTACACTGCGTAAAATCCACCGTGCACAAACCCAACCACCTACCAACCACTTCCAACGTGGAAAAATCTACGTCACTGATAGATGTCCACTTGCATGATTCTCATTGGGTCACATTGGATTACGAGTTGTTTCTTTGCCCCAGCAGCTCTCTGCCCTACCACTTTGTTCGCGTAAGCTTCTCTGCGTGTGCCAGGTCTTATTAAGCGTTACTGGTTCAATAATATTATGTTTTCAAACTGTAAATATTTAAAATCCTCCAACATCACTTATTGGCATCGAATCATTTCACACATTAACGTTTGTTTTTACAGGAAGGATGTAGTCCCGCGGGTAATTCGAAAAGAAAATTAACAAGAGCATCAATAGAAATGCACTGTTTCTATAATACCAGCTGATAATAAATACTTCAGAACATTGCTTAAACGTCACCTTATTAGTATGTGTCTATGCTTAAAGATTTCTGAATTGCTTTAACCTTTCTGTAATTAAAAACCATATACTGCTACAAGAGAGACCACTCTTTGTAGCAGTCATTCAGTTCATTAAAGCAATGTACTATTTACTAATATAGTGAATAATGTAATTATTTGTCAAGATATTGTAAGCATTTACAATTACTATTAACATATAGTGTATTCAAGTTATTGTAAGTTAAACTACAGCTGTGAGATAATGGAATAACTCACTCTAATTGTAAGTTATTTGCCACTGTATCATAATCTACTAGTTAATTAATGTAATGCATTGTTAATGTTATTTTCAACTTGTTAATGGACTTTTTTGTAGTTTAAAATAATGAAAATTAGTTTCATGTTTATTGTGAGAACTTGCACATTTTATTATTAACATAATTTATCAAGTAAACTATTTGAATTCTTACTGTAAGTTATGTAATTGAATTTAATTCCTGTTAGAACTTAAATTAATAAAATGTTTATTTTAATCATTTACAAATTTAGAAAAAATATAATTTATCAAGTTAAATTTACCTTTTAAACTATTACTGTAAGTGAATGTAGTTAAAATTATCATTCTTACAGTAATTTTAATTATTTTCTAGACATACTTTGCTTGATACTTTCTGTATGTCTATAAGCAAAAATATTATTATTATATTATTATTATTATTATTATTACTATTATTATTATTATTATTATTATTATTATTAATGTTTTGAGGTGGGGGAAACGCTTTATGCGCCGTAAGTTTTAGAAACCCCGTGTGTGGGACTTCCTGCTTTGGTCTACCCACTAAAACCCTCTCCATTCCAGTCAGAATGTCTTAGTAAGGAATCGCAGCTCTGGCATTCCATCTTGCCATCTTGGCTCGGTGATCTCTAGAATCCTTCGCTCCGAATTAACTTTTTTCACGTAGTTTTGCCCAGTTTTCTTCTGTTTCTAGCATTTCTTCTACTATGTTGTTTGGCGTATCTCCTTTACAATGCTGGAGTTGAAAATATCTATTTCAAACTCTCGGCATTAAATGACATGTTCTGCGTCATCGTCTGTTCCGCAGGTGGTACACGTATTGTCCTCTTTCTAAGTAGCTTCTGAAGCTTCCATGGCCTGTGAATGCTTCTGTCAGGTAATAATCGGTGCTTTCGTTCTGTCCATTTCTTAATATTGTGTATTAGACTATAAGTCCATCTTCCTGTCATTTCTTTTCTCCAACGGCCTTGCCACATCTAAAAGAGCTCCTCTCTTGCTTCACCCTGCCAGGTGTCGGCATTTCTTTCAGGTTTTCGTAGGCGGTTGCTCTTTCCTTGCACAGAAGGTCAATAGGGGGTACGTTTGCTAGCACAAGGGCGGCACTTTTACAGACTGTTTGGTTGGCAGAGATGATCCTCAGTGCTACCCCTCTCTGTACCGACAGCAGCCTTCTCATACACTTGTCTACTTTCATAGCGCCCGCACAAGCGGGAGCTACATAAAGCATGTTCGACAGGACTGACTCCGCTAGCAGTCGCCTTTTCTTTTCTCTCGGGCCCTCAAAATTCGGCATTAGTCGTGTTAGATTTCCTCCCGCTTCTATTGCCTTCATCGCTGCCTTCTCCACATGCGGTCCAAAACTCAATTAATTGTCGATATCTACTCCTAAGTAAGTACTGTGTTTCTTCCATTGAATTTTATTGCCTCTCCCCTCTATTCTTGGCTTTCTAAAGCCCCTTCTCTTGGCGATCGGAACTGCCTCTGTTTTCTCTGTCACCATGTCTAATTTCCGTTTATCCAACCATCTTTTTGCTCTATGCAAGCTTTCATTCGCTCGCATCTTAAGAATGTCTTCGCTTCCTGCTGCGACTACAATCAAGGCGTCGTCCGCAAATCCAATAATGTTTACTTCCCTTGGGAGCGACATCTTTAAAAAGTCGTCGTAAACCAGGATCCAGTGCATTGGGCCTAGCCGATATCCTTGAGGGGCTCCACACGTCATTTATTCTTTAATTCTCCAATTATCTCCTTAATATACACCGTTTCTCTCGCTTAGGTAGTTACTTGTAAGATTTTTCAGGTAGACTGGGATACTCCGTCTTTCTAATGCCCCTTTTACATCTTCCCAGCCCATGGAGTCGAATGTCTATTGCTATAAGGGCACAAAAGACTATATTCCTGTCGCTATCTTCTCTTGCTGTTTTTATCAATTCGACTGCTTCCCTGATAGCGCCGTTCGTCGATCTGCATCCCGTACCGTTCGGAACCCGTACCGGTTATGAGCCAAGCTACTTCGCCCTATCATGTGCTTTTCCATGCAGTGAAGAATTAAGCCTTCTAGCATTTTGCCCATGGTATCCAGATGGCAGATGGGCCTATACGATGATGTACTATCCACCGGTTTATGTCCTTTCCTTAATAGTACAAGCTTCTGACGCTTCCAGTCGTTGGCAAAGCCTGAATATCTCATACACTCATTGAAGAGTTCCAATAGAAGGTCCGGATACTCTGTGATGACAATTTTCACTACCTCGTTCGGTATCCCCGAGAGTCCACGTACGAGAGATCCGAAACTGAGATTCCAGAAACGACCCCTGAGAACTGTCCAACACTTTCGGCAGCTACGCGAAACATCCAAGTAGCTTTGCGCGAAGTGTTGGATGAGGATGAAGCGTCTGAAGTCACTTACGTGTTAAGGCCACGGCCAAACTTTCGCCGTACTTTAGAACGGTCCAAAACAACGCAAGTGGGCAGTCCAAAGGTTTCCAGCTTGAAGAGGTCTTCCGTAAAGAAGCAAGTGAGTAAGGTTTCTAAAAACATTTGTGCTCCCATTTGAAAATCGACACCCAAAATTACTCAAGGTGGCGAGGTGAATTCTCCGCAGGACTTGGGGAGGACGGGCCTAGCTAGTGAAAAGACATTTCCTGAATCAACATTGATCTCTACTTTTGGAGTTCAGCATCGAGAACAACAACTTCGGCTTACTCAATCAGAAAAGGCAAGGTCATTGGATCCAATCTACACTGATAATGAAGAGAGTGAGGACTCTGTCTTTCAGGAACCGCCCATTTTTTCTTTGAATGAATATTCTGTTGAAGTTGATATTGAATTGGTAAAGATTAATTCGTCAGATTTAATCTTATAATCACTGAACTGAATTTTTTTTCTTTTCTTTTTTTTTTCAATATTACTATTCTTTTCCTATTTATGTTTAGATCCCTTAAAATAATACAATGGTATTGCAGAAGTATCATTCCAAAAAATCCCTGAATTAAAAAAAAATAGTTTAGGAGCAGATATAATTTTTTTATATGAAACGTGGCTGTACAGCAACAAGTTTGTTGATTTTAAAGGCTTTAATTGCGCTAGATTTCATAGATTAAATAAACAAGGGGTGGTTTGGCCATTCTTGTTAGAAAAGGATTAGTATCCAGTCTGGTTAATTTGAAATTCAATTCCAAATCCTTAGAAGGTGGTGCAGTAGAAGTTTGTCATGATGTGGTATCTCTATTGGTGGTTGTTTGCTACAGATCACCAAAATCTGATTTTAATAAATCAGAATGGGTTTCCTTTATTAATAAATTTTCCAAACATGAGAACTTTGTCATAGGAGGCAATTTTATTTCACATCATGTTTCCTGGGTCAGCATGAGAAACAGCCCAAATGGTGAAATTGTTTTTGACAACTATGATCCTGAGGCTATGTTCCTACTCAATGATGGTTCTCCTACGTATATGTCTAATTGATATGGAATGTCATTTATGATTGACTTGACGTTTGTTTCTCCTAATCTAGCTTTCTATTCCTCATGGACAGTAAATGTTGACAATTGGGCAAGTGACCTCTTCCCTATTATCATTAACATAGGACTGGTTTGTGAGAAATCATCCATTAAGTCTTTTAAATATAATTTAGAGGACTGATTGGGAGGTATAGTCTGAAATTTTTGAATTCTAATGTAATTCACAGATATGAAATACTGAGATTATTCATGAAGTTATTATATCCTCTACACAAAATGCCGAGAACAATTACTTCTCTACATCACAATGCCCAAAACGCAATTCTTGTCCATGGTGGAATAAAAACTGTGAACAAGCCATTAAAGAAAACAAGCTCTTGCTGTCCTTTGCAAATGTTTCAACAAAAAAAACTTTATAGAATTAAAAAAATAAAAAATAAGGTCAGCAAATGCTACATTCATTATTCAAGAAGAGAAATCTAAGAACTTCAAGAAATTTTGTAGTTCACTAATAGAAATAGTGACATATCATACATCCGGGACAGAATAGAATGGTTTCAAAAATAAACTTAGTAGATCTAATATTTTAGATTTTAACACTTCACGACATGAAAGTTGGGAATAATAAAATCTGTCCAGACTTACTTAAGGATAACTGCCCTAGCCTTTTGATGTGTGAAACTAATGAAATCCTGGTTAGTGGATAGTCCATTTTCGTACATAGAGTTAACTAATGCCTTAGACAATACTAAATAATCACCAGGTATGGACAAAATACTTTTCAAAGTTTTAAAACAATGACCAGAAAAAATTTAAAGGGTTCTTTTGGACATCTATAATGATGTTATTTTTCAAAAAGGAATTTCCAACAGATTGAAGAAAATCAAATTACTTTTTATTCCAAAGGGAAATAACAAAGGTGTACGTCCTACATCTATGTCATGTCTGCTTAAACTCTTAGAGAGAATGGGAAACGATAGATTAGTATGGTGGCTTGAGCATAACCAACTAATTAGCAAATGTCAATTTGGCTTTTGAAAGATGAAATCCTCTATTGATAACTTGTTTATCCTAGTTTCTGAAATTGATCACCAATTTCAGAATTAATATAAAAAATTAGATTTACCTACATTGCTTTTAGATATCAAAGGGGCTTTTGTTTGTGTTTGTCTTCAGTATTAATTCAGGACCTGATTGAAATAGGTATTTCAAGAGACTTCATTCATTTTATTTTCACCATAATATCAGAAAGACACCTTGATTTTATAAATTATTCATTTACTCCAAAGAATAATATAGCTTAGCATGGTCTTCCTCAAGGCAGTATTCTAAGCCCTCTCCTTTTTCCTATTTACACTATCAAACTGTAAAGTGTATTTCCAGTTGATGTGTTCATGTTAAAATATTCAGATGATATTGCTTTGTATTCAGTATCAGGCCCAGTGGAAGATGCCATCAATATTCTAGAGGATGCTGTAGAATCATTAAGTCAATATTAAGAAAAGAGAAACCGTTTCCTAGCACCAGAAAAATGCAAATTTAGAGAGATAAAGGAGACCCAAAATCTGGACAACAGGAAAGAATATATGAGTTTGAATAGAGAGGTGAAAAAACTGTTAAAAAAATCAAAAGATGAATGGTGGAATAAAAAAAGTGGAAGAAATAAAAGTGGAAGAGAACATAGGTGGGACACAAACCAAGGAATCATGGAAACTTATAAAATGTTTAAGACAAGACAATAAAACACAATCTAATTTACATATTATAAAAATGGACGAATGGGTTAAATATTACTCAGATATGTTTGAAGAGAATAGACACGAATTCAAGGAAGCTCTGAAAGAAACTAACAGACAATTGGATATTACACCTGCTGATGAGGTAGAAGAAATAAGTTTAAATGAGATAAAGAACTCCATCAAAAAGATGAAAAATGGTAAATCTCCTGGCCCTGGAGGTATTCCTGTAGAACTATTGAAAAATGCTCCAACCAATGTATTAGAAATACTAAAAATAATTTTTAATAAGTGTTTGCGAGGAGAAACGTTGCCTAGGGAATGGAAGCAAGCTATTTTAACACCAATTCACAAGAAAGGACCAAAATTGGAGTGCAAAAATTATAGAGGTATAAGTGTAACTTCATCTACAGGAAGACTGTATGGGCGAATTATAAAACAGAGAATTGAAGGGAGTTTAATACAGAAGATGAGCAAAGTGGGTTGACAGCTGGTAGAAGTTGTATCGATAACATCTTTACAATAAAGCAGGTGCTAGAAAAGAGATTAGCTAGGAATAGGGAGACTTACCTTGTATTTATCGATTTAGAAAAAGCTTACGATACGGTCCCATTAGGTAAACTCTTCCAAATTCTAGAAAAGGTTGGTAACAGCGCCCAATATATATAAATGCAGTAAAAGATTGGTATGAGAATCAAGAAATAAGAATAAAAGTAGGAAAAGAAGTTTCGCAGTCATTTGGACAAACAAAGGGTCTGAGACAAGGGTGTTGTTTATCACCCTCTTTGTTTAAGATTTACCTCCAAGAAAGTCTAAAAGGATGGCAAAATATGTGCCGAGGTATGGGAATATACATTGATGAAGATTGCCTTCATACATTATTATTCGCTGATGATCAGGTGATTGTGTCCAATGATGAGTTTGACATGGAGTATATGATGCGAAAGCTTGCAGAAACATACAAAAAAGCAGGATTAAAGATCAATTTCCTTAAAACAAAATATATGGTAGTGGGAGAGAAGAAAATAAATTGTATACCAATAAATGGAGATCAGATAGAAGCATGCCATGAATTTAAATATTTGGGTGAAATTATTAGCGAAGAAGGAGATTTCAGAAAAGATATTGCTTCAAAAATTACACAAGGACGGCAAGCTCTGGGGAAAAGAAATATCCAAGTCTACCAAGAAAAGACTTTTCGACATTGTATGGTGCAGAAACCTGGGAACTAAGGAAAAGAGAAAGAGAAATTAATGAGCCTACAAATGGATTTTTTGAGAAGAAGTTGTGGAGTATCACAAATGGAACATATTAGAAACAAAGAAATTCTTAAGCGAATGAAGGTTCAAAAATCAATAATAGATGAATTGGAAACACGAAGGCTGAAATGGTTCGGTCACGTGAAAAGGCTTGATCGTGGGAGATGGCCCCGAAAGGTATGCGAGTGGTTTCCTTTAGACACAAGAAAAAGAGGTAGACCCAGAGAGGAATGGCAGAAACAGATTTTTAACGATGTGCAGAGAAGAGGACTAGAAGAGAATGACTGGAATGATAGAGTGGTATGTAGATTGGGATGTGAGAAATAGCCACAAGAGCTGTAAAACACTCGCAAGAAGAAGTCTGCAAATAATTGGGTAAATTTAGAACGATTACAATCTAAGTCGTTATGAATTGTACTAGGCTACAGAAAATCTACACAAACCAATGTAATCCTTGCAGAATCAGGAAAAATCTGCACCAACCAATGTAATCTTTGCAGAATCTCTTTGAAAGGTAAGTCTTTTAATATATGAATTACTTGACTAGATGTCTTTAATTTAAAAACTATTATTTGATTGATGTTCTGTTCAAGATAAACTGTGTTTCAAAACTCTTCTTATATAAGAAAAATAATAAGAAATCTTTGTTAATTACATGTTTTGAAGAATTAACCATTTCTTGTGATAGCATTAAGAAATTTGATTGTGCCTCATGCTATGAGTTTGATTATTTTGTACAGCTTAGTAAATTACAGGTTAACTTTGATATTGGAATGGAAAATGCAAATTCTCCCTGCTCAAATGTCTTATTTATGAATCATTTTTTCAATCTTCCAGAGGTTATTCAGTAGAAATTTACTTTTCTGTATACTGATGGTTCAAAGAATGACTTGAAGTGCCCAGTTGGTTTTGGTATCTGAAGCACTGACAATAGGCTAAATAGAAAATTTAAAATCAGTTTTAAAATATCTATTTTTCTGCTGAAGCTCTAGCAATCCTTGAAGCAATAAAAATGATTATTGAATTTAAAATTACTTCTTTGATTATCTTTTCTGAATTGAAGAGTGTCTTGGTTTCTCTATCTAACAGTAATAGAACTAAAAATCAATCATATATTATTCTGGAAATCAAGAAATTATGTGATTATGCAATACAGCACAACCTCAAAATCTGTTTATCTTGGATTCCTGCTCATGTTGGTATAAATGGCAATAAGAATGCTGATAGAGAAGCTAAATCAGCCATAAAAGATGGCTTGGTTTACCCATTCAATATCTCTGTATCTGATATTGTTGCTATAAACAAGGAGGTTTATAATCAAAATAATTTTGCAAATATTGAAAATCTTGGTTGCTCCAAAGGCAGAGAGTATTTCTTACATTATTATAGAACATCATCAATACCATGGTTTTAGAACTTCAAATTGACTAGAAAAGAAATTGTTATTATTAATAGATTGAGGTCAAATCATTCATCATTAAATCACAATTTGAATAGATTCAAAACTATCAATTCAGGTTTGTGTAAATGTGGTGAGAGAATGACACTACTGATCTTTTATTACGGCATTGAACATTATTTGATAATTTAAGAAATATTATTACGGGAAAACTCAACTGCCTTAATATTACCGTAGTTCAAAATATTGTGGAAGTTCTAAAAAAATTAGGTACATGTGTTATTCCAATTATATGTGAACGCTTTGTGAAGTAAAAATAAATAAATAAATATTTGAGATAATATTGAGCCAAGTTGTATACATGTGTAATAGATGTAAATCCTATATGTAATTTGTTATAGGGCTGTGTACACTTATGTCTGCCAAAATAAATATATAAATAAGTGAGTGAGTGAGCAAAGTAAATAACTAACTAAATAAAATAATTAAAATAAAAAATAATATTCCATCACGAAGACAGGCTTAGTATAGCTTGACCTGCTGAGAGATTTCAACATTTTAGTTCTCTACACTGAACTCACTCCGCCTGCACTACAGAGCCTTCTACTCTTATTTGTAGAGTTTTTACAAAAATGACTATTCCCTGATCGATCTTGCCTGACTGGAAGGCCTGCGATTTTGAAAAACATTCTTTAAATTTTGGTGATACCTTTTATGATATTATTATGATATTTTCAAAATTTTCTCAAAAATAGTTCCAAATTTATTCTTTAAATTTCTTAATAGAATAAAAATACACGAATGAAAATGGCAGGGATTCGTGTTTCACTGTGAAGTCAAAATGTTTGAAAATTGCAGGTTTGTAATATCTTGAATCCCTAAAACTTCGTTATTGAAGATAGAGAATGAAATTTGTTCTACAGTACGATTTATTTAGTCATGCTCTTGACGTAAATCAGCTGTTGCAATTTCATACAATCGGGAGCTTTTATGTCGTTACACTGACATCACTATGGGGAAGTTCAAACTCCCGATTGGATGAAACCGTGAACAACTGATTTATGTCAAGTGCGTGTTTAAATAAATCCTAGTATCAATTAGTTCTTTAATTATAGTCATATACACTTTTCTCAAAAAATTAGTACATTTCACGCAATTTTGAAATATAGGCATTATTTAAAAAAGTAAAAGTAAGGTTTTCTCAATAACGGCTGAATTAAAAATAAAAATAGACTTAAGGACTGAATTACTTGACATAAAAGTAATTATTATGATTTTATTTGATTTCCCAAAAGTTATACAAATGTGATTTTAAAAAAAATCTCTCACATTATTATTACTACATTACGGGTTTTTTAATACAATATTGCATTTGTGAGTAAAAATTCAACATTACTCACTACAGCTTCCTTCTCCATCCTAAGTTTATTACTTCGTATATGAAAAAGTAAAATGAACTTAATTAGTTCAACTCAATTAGATATATACTCTCTGAGTGCAAAGATCTATCAACATAGAGCTCATTAAGTAACAATTGTTTCAAAAAGAAATAACTTTACAGAAAGTGTTGTAAACAGTGTTTAAAGACATATTGCAACACAGAATATTTACACTTTCTCAATTTAAATTTTTTGGTTCTTTAATAGTTAAATTGAAAAATAACTTTTAGGAAATAATAACAGAATCCTTGCTTCACATGTCAATTTTCAGATTAAAATTTGTCATCATTTTATAAAAAGTTAGATTTGAGCATTCCTGAAAATGTGCTGTTGTTTGTATACACAAAAACTAAAGATTTTGAGAAGTTTCTGAAGAGATCATTTAATTATATTTGTTCGAAAATTATAAAATACATCAGTATAGTGATTATTAATGACTTTCTCATATTTCTTAGTTTTCTAAAATCTTTAAGTCTTGTCTTGCGATTCAATAGTGCCCCATCCTCTTTCCCACTATGTATTCGTGCCTTAAAGACATTTTTTTTTACATTTTCTGAGTTTCTCGGTCCCCTAATAGCAGAATTGAAGTATAAATTTAAGAATATTAAAGAAGCACAAACCTGGTCCTTAAGAAAAAATTCATAGAAATATATGGGACCGCATGTCTTTTGCCAAGGTGCAATTTTGAGCTAATTTTCACAGAAAATTTATGTTTTGGGAAACTTCATAGGAAATCATTTGAAGCACTGGAGCTCACAATGCAATAATGTATAAAATATGCCAGTAATATAAAAATTAACACCATGGAGATATTTAAGAAGTAAATTAGATTTATAAAATTGTCGAGAAATCAAGAGAAACATCAAAGTGGCATTGATGTCATGTTACTCATTTCGCTTCACTGAAAACCTATATTTAAAGAAAAAATTTAGGGTTTTTGAGAAAATTTTGTTTCTAATATTGCTCTTATTTCATTCAAAATTGCACCAAAACTATTAGTATTTTCAAAAAGAATGTACATGACATTAATTAAAGAACTAATTATGGAGAGCAAATTTTATTCAAAGACAAAATCTTTAACTTCAGCATTGATGTAGTAGGAAAATGTTTGAAAATTAATAATAATAAATAAAAATTAGAGTTAATAGTAAAAGTCGGTATTATGAAATCTTTATAAGTGTATTTTTCTCTATTTTTTACAAGAAATTTAGTGAAAAACTTCAGAGCCATTTTTGAGAAAATTTTGAAAATGTTCCAGGGTACTCCCCAAATTTAAAAAAAAATAATCAAATTTGCAGGGCTTTGTGTAGACACTGCAAATTGAATGGGGAACATTCCTGTTTGCAAAATTCCTAGGAATAGTTTAGGCACTAGTGTGAACAACCTTTTTTGTTATTAGGTGACCCCAAAATGTGTACTTGTGTTGAAATCTAGAAATCAATTTTCCACAGCATTAAATAACTTTCTCTATTCTATGTATATTGCGCTGTATATACGTACATATACAAGAAAGTAAAAAACTTGTAATTTGGACTGTCAACTGTTATGGTCAGTATAAAAACTAAATGATGTCTCTGTTTGGATTCATGATCTTGCCACTTTTTAAAAGGTGAAAATATATCTTTCTTTGAAAAACAATTCAAGTTAAGAGTGTGAGACTACTGTGGCACTTGGATCATTTTAAATCTTGTTCCCAATGCACATGGACTCCAAAAATTTCCAACGTTTGGATTTCTGTATACTAGAAATAAATTAGTTTAACAAAATTGTCTGTGCAGTGTTAAGTGTATGAGATAGGGTTATGTATTTGCATTATTTCTCTAAATTGGGTCCTTCAAGGTGTTTTTGCTTATTTCCACGAAATGTAGTTCTTGGTGCTTGAATTTATTTACATGCCTCAAGCAGTCTCCCAAAAATTAATTATAAGAGCGATTTCAATTATAGGTATATTTAGTATTCACAAATATACATTAAATATATTTACACAGTAAGCTTAGAAATGAGACTAGACATCTGTGGCTGCATTGACATAAGAGTGGCACTTTCATGTCAAACCTCAAAATAATTACACCATCGTATGCTGATAATCATATTAACAAGGCAAGATAGTCCTGATTAAATTACAATAGCTGCTAATACAATGAATAACATTTTTACATTGGTTTCGAAGTGATCAGAAAGAAAACCTTGTTTTTTTAACAGAATTTAAGCCTGTGGGAGTAGCTTCAATGTTACAAACTCCAAACTTTCATCTAAAAATTATTGTAAATTATTAATCATGAAGATATACTATGGCACAACAAATTACAAATATTTGTTGTGTTTACACAATTCAACAAGAGTGAAATATATTTATTGAACTGTCTAAAAAACATTGACTTACTACATACACTGTCTTACTATGGGCAAAATGCCATATTAAGTTGTTTTAAAGCCATATAATTGTGCTAATAATATGTTTTAGTCAAAAAACTGATTAATATTTTAAAATACTTTTGTTGCAACTTTTTACAATCATTTTGTTTATTTTAAATTCATATCAAAACAATTTATTATGGCCCAACAAAGATTAGAAAACCTTTCAAAACTGAATGAGTGTACTGAAGAAGTAGGAATAAACAATACACATTTATTCCCATAAAGAAAAGTAATAAATAATTATTAATAATCAGTGCTATACAGTTTTAAACCTCTCTCTCTGTTCTTTATCTTCAGTCACATGTACAACAGTCTTTCAATATTTCATTTTATGAATAGCAAGAGCGCAAAGGCATTACAGCTAAATTAAATACACTTCTTTTCAAATTATACACATCTACAATACTTGACATACTGAAAATAGAAAAATACTGCATTTCAAATAATGCATCACAATCTACATAGTGTTTGAAACTTGTGCTCTCCATTTAAGGAAACTGTATGCACTGGACATGGTGTGACTAGAAAAGTGACAATGTTTTTACCAAAGTTCTTAATAAGTATATGCACCATTTCAATTCATCTGTACAACCTTACATAAGAAATGAACATACAATACAGATGATGTTTTTCTTGGCCACTATAAAAAGGAAGAAATCAAAGCATCATTGCTTCTCAATCCAATGAAATGCCTTGAACCCATGAACTGAGATCAGATGTTCCTTCACAATCCAGAACTAATTCAGGAGGAGAATCAGGAGCTAGAAGAGACTGGGCTGCATCTCTACCAGAGAGATATGCTCCATGTACAGTTGAATAAAAACTGCTGTGTGTGTGCTCACCAGCAAATAGAAGTGTGGGCTGAAACATTCATCACATTGCTTTTAGTTCATTATTAGTATCTTTAATTTTTGTGTGCATCTTCTGCTACTTTTTTCGTAAACAATTGAAGATTTTTCTTAGAAAATCTTGAACAAAATGTTTTCAGTGAAATCGGGTTTAATTATCTACAGATGATAACAAAACAATACTACTTGAAACAGCATCTCTCGAATCAAATTTACCTTCTTCTGTCTAGGATTGCTGAACAGAGGTTGTGCAATACGCTCAATATCTGCCTGACTTGCACCAACTGCCATTGCCGTGTATGATCCTTGTGTGAAAGACTGACTCCTCCAACTTGTACTGCAATTTTAAAAAACTCTTATTACTTACAATATCAACAAAATGAATATTTAATTGATTTATTAATGAATAAAAAATTATTCATTTTGGCAATTAACGTACATTGATCACATATTTAATTCTTCCACATATCAGAGGTCTATTTCCTTTTGGACAAAAAACTCTCAAACAAATATTTTGCTGCAGAGCTCTAACTCTATTGATATTTACTATGAGCCTTACAACTATATACTATGAACCTTAAAAAATTGATATAAAATGAAATACTACCATTCTTTTTTTGCCGTCATTCTTATAACAAGGCATAACAGATTTTCTCTCTATTGTCTTCCCTATAAGGGGAGGGAAGGGGAAAAAGAAAAAGTGGGAGTATCATAATAAAAAAATATTTTTAAACTGTGGAGATCCTAAAAGGAAATTAACTAGCAATCTGTTAATTATATCTAATTTTTCATTATATATGAAATATTTTTTAAAAGAATTTATCTACAAGATTGCAATTATACATCTTCATTGAAATGGAATATTATTTACTTACCAAATGCATGTTTTTGGTTTTGGGATGAAAGGATCATTCAAAAACTTTCTCAGGATTTCTGTGCATTTTTCTGCAACTTCTTCATGAGATAAAGTTTCCATATATTCTGCTTCTTTGCCAGAAATCCATCCCAATAATAAAGTTTCAGAAATTTTTGAAAACGAATATATCTTCCGATACCAATTTTCACTTATATCTGCAAAATACTTCACTATGTGCATACTACCTTGATTTCTGAATAACTGACAAAAAACGTTAGGAAAATGTACCTTTATTATCACCTTCTGATTCCCATAACAGCATTACTTCTGAAATATCTGCATTGAGAAATGGTCGATCATATTCAAGAAGAATTTTATCCACAGTACCAAACAATAATTTGTCAATGGCAGCAACTTTAAATTGGGGTAATGGAGGACAGAATAAAGATGAAACTTTGGCTTTCAAAACACCCAATGGAATTGTACAAATAACATGATCTGCATAAAAGCATGATCCATTTTCACAAACTACTTGAACGTTAGGAGATGAACTATGATTTGCTGACCTTACTCCCTCCACAAGGGAAGTTCCCACAATATCTCCACGATTTCCAGCCATTTCTTTATTGTCTGATGATGTATGTGAATCAATGTTTGAGTGATCATCTGTTTTGGTACTTTGTTTTGATGAGGTGGATTCACTCTTACTGTTTGATCCTGTTTCTTGCACAAAATCATTATTTTCTTTCACGTCACTTTCTCCAGTAGATTCTCTCCAAGGACATTCCTCAGTAACAGTTTTGTCAGAGTCATCTGACTCATTGCCAGGATCTCCATTTGGAAATAAATCTATTCCTGAATCCCCACCAGGGCTTGCCACACATGATGCAAAGAAGTCATTACCATAATGCCATCTTATACATGATACTGGATGTTTTTTCAAGATACAGTCTTCTGGTATGTCCCTTGAAACAGGTTCCAAGATACTACTATAACCAGCAGGAAGTACAATATTGCCTCCTTGAAGCTCTGTGTAGCTACCAAGTTCCAACAAATCAATTTCATTCATTGAATGACAGCCTGTGATGCAAGTTTCACGTTTCATGAGACAGTCAAATATGAGTTGTTTTACATGTCGATCTTCAGTTTCACCAGTTCTGTCCAAATATAAAGCAGATTCAAGCCTTATATGCTCACCAACACTCACAATTCCAGCAGGAGGCAAATAGTGGCAAAGGAAATACTCTTCACATCGTCGCAGAAAGCAAATGTAGGCTTCATAAATTTCCTTGAACAGCAAGACAATAAGAAAAATATACAAAAATTCAAATATAATGTTGAATCTACATTCAATACCTACTTGAAGTGTCTGAAATGGAATTTGTTTTCCATCTTCAGTAGTAGCTATGACTCGATGAGGTTTTGGTACTTGTACAATGTCAATTAAACCATTTGCCATAGCTAACTCATACATGGGATTTCCCAACACACCATGAATCCAGTTGGCTCCAAGTTCCACCTTATTGTGACCTAACATGAAATTAAAGGTTATTGTTTACTAACGCAGCACTTAGGTATTGCAGTGAATATAAGGTATGTACATCTTACCCATATTGACAGATATAATCCTCCCTCCTATTCTATTTCTTGCTTCAAGAATTTTAAAATCCGTCACACCATTCTTGATTAAATGGTTGGCGGCTGATAAACCTGCCATGCCAGCACCTATTATGACTACTTTAAATCTATTATCTTGTACAGCACTGTTCGATGATGCCATTTTGTTCTTCTCAGTATTGTCACTTTCATCGAATATTTGTTCTTACCACACCATCAAAGGGGTAAAAGGACTTTTTGGTAAAAGGACAGCTGACATTCATTTTTTTAATACGAAACTTCTTATATTGTTCAAATGAATAATAGACATATGAAACTCCTTTTCATTTTGGGTCCATTGCAACCCATCTCTCTATATCCAGTCACAAATCGTTTGATTTCTGAGCACGCTGTCAATGTTTATTAACTATTACCGACAACTGCTGACACTTCCATAAATCGTACCTATAATCTACTCTTTGCTACTCACTGTTCCGCCAAATATATTACTCTCTGGTTCCGTCGATCAGAGACCACTTTCCAAAGAATATTCTCTCCAGTGTTGCCAGGTGGTTTTAAGCATTTCCCACTAGATAGCGCTGCAAAAACCACCAAAGCGTCAAAAAAAAATCTTATATGAAATATAAGAGGAGGTATGGACATTAAGGAAATACGAACATTATTATTAATTTGTTTGACGATATTTATATTTTACATTCAACACCTATACTTACAATATACAAAAATATTTATAACAACTCTAGTGTTTAGGTTGGCTTACATGCATGTGATATGTAAGTATTTTGGTCTCGCTTGTTCTGTTCACGTACAGCAGACAGATCGACGGACGGACGTTTTTCCGTCGATCGATTTTTCGGTATGAAGGACTCACATAACATGGATTGTAGCTACACCCGGACTTTTTTTAAGCAACTGGATTTCTCTATTTTTTCGTTTTCAAGGCCCCGCAATAACAGTTTTTGCCGGAAATTCACACTTTTTGCCCAGCATTACAAATTTTTCTCTCTACTGCATAAGCGGTAGCGAGAAAGTAAAAATTTGGTCCCATTAAGGAAAAGCCATATGTAATGTACTAATGCACAATGTAAACTAAATAAATTACTAATATTTTACGATTTCTAATATTGTGGTTATTTATAACCGCCTTTTTATATATTGGCACTGTTGTATGAATAACGACAACGATACTCAATCGGAATGGCGTTTATTTAGCGAAATTTGGAATACACAGTGTGAGAAGGAGGCGAGCATAGCACGTTCGTGCGTCCAGCGTCTGTCTGTCGAGCGCCCTGCAGTCAGGCCGTCGCGCTAGTCTCTGGCGCGCTCGCAAGGTGGCGCCCTTTGTCTATCATACAACATCCCCCTCTTTTGAGACTAAAGGTTGAGACGTGGTGGTTTTGAAAGACGTCCTGACCTAATTCGTTGACTTTGCACTGGCGGGTGTCCATCTCCTTGATCGGCTGTTCTCGTCGCTGGTGTATCGTCAAGAGGTCCGTTGCATGCTCGCTTCATGGGTGTTGTCGATCTCGGTGGCGAGCTTATCTCTTCGGTGTCTTCTGGCTTTAGTGGGAATATGGTGTATCTGTTTCGTCGGATTCGGTTTGTGTCAGTTTGTATAATGTATGATCGAGGTTGCGCGGCCCTTCGTATCACCGTCCCGAATTTCTTAGCATTTTTGATTAAGACTGGTCTCAGGAATCAGTTCTGGAAGCTGTTTAACACCTTTTGACGAATTGTAATATTCCTGGACTCTTGCTCTGCGTCGATCTTCTTTTGCCGATACTTCGTCCTGGTTTGCCAGCCTTGATTCCAAGTTGATTGGAACCACTGGTAGGAAGTCCAATCTTCAATCCATTGAAAGTTCTCCGACGGAGTGTTACGATACGTTAAGAGGCCTTTGTACGGGTCTTTATTCTTCTTGAATATATTCCTGACTATTTTAACCCCTGCTTCAGCGAGGCCGTTGGATTGTGGGTATCTGGACTTCTCACCAGCAAGTTCCCTAAAACTCCTTGAAAATCAGGGATCCTCAAAAGGGGTTGAACTGGGTCCCGTTGTCGGTCAGAATCTCATCCGGAATACCTTGCCTCGAGAAGATTTCAGACATCTTTGCGATGATGGTTTCCATTGTCAAATTTTCACATTTGACATTTGAATACCTGTCGATGATGAGGTGCCACGCGTTGTTCACATTAAATAGGTCCATACCAGCTTTCTGCGAGGGAGACTAGGCTGTTCGATCAGGATCAGAGGTTCGTGTCGGTTGGTCCGATGTTGTGTGTAGACAGCACAATTGTCTACTTTCTCTTGAATTGGTTTTGACATTCCGTGCCACCAATACGGTCTGATTTGCACGTGCTCTGCATTTCGTGATACCTAAATGTCCCTCGTGTATCCTATCCAACATACTGGCTTGCAGTTTGCTTGGTATTATTATTCTCGATTCATACAGCAAGAGGTCGTTTTGGCACGTGATGTTCCATCTCTTCTCCCTGAACGGCTTCAGGTTGTCCGGAAAAGCTTCTCTCTTGGGCCATCCACTGCAGACGTAGACACGTACCGCCGATAGTTCAGCATCTTCCTTCTGTTCCTTGACAATTTCCGACAGTTTCGCAGATGACACTTGGAGGGTGTAATTGCGCCAATCACGTGAGAATCTGTGGTTTCCAGATGTTCGTCCCGCGCAATGTGGACTATTGGTTGCCTACATAGAGTATCAGCTTTTTCCAAGTCTTTACCTGGAACATGTACAGCAGTGTAATCGAAACGCATGAAACGGATACGATACCTTTGCAGTCTAGGGCATAGATTGCCTAGCATCTTAGTGGAAAGGATCGGGATAAGGGTTTTGTGATCGGTTTCAATCTCAATCTCGTTGCCTGTGATGTAGTCTGCAAATTTTTCAAAGGAGGAAGTAATCGCTAGGGCCTCCTTTTCAATTTGTGCGTAGAGTTTCTCAGGGTCCGATGGTAATTTTGAAGTATAGGCAATGGGTTTAATGCTTCCATCTTCTTGAACCTGTAGCAGCGCCGAAACTGCATCTGCGAAACTGTCGGAAATTGTCAAGGAAGATGCTGAACTATCGGCGGTACGTGTCTACGTCTGCAGTGGATGGCCCAAGAGAGAAGCTTTTCCGGACAACCTGAAGCCGTTCTGGGAGAAGAGATGGAACATCACGTGCCAAAACGACCTCTTGCTGTATGAATCGAGAATAATAATACCAAGCAAACTGCGAGCCAGTATGTTGGATAGGATACAATTCCGTACGACGACGCATCCGCTGTCACTATATCTTCTCTCAGCCGGATTTGAAGAGGAGCCAGAATCGTAGCCTTGCCGGGAATTGCCTTTGCTAAAAAATTAACCATGCCTATCAATCTCTTGAGCTCCTTGTCGTTGGGTGCGTCTATGTTGACAATCGCTTTCACCTTCTCTGGATGGATACGAGTTCCTGCTTCGTCAACAATGTGTCTTAGGAAGTCGGTAGAAGTGTCGCTGATGGCCAACTTCTTCTCGTTCAGTGTAATTCCGGATTCTTTCAGTCTGGAGAGTAGTTTTTCCAGTCGCCTATTGTGCTCTTCTCTGCTAGATCCGTTTACCAGAATGTCACACACGACGTTCATCAGACACACGACACCATCGCAGTCTTTCAACACTTCCTGCATTTTCTTTTGAAAAAGTTCCGTCTAGGAGAAGTCACCGCGACCGGTTTTGGATCGGGTTTCATCGTCAATTTGCACTTCCCAGGGATTTTCCCGATACCGTCAAATAACTCGAGAAATTTCTACTTTACATCATCCAGTGAAATAGTGCAATCTTTGAAGACCGCGGCGATCCTCTTCACCAACCCTAGATTAACTTCTTCGTATTTCCCCAATAGCGGCTGATGAAGGTTATGGATGTAGTAGATACCTCCATGTCCTGACCTTGTAGGTAAACGTTGCCAGCTCAATTCTTTGGGCTTCCAGCTCTGTTTTATCCGGACCTGTTACCTTCCCTGCATGATTATTCCATGTTCTGTCTCCGGCATACTTTGATGAGAGGGCTGTGACGTCACTACCTTGTCGATTTTGAACCGGATATTCTTCCCGTTAACTTGAATCATCGCCATCCATTCGTCGTCAGGATCCCCGCTCTCGTCAATAGCATCAATGTGTAGCACGTCTAGTTCTAGTTTATCTTCGGTTGTCGTGCACAGATTTTTCTTGGATCTGTAGCTATTAGAGAAATGGCATTTGTTCTCGCATTTATAACAAATAGCATTTTTGGCCGGACATGATTTGCGCTCGTGCTTTTCACGGTCACACCATTGGCAGTTATTCGTCTGCCTGGAATTGAGGTTAGGGTTCGTATCAAGTTTTTTGTTTTGCTTCTCAACAGATTTCTTCTCTCTGCCTGTGAATTTAATGTTAGTGCCGTTTCTTTTATGTGTTACGATTCGCTTTACAGTAGGTAGTTGAAGGCTTTCGACTTGCTTTCTAACCTCCTCAGATTGTGTTCTCATCTTTACGGCTTTGTCGAGGGTTAGAGTGTCGTCTAATTGCATTCATTCGCTGAGTTTTTTGTCTGCGACACCGACCACAATTCTGCCGCGAATAAACCCATCCTTCAAATTACCATCGTTGCAATTTCTGGCAAGGTTATGTAACGCCGTAATGAAATCACTCGCCGATTCCCCGGAATTTTGGACACGAGTATGAAAGTGGGCCCTTTCATAAATTACGTTAGTCTTTCGCGCTAATTAATTGTCAAATTTCTGAATCACAGATACGTATTGCTTCTCTTTATCATTCGTCAGACCGAACGTCAACATAACCTCGTCAGTTTTCCCCCCATTAAATAGATCAACGTATTTACCTGTTCATCTTCTGAGACCGCTTTTAGTTTTGAAGCCATTCGAAACCTCTCAAACATCTTCTTCCATTTCGGCCAATCTCCAAGAGCAAACGGCCGTTCTCCAAGAAATCGAACGGATCCGGTCTGTGATGTTCTATGATGACGTCGCCGCCACCGCTGCCATTTGCAGGTTAACTGCCCCGTCTTGTGCCATTTTCGCGTTCTAGTTGCTTCTCCAGGTAGATTAACACTTTTACCGCTGCCACCATGTTGTATGAATAACGGCAAACGATATTCAATCGGAATGGAATTTATTTAGAGAACTTTGGTATACACAGTATGAGTAGGAGACGAGCATAGCACGTTCGTCACCGCGTGTCCGGCGTCCAGCAGCAAGGTGACGCCCTTTGTCTATCATACAACAGACGCAGCGTAGGAAAATAAAACTTTAAGGTATTATGTTCGTTAGATCGACCACGGTGAAGTGCTTCCAAAAATGCTTTAAATGAAAGTAAAGTCTCTGTTGTACAAGACGGTAACAAACAATTTGGCCCTTACCGGCCTATTTTATAATAAAAGTACAGGCTCTTATGGAAAACCTTTCGCGGGCATAATTTTCTTTAAGTTGTTGAAGAAGTTATACGGTTAATGTACTTTTTTCTTTTATTCAATACCAGTAAATTTTTTTAGTGATCAGATGATATTAAATGGTATATAACATACCTCACCGGACATTCTTAGGAGTAATTTATAAACAGCTGCTGGGAAATTCATCGCAAATGGAAGTACTGTCTCTCGGTCTAGGAGTTACACCACCACCAGCTCCACTAAATAAAATAGCTGTATCTTATCACCGCCACCATCTCGACGTTCAACATCAATGATCTCAAATATCGATTGCATTGTTGAACAAATTTCAATAAGCATTGAGAATCGCTTGAAAGAAATACGTCAATACATTGAGAATACAAATTGTATAATAGAGTAAAAAGTAAAAGTGCGAGAAAGTAAAAATATGATTAATATTGACATATTCAATAGTAAATGATAATTATAATTCAATTAATTATTTTTCATATCATTCATACAATCTTTCTCGTGAACCGTAGTTGGTGTGAAGCGTGTATATATTTCACTAATTTCAAGCAGCTACAAATGGAAAATATTCGTTTTGCACATGCACATTACCTTATTTAAAGGCTAATTTAGTACAACAGACTTTGTCTGAAGCAAAATCTCGATCTTCAATTATGCAGTTTTTCTGTTGCAATTTTCAAAACATCGGTGATTTTAATGAGACCTGCACCATTCTCTTAGACGTCCTTCGGACTATTCGACAACAAAATTTAAGAAAAAATTTGTAGCCATTTTTTTGAAAATGTCGAAAATGTCTGAAGGGCTTCATTTTAAATAACTCTTCAAAATAAAAATTTCTGTTTGAAATATCAAGTGCGGCAATATAAACGAGAACGGTTGGGATGTATCATTTTGGAGAAAATCGGCAGAACGGTTCATGCGCTTGCGTTGGGCACCTATTGACGGCAATCGATATTTGGGAATGAAATACGCACAAAACATGAATTCTGGAAATACCACGTGTTAGACGATTTATTTTTCTATATTGTACTACTAGATTTATCCACGTTTTCGTTGCCAAGCAAGAAGAGTTTTTGTGTCGAAAATTCCTGGTTTTCCGGGCCACGAATACAATATTTTCTCTTCTCAAAGTGGCTCCACTCATTCCGCATTCGCCGAGCAGCTCGTCTCATCCCGAACAATTGATGTGTTCGGCAAATGTTCGCTCTCTTTGATGTGTCCTAAAGACCGACACGCGGTGGGTGGGGCGAATACCGAACATTCGGCGAATCGCAAGCAACCCGTCCACTATACTCGGGATTCGGCGAGCGGTTGCTCGAGATTCGCGGAATGCCGCATGTGTGCAGCCGCCTTTACGTTAGTAAACGCGAGAAAGTAAAACTAGTGGCGCTACAGGATGGCACAGACTTTCCCGTATTGGTTTTCTATTTCCTATGGTCTCAGCTAGCTATTCGGATGTGCAACATATTTTTTCCTGCTTATCACCATCCCTCCGTACATTTTAATTTTTTGAAATTTTCTTAATTTTTCGGTTTTTAATAGTAGAACGGAAATATTAATTTAAGAATAATAAAAAAACAATAAAACGTCGTACAAAATGGCAAATTTTCTTTGAAAAATGTGGAGCTGCTGTTAAGAAAATGGGGTTTAAGCGCTACTGTAAATTCGAAATTTGGCGCTCTTTTTCACAGAAAATTTTTGAGTTTTCGAAAAACTTCATTAGAAATAATTTGAAGTATTATAACACTCAAATACAATACTGTTTACAAATTGCTGGAAATGTGCATATTAATGGCGTGTGAAATCTTAAAAAAAGTACCTTTGAATAATTTTTGAAAAAGAAAAAATAACGTAAAATGAACATTACGTCATATTAAAGAGTGTAATTAGTACTGTCCGTTCGAGAAAGTTAAAGGAAAAGTTTGGAGGCGTCTTGAGAAAATGACGCTTGAGTGTTTCTGAAAAAGCGGAAATTTTAGCTAGTTTTCACTGAAAACGGTAGAGTTTGGAAAAACATTATATGAAATTATTTAAAGAACATGTACTCATCAATATAATAATGTGAACAACTAGCCGCTAATGTATATATTAACAACGCGAGAGACAAGTCAAAAAATTACATTTTTGAAACAACAAAAGAATAGAGAAAACCGATGTTTATTCCATCTCATAGAGTACATTTAGCACTATCCCTACTATGCACTATTCGTGCGTTCTCGATTTTGTGCTCTGGCTCTCAATTTCAAAACAACAGTAGTTTCCAATTCTGCCGCCTACAAATGTAATATCAGAACGAGTAAAATCATCGGGTAACCGGAGTATCGCAGGGAAGTGGTCTAGGGTCTTCCTCGTTTCCGACTTACGTAAATGACGTATTTGAGGGCATTGAATCAACTACGACCTTCTGTGAATGATTACACAATCTATAGGAATATTAGGGATGCGAAAGGTGAGAATGGAAGAATAACATGAAAACAAACCCAGAGAAGTAGAATAATATATTTTTTCTAGATCTCGGCGAAGTGTAAACACGTCTTACAAATTAAGTAGTAGTTATTAGATTTTATTGTCACTATCTGCGATGAATATCTTCATGGGGAATATTTTGAAAATCAATAAAGTGATTTTCGATGATTAATATTTGTTTTTGTTCTCTAATCCTGAAATATAAAAGGCAACCCTGGTATAGGGCATATGTAGATTTCCCTGCGTAGAAAGAAATGGAACTGGGTACTCAAACCGAAACGAAGAGGATCATAATTTCAAAATTCGTTCACGAACGCAGAGATCTGACACGGGAAAATTCTCCATTGTAAATCGAGAATTTGTATGTAATGTAAAATCTTCTTCCCCATATGTCACATACAGGTTTTACTGTTTTTTTGACTAAATAAATCTAAAGCGACTGGAACAATTAATGAGACATTGAATATTAATTGAATTAATGAATACCATCTCTTGAGACATTTGGGACTGGTGGTGAAAAAATAATTTGGGAAACTAGTGGTTCTACAACAGCACATACTTTTTCGGGTTATTGTAAACAGCTACGTAATATTGAAATATTGAATTTACTGCGTTGCTCACACCTCAGCTATTACTTGAAAACGTCCAAACGTCTTCAGCTATTACTTGAGTAACGCACTTTTGCCAGCGCAGTCTCGTCAAAAAATTAATTAATGTGCATTCGCTTGACGAATAATATAATTTTTTCGCAAAAACGCTTATATCCATCTGTATTCATATGTCAACTAGTTTATCGGTTAGTCATAGTACATCTTACACACTTGTTAAATAATTAATACTAATAAACTAATTAAATTAATAATATCAAGGGTGGATCCACAGACGAATTGGGAGGTGGGAATTTGTGTGCGTATGTATATAAGAACAAAGAAAACATAAATTATAAACAAGGTAAATTATTTTTAACAAAATGCTTTTAACAAAATTGAAATATTATTTTTTTATTTAATGAATACTTTATTGTTTTAAATTAAAAATTGTAATAATTTTTTATAAAAATCGTTGTAATTAGAGCTACAAAACGACGAATGATTAGGGTGTTATACTTTTCATTCTCTGATATAAACATTACTGTCCAGGGCTTAAGAAAGTCGACAGGTTTTCACAAAAGATGTGTCAAGCCTCTTCTACTTTTTCTTTTAATTAGATTTCTTTCTCTTTTCTTCATATTATTTTTATATATTTTCTTTCTCTTCTTAAGTACTTATTAACCGCGCCGCCTACAGGAGCATATAAGCATCTATAGGCACATAAAAGAAGCCCTATTCTTTTGTTTCGGGCACACGGTAATTACGCGAAATGTCACAGCGGCCCGCGATCACTCGCTTGGCACCTAGAGAGAGACCTTACTCCATCAACACTGCTTCTGGTTGCGTCGGCCACACTCCAATACGTGTAAGTCGCCGTTGCACCGCATCTCCAGCGGAGTAAAAAAGAGATGAGCTGTCTCAGGCCTCTGGAGAACGGTCGAAGACATTTTTCATACTGTTGCGTTTGGGACATGGACCAAAGACCCCAGCTGCCCACGCAGCTACGGCGCCGCCCAGTCACGTCCCCGCAATGCATGCACACAGCTATTGTAGATGCGAAAGAGCGGCTCAGTGTCTGCTGCCCGCAGCTCAGCTGCCGGACTTACAATTTATGGCGAGCGCGAGGGTCAGTCGGTAGGGGCTGTGACGCGGTGTTACCCTTCGAGGAGAGGCCGGGCACCTGACCGCACCCTTTCCTTGAGAAAGTCGTCGACAGGTCGGTAGTGCGTTCCCGTGTAGCCGAGTGAGAAGTGATAGACGGCATCTTGGCGAGAGTATAGGGGAAAATAATTGTTTGTGGTAGTTAGAAGAGTAGAGAATCTACACATTAGAACTGTGAATATAACTGGGCGAATTATAGACTGTGGACATTCGTAAAGTAATGAGTACGAGGCGGAATTCTGGCGGCAAAAGTGAATTCTTGAGTTGCTATGCGACGGTAGCAGAACTGTTCAAATTAGCTGCACGAGTGAGAGTGAATCATAGAGAATGCCTAGGACAAAATACGCCGTTTATTAAACATGCGTAAGAACTTTGTAATACGCGTCGGCGTGTCGCACGAGAAGAGCGGTGAAGAGAGAAGAGGCGATTATTCAGTTCTGATACCGGGTGTATCAAGATACGTTGGTAGCTGATTCGACTAGGATCTGGTGGAGGGCGAAAGAAGACAGCGCTTTGAATAGCATCGCAGACGGTCGGTTTGCAGAGGAGCGAGGCGACGGCGCGGCCCGAACTAGGCCAAGGTCGTGAGCCCACGGCGCGGAGGTTTGCGAACCCAGCTGCTGTGCGAGCGAAGAGCAAGGTAAAAATAATTATTGGAACGGGAGGCGAGGGCCGGCGTCGCGGCGTGATCATTAGATAAAAATTGAGAGAAATCTGAATTTTACAGCAGCAACTGTAGCGAACAGAGTGAGCAAAAAGAGAGCAGTGAATGCCTTGTAGTCTAAGTAATATATTTCATTCCCCGATGATTCGATGAAAGAAAAATTGATTGTGAATATTTAAATGTGGGGCGTAGTGTTTGTAGGGAATTGTTACATGTTATGGTGTCGTGAAATTCATAGTAAATTTGAGAAGTAAATTTAATTTAAATTATGTTGTTTGAAGAGGAAAGAAATTTTACTCTTACAATTCGCAAAAGTTTGCTGTCGTAGTACCTGGTAGTGACGTGTACGGTGCAGGAGTCGTATTTGACAGTTCAGGGTATTTCAGTGTTACGTAGGATTGCATTTGTTATTGATCCAGAGAGTGTATTTTGGAGAATTGTTTAGTATTTTGTTTAATTTTGAATATTTTATATGATTATTTCTGCGGTAGTCGCCTGCTACCTTTAAAAGAGCCGCCACAGCGTTTTAGCGAAGGGACAGCGGCACCACACGAAGATACGGGCACCGCTCACCAGAGGGCAGTAAAAGCGGGCGCACCGGAGCATCTTGCGTCTTCTTAAGATTCTGTACCTAAGCTTCACTAGGCGCAACAGAGCGCGCCGCCGGCCGTATGACTCGGTCTGTCAGTGAGCCTTTAGCCCAGAAAGGTATAAAACGGCGCGCAGAGAGCGGTAAAGTAGCTGGCGTCTTCCAGCAGTGTAGTCTTCCCCAGGACCCGACAAAATCTACCCCAGTTACCTGAAAAACCTAACCCTAAACGCAATCTCCCACCTAACCCTAATTTTCAATGCCTGCCTTCAAACTGCACACTTACCCAAACTCTAGAAAACCGCCACTGTTATCATGATCCCTAAACCCCAAAAAGACCCCAGACATCCCACAAACTATCGACCCATCAGCCTCCTCTCTATCACCGGAAAACTATTTGAGAAAATCCTTCTAAAATTCATGAATCCCTACCTTCAACCCCACATCCACCCCTCACAATTCGGCTTCCGCCCTGACCGATTATCGGCTCTCCAAACATTCCACCTTGCCACCAACATGCTTGCCACAGATCTTCGTCATAAATCCCTCCATCCTTGCCACAGATCTTCGTCATAAATCCCGCCAAATACCTGCCCTTTTCACTGACCTATCCTTTGCCTTCGACACAATCAGCCACCAAATTCTCCTGTTCAAACTAAAACCATACCTTCCCACCTTCGCTATAAACTACTTAGCACATAGAACCTATCAAACTACTTAGCACATAGAACCTTCAAAACCAAATATCTCTCACACTTTTTCCCCTCCCACCCCATCTCGGCGGGAGTTCCACAAGGTGCTGTTCTTTCCCCCACCCTCTTTTCAATGTACCTAAATGACCTTCCCTCTTGCCACGGCATTCAACAATTTCTCTATGCAGACGACCTAGCCCTTCTCTCCCCCCACCGTATTTCTCAACACTCCATCAACAACCTTCAAATCGCTGCTCACACTATCTCGCAATGGTTCCAAGAAAACTCGATCAAAATCAATCCTTCCAAATGCCAGGCTATCATCTTCACTTGGCGAAATATCCCACACCCCTTCCCACCCATCACCATCAATAACACTCCTATCCAATGGTCCTCACAAATAAAATACCTCGGCATCACCTTCAACTCCAAATTAATCTGGACTCCCCATCTCAACACCATCATTTCCAAGGCAAACCAAAAAATCAACTTTATCCAACCCATCCTTCGCCACCCATTCCTCTCTGTCAACAAAAAACTCCTTCTATATTACACCCATATCAGATCCATCATTACATACGCCTCTTCCACCTGGTCAACTATCCCCCACTCCTTATATAAGAACTTAAAAACTCTTGAACAACGCATCATCCGCCTTATCTTCCACCCTCTTCCCGGGCAAAACTATAACACCTTCCGAACTCAGCACAACATCCCTCCCCTCCCCCAATATATCTTCAACACATCCCGAGAAACGGTACAGCAGTTCGTAAATAATCCCATCTTCACTCACTTCATCCAACCTCACCAACATATTCTCAACTCCCCCCCCCCCGCGTCATTCCCGAAAAAAGCACCCCCTAGATATCCTCCAACTCCCCCCTCTCCGACCTAAAAACACCCGACAAATCATGATCCAAGAAACGCCAAAACAACACCCTCAACAAAATAACCCCTCTAAAATCCCCCCTCCCAAAAACTCCAACATCCCTCAAATCCCCTAAATGCATAACCTTAAACGAAAAAACCCGTCACAAAATTAAACAATCCTAGTCCTACCCACCCCCAGCCCTCTGGGGAACGGGAGGCAGCTGGCCAACCAAAAAAAATAGAAGAAACCAGAAAACCCAGGACAGTAGAGGACATTGATCCAGGCCGTCCTCACCAAAACACTCCAAGGACGAGAGCAGTGTAGTGAGCGTTGAAGTGCGAGTACCAAATGACTACGTGATCGGCCTGTGTAACGGACTTTTTCCTCTGGATTTTGGTGATAGTGACTACTGCTTCGTTAATTGGGCATCTCCTCGGTATATAGTAATTTTGGCAAGTCTTGGTAAATCTCGCGGATAATTGGTGACGATGCTTGTGAACGGTAATTCTGAACAACTGGAAATTGTAAATGAAATTGTTTTTCAAAAAGTGCTTCTTTTGGCCATAACAATTTCAGTGCTTTGTAATGTGTGACCAATTGTTTTAAGAATATACGCACTGATTTTACCTAATTTATGTCTTGGGTACACTCTCCCGAAAGATCCTGCTACCTGAGATCATAAAAGCTCATTACGAGCATTCATTCTGCATCCCTTCCGAGCTGCCTGAGCGGGTGTTAGATGGTTAGATGGGGTGGTCAGTGTACGTACCACTGGGCTGAAAGCCAGCGACACTGAGGATTCCCATTGGTAACTAAAAGCTAAGTAAAGAACGCGCGATTATTTTTTTCGAGACATTTTAGACGTTTCTACATTTTTTCTTTTGTTCGTTTCTATTTTTTCCTGCACCATTTTAATTATTTTCTCTAGACCTCTTTATTTGAGAAGGGGGCATGAGCCCCCTCGATCAGACACTGCGATTACATCAGTAACAGCTTGAATTACGCATCTGAATTTGTTTTGATAAACAATTTACGTAATTTTTCTTTGCTTTTAGGGCATTTCAAAAACATTTTAAGAGTATTTTATTGGTCAATCTTGACGATGTTTTATATTATCAAAATCTCGCCCCTAGTTATTATAATTCTCCATCCTAGGGATACTATATAAATGCCCGGTTGTGAGCCTATTATGATCGGTATATTGATAATTTTTGTTTTCAAAATGTTTTGGTCGAGTGTCATATGACAGATTATGTAGAATGATGCAAGCTAAACTCTGCTCGTGCTGTGATACTTTTTTATTAGTTTTTAATGATTTTCCGAAAATATTTTTTACGGAGTAGAGAGAAAGATATGTAATGCTGCGAGAAAAAGCAGCGAATTTTCAGCAGAGAAACTCTTTTGTCAGGGCCCTGATCACGAAAAAACGGATACATCCAGGTGCTAAACTTACAAAAAAATACTCTAACACGTGGTGTAGCAAGAATGTTTTTGGGTCCTTGAAACCGAAAAATTGAATGATGGCAAAACGTCTGTCAGTCTGTGAACAACAATAGTGGCTAAACCGATCAGCCGATTTTCTCCCGAATGTATCCCAATTGATCTGGCTGATCTACTGCCCATGGAATCTGGAACCGATATTTCAATTTTGCAGAGTACTTTACGTGAATCCCCTCGGTCATTTTTCAAATAAAAAAGACTCCATCGTTTTTGATTAAATTTTGTTGGATAGTGCGAAGAACGTTTAAGAGAATGGTGCAGTCTCATGTTGGTTAAAACCCTGTTTTTTCTAAAATTGCAAAAGTTCAAAATTTTTTCGGTGTCTTCCTACAACTAAAATATTAATGAAAGATATTTTTTTCTATGAAAGAGATCTGTTCCTTAAAGATGGATTTTGAAATAAGATTATGCATCACTTTTCGAAAATTTGAGAACTTTTCGGGTAATTTTGCTTTAAAATACGGGTGAGAAAGTACATGCTGTTTTAGCTCCACTAGTTTTTTCTAGGAAACATGTGAGTGAAAGATTGTTAGAGAAACTGTAGCAATTTCTTAAGTTCGAAGAGCGTTCTTAAATTCAACGATAGGGAGTGTACTTGCACGCAATGTCTAGCAATCTTCTGACAGATGTGTCCTTTCACAAAAACTCATTGATTATACGAATATGTGCTTCATTACGTGTTTAAAGACTAATGAATATGATTTATTTGTCACATTTTCCTATAGTATACATGCACATATCATGGCCAATAAAAAAATTACATTACATCTTCAGTTGCACTCTTGGAATACACACAGTGAATAGTGATATTCACACAGTGAATAGTTATTGTATTGTTCAAGAATGTGTAAACCTCCCTTATTTCATTCGCCTTTGAGACATAACACTGAACGACATGAAACACTGTTTGGAACAATGAAGCAACATTTAAAACATTTTCCGATTAGGCAATATGTAGAACTTTCCTACAGCCACATTCCACACATCTAAGTGCATCCTTGCTCCTCGAAATTTTAAAATATGTCCCAGATTTTCAAGCTATTTTTCAACCGTATTGATTCTTGTGGCTTGAATGTTTTCTACATAAAGTTATTCAAATGTAAATCTTCAAATGATGCCATGCATTTTTTGAAATCTGGGTAATTGTTGAGTAATAGCTCTAAGAGGAGGCAAAGCGTCGTATGCCGCACGTCCCCAATAGTTTCAATAAAATAAATGTACAAATGTAGATATTGCTTTCCTAATGTAGTTGCGAATAAGTATTTTTCAAGGAATGTTATATACCTAAAATATACACATAAAGAGGAACCGCTTTTAATGCACTGCATTTTTGACAAATGTAAATATTGATAACATAGATGTCAAACAGTAATGTTAGTTATTATTTGGTAGTACTTCTGGCTGTGTTGTTGATTCTTGAAATGATTTGTTGACAATACCTAACTTTTCTCCATCACCCATTGTGTCAGGGAGATCTTTATTTAAAGTTTCAGGTAGAAGAAATGCCGTAAGACCCGCTACAAGTAAAAACATCCCAAATATGATAGAAGGAAGGGGCTTCCAATAGATGTCCTGGAAACAATAAATATTTATAATTATAAGGAAATATAGAATGTCAATTATTCCATTTCCATTTCGTTGTTACAAACAGAGGCGTATCTAGGTATTCAGGTACCTATTGCTAGCATAGAGTAAGAACACTTCAAATTACCTTTTAGTTGTTTTAGCGGTATACCATAAATACTATAAATAGCGCCCCTTGTGTGTGAAGACCTTCGTCACTCACATGCCACTCACGTGCCATGTCTGTCATACCATAGATATGCCTCTTGTTACAATACTTACCAACATATTGATATATGGAGAAATGAGACTTCCAAAACGAGCACAGGTTGCCCCAGCTCCAACTGCTGCTGTTCTTATCACTGTTGGAAACATTTCAAGAGTGAAGATAAAATCTGTGGCAAATGAACAGGAAACTGCAAATTTTCCAATCATTGCTGCTGTTACTGTTAACCAGCTCATATCTAGGGGAAAATGCATATTACTACTTGCGTTGATTAGTAAAGTCAAATTAAGAGTAACATTTCTGACCTTCAGGAGCTGCAGCGATTACAAACATTGTCAAACTTCCTAATAACACAGAGCTCCCAAGCACTGGGACTCTTCCAAGGCGATTGAGAGTGAGCATTAGGACTATGTATGATGGAATTTCAACTAAACCAGACAATAAAAAGTTTACGTAATCATTCCCTCCCAGGTTCGAAGTGTTTAAAGAGAGACCATAGAACACCGAACAAACTGCAAACCTGCAAAGAAATGTGCAATTAAATAATTTGTCATAAAAATATCATCTCTTTTGAAATATGTAAACATTTTATTCGAAAAGTTTAAGGGCCTTCCATTGAAACATATTGTAATTTTATGTCCTATTGGGACACGCAATCACCATGAAAAATATCAGCCTAAAGGGAGTACGTTTCTTAATGTTTAAGATTTTTAATACGATAATAGAAAACTCTTGGTACTACAACATCACATACTTCCTCGCAATATAATGTTATCGTTATACAATGTTATGTCTTAGTTTCTGCCTTTTTTATACTTCAAATATCGTTTTATCTCGTAAATAAAGGATGTGTGAAAATAGATTTTTATTTGAAATCTAAATTAAAATATATTTCTGGCATTCAATTTAGTGAATAAGGAAACTACAATACTGAAGATAGATTTTTCCCTCAAGTAAAATCACAGAACAATAAAGGATAAAATGCACCCTCAACGATCGGGGAATTTGAATTTTTGAGAAAATTGGTTGAACGGTTACGCGCTAGCGTTGTGCACAGATGGACACATGGACGGACGGAGACGTTTTGCCGTCGATCGATATTCGGTATCAAAAACGCACAAATCATTTTCTGGCTACACCACATGTTAGAGGATTTTCTATATTTAGCAATTGGATTTATCCACTTTTTCGTTACTAGGGCCCGGCAATAAGAGTTTTTGTGTCGAAAATTCACCGTTTCCGTGGCACAATTACAATACTTTCTCTTCTTACGTTAGTAAGTGCAAGAACGTAAAAATTATTCACTCGCCATTATGAATAATAATATTTAGGCTTATTCCCTTAATATATATATATATATATATATATATATATATATATATATATATATATATATATATATAATCATAAGAATATAATTCACTTGAACTTCAAAGACATAAAGTTATGGAGAGTTAGAAACTATAATAAATTACAGGTCTACAGAATAGCACAGATTTCTCCCACTTGTTATTTTACTGTTATCTTGTTTCTAGGCTAACTTTTCGTATTTTTCCACCTTTGTCTTCTGTCTTCTACAGGCTAGGAAAAACTTCACATTTTATCAATTTTTCGACTCCGTAACAGCAGAGTTGAAACATGATTTTAAATATACAATAGAAGAGTACAAAGTGGATCTAAACGCAAATTATCATTGAAAATTTTGGAGCAATTTTTCAGAAAATGTTCAGCGTTTCTGAAAATGCGCAATTTTAAGCTTATTTTCACAGGAGAGTTTTCAGTTTTTGAGAAACTTCCTAAGAAATATTTTAAAGGATGTGTATTCAGAAATGTCCTCATGTAAAGCCTATACAAAACGACTGTAATAACATTAACGTGCGAGATATAAAATAAACACACTGTGTATTTTCGAATAATCCAAAGAATATTTGAAAATGGCGTTCACGTCATTACATTGGGAAAAATAGAGCAGTTTTATAGAAAATATTTTTTTTATATTGCCCTTATTTCACTCAAAATTGTGCGAAAACGACTAACCTTTTCAAAAAATGTACTTGGTTACAACTAAAGAATTAATTACAAATGGAAAACAAATTTCATTTGAAGAAACTAGTGATGTTACAACAGCACATGCGTTCATGCATTATTTTTAAATTTGCAATTTTCGAAATTTCAGAGTTCAACGAAAATGGGACCAGGGCTATTTTTTTTCCTTTCCTCTATCCGTGAAAAAAATTGGAGCAGTTTATAAGATTTTTTTTTAGAAATTGCAAATATATTTCAAACATAAATCACGTAAAAACTACCTGTTTTTTTAAAAAAAAGTGCGTCTTTAAAAAAATGTTTATAGAACTAATTTTTTCCAACGGACCTTGAGGAAAAAATTTCTATCTTCAATGTTGTAGTTTTTAAATGTTAACGTTGTGCAATTTTAGAAAAAAATGAGATTTCGCCAAAAATAGAACCAGCACCATTAATTTCACAGTTCCTTGATACATGTTAGGAGAAAATTTAAAGAAAAAACTTGAAGTGGTGTTTAAGAAAAAAATAGTTTTAAAATATATTTCAAAATTACTCGAAAAAGCTCATATTCTTACTTTCTCGCATAAGTACTATACAGGGAGTATTATAGGTTGCAAAGAGAAAGTTATGTAATGGTGCGGAAAATTGAATTCGAGATTTCAACGGAAATACGTTTTGCGGTCCCCTGATACTGAAAAGGTGGTTTATTAAAAGACATTCGTTCGTCCGTCCATCTCTGTTAGTTCGTCTGCGAACACCAGTAGCGCCGAAACCATACATAAGACTTTTCCAAAATGGGTATTCCACGGTCGATCTGCCTTGAGTCTAAGATTTTCGATATTGAAAAAATATTCATTAAAATTGGAGGGTACTTTACCTTACCCGTACTTTACCTACACAGAGACCTTTTCAAAATTTCCTTAAAAACAGCTCCATTTTTTTTAAAAAATTTCTTCTACGAATAAAGTAAAAAAATAATTCTTTATACTCGCCTAACTCGTCTTTATAAACTGAATTTTCAAAAATTGTTTTTTTTTCAAAACGTCTGTCCGTCCGTGTGTCGGTACGTCTGTCTATCCGTCCGTCCGTCAGTTTGTCTGTCTGTTCGACCATCAGTTAGTCCGTCTGTCTGTCGGTCCGTCTCTGTCCGTCCGGCCGTCTGTTCGACCGTCAGTTCGTCTGTCTGTCTGTCCGTCTGTTCGACCGTCAGTTAGTCCGTCTGTCTGTCCGTCCGTCTGTCCGTCAGTTCATCCGTCAGCCCGTCCATCTGTCCGTCCGTCTGTCTGTCCATCTGTCTGACTGTCTGTCCGTCTCTCCGTACGTCCATCTGTCTGTCCTTCTCTGTCTGCCTGTCTGTCCATCTGTCTGACTGTCTGTTCGTCTCTGCGTCCGTCCGTCCGTCTGTCTGTCCGTTCGTCCGTCTGTGCGTCCGTCTGCCCGTCCATCTGTCTGTCCGGCCGTCTGTCTGTCCTCTGTCCATCTGTCTGTCTGTCCGTCTCTCCGTCCGTCCATCTGTCCGTCTGACTGTCCTTCTCTGTCCGCCTGTCTGTCCATCTGTCTGACCGTCTGTCTGTCTTCCTGACCGTCTGTCTGTCTGACTGTCCGTCTGTCTGTCTGTCTGTCTGTCTGTCTGTCCGTCTGTCTATCCATCCGTCCGTCTATCTCTATAATTGTAATTGTAGGAAGACGTCGAAAACATTTTGAATGTTTTCAACAGTCAAAAAATCAGTGCTATCAACCAAAAAGATACTTGCGCCATTTTTTTAAACGTCCTTCTGACTAACCACCAACAAAATTTCATCAAAAACAATGGATCCGTTTTTTAGGAAAAAAAGTTTAAATGAAAATTAAAAAATTACTATATTTCATCCCAAAATTACGCAAAAGATACTCAAATTTTCGACAAATTGCAATTTTTTTCAAAATCTATCTGTCCTGAATCTATTTCAAATCGTCTGGGCCTGTTCAATAATCCTTTTCCAAATTTCCTTATTCTTCGAGTGCTCGATCCAATTTTCAATCTTAATTTTCCTGATATCTTTGACCACATCTTTCCATCTCTTTTTTAGGCCGTCCTCTTCTCCTGGTGCTCACTGGATTTCAGCTAAAGATATTGTTCATTCTTCTGTCATACGGCATCCTATTAACCCAAGGTTTATAAATATACAAAAGTTAAGCATCAAAATTATCTCCCATGATATCACACTCGTCCCACTTGAACAGCAAAAAAAAAAAAAAAAGTAAAATAACTAGGTTAATGAAATACTAATTGTTCAATACTCGCGCTTGATTCATCCTAACCTCACAATAGCTGTTTAACGATGGGCGAATATTTTGACGATCGTCAGGCAAAACGACCTTGGTGAAACGTAAAGAAGGCGTTTGACACAGCGCAGTCAAAGCTATTGATCAGCGTTGGTGAAACCCACTGGATGACCAAGCGAACTTAATCTCATGACTTTGATAAACATGTGACCTGCGCAATTCTTTTAAGGTCCATCAGACAACAAAATGTAATTAAAATCGTTGGCGCGTTTCTTTGAAAATTTTAAAAACGTCTCGGGGGCTTCATGTAAAGTATCCCCCAAAATAGAAATATCGATTTCAAATTCCAGGGCCGCTGCATCAGCCATATCGATCGGGGAATATCAATTTTAGAGAAACTCGGCTGAACGGTTCAGATTCTATCGTTGTTCTCAGACGTTTTGAAGTCGTAGGCTTCCATGGCCGGAGTCTTGTGAATGATCGTGGCTGTCCGGGTGACGCGGCGTCGAAGGCTGTGTTGCCGACATTTCGACCATCGTATTGTGATTTTCCTCACCTTGGCAGACTAGCCCTGAGGAAGTCCTCGATAAGATGGTCGAAACGTCGGCAACACAGCCTTCGACGCGGCGTCACCCGGACAGCCACGATCATTCACAGACACGTTTTGTCGTCAATCGTTGTCAATGACTCATAAAGCATGGATTCTGGCTACACCATGTGTAAGAGGATCATTTTTCTAAATTTAGTAAATGGATTTATCCACTTTTTTTATTTCCAGGGCCCTGTAATAAGGTTTTTTGCCGAAGTTTTTTCGCGCAGCATTACATAGCTTCTAATTTTAAAGAAGTTTCTTCTTAAGCGCGAGAAAGCAAAAAGTGAATCTCACTTTTCTGCACTGTCTACTGTTACAGTACATGTGTGTTCAATAAAATGAAATGTATGTCATTGAATTTAGATGTTAAAGCGTCCTTGAACGTTATTAATCATCACCCCACATATATTTTAACCGGCAGAATGTTTTACAATGTCAAGCTACTATTGGACCGTGATTTAAAGAATTTCTTAATTGCTCACGTAAATAAAATTTACATCGGAAGAAAAGTTTCCAAATTGTAATGTAGATAATGACACATATAAGGGCGTGGATTGAGTCTTCTGTTTTACCCCAGAAGCTGATGACACATATTCACAAACATACGGGAAGTTTTCAATAACTTTCAAACAAAAATAATTTCAATATCTGAAAAGAATCTTTTATAAAGAACTACAAATCAACAAATAAAAATAAATTTTAAATTCCACATCATTTATAAGAAAACATCATCATGGTCCCTTAACACTACACCTACAGAAGTAGCCCCCACTTGAAAAATTCTTGTGCGACGACTAGATATTACCAAGTTAATTTATAAATGTGTACTTATATGGTTTTGTAAATATATTAAGAATAGTATGCTTAATGGTGCGAATGTCTTAGCAATTTTTATTGTAGAAAAGACGGATTTTGATCCACAATCCACATTTAATATATTTACAAAGCCACATAAGAAAATTAACTCAGTAATGTCCAGTCGGTCGAACAAGGATTTTTCAAGAGGGGGCTAGTTATATAATTGTGTTGATACTATGCATAGGACCACAGTAAATTAAGTTTTTTTTAATATCCAGGTTGATTGTCTTGATTTTGATTTATAAAACACACTGGATTTTTAAAATTAGCAGTAAAGAATGGCTGTTTCAAGAATTGACTGATGAAGTTTTAGGAAAATATAGAACAATTAAGAGAAATATTTTGGATAATATTTGAACTTACCAGTTAAAAAATATATTTAGGGATCTTAAACGTAGGTTGCGATGCTTCAGAATATGCAGGATGCTAAGAGATTCTTGTTGCTCCACTCGATCTGATTTCATTGCTCTATTTATGACATCGTCGGGAAGCGTAACCTTATTCACTTTTGCTGCATGTTGTAAAATTACCTTTGCTTCTTCTGAGCGACCCTCTGCCATTAGCCAACGAGCCGACTCTGGTATAAACCTGAATGGAGTAAAATCTCTTTTAAAATGTTCATGTAGTATATGAAGTTAAATATGTCGTATCTTATAATAAGTATTCTGTTTCATTTGAAAAATGTGTGAGTAAAATAATGAACGAAGCAAATACCTTTATATGTCACTCATTAAAATATTACAATTTTGTTTATTGAAATCTAATTATAAGCTTAAATATAATCCTTTACATTATTTGAACACTATCGTAGGGGCGTAGCAATGTCCACAGCAATGTCGCAGTGGCACCCGGGGCAGAGGTGGATTTACGCATAGGCACAGTAGGCACGTGCCTACGGCGGCAAATTTTCAAGGGCGGCAAATTTTCAAAGGCGCAAAATTTTCTTGATATTTTCTAAAACAAATTTAGGTTCTCTAAAAACTATAACAGCATAAATCATATTTTTATTTTAAAAATATCATTAATATTTAATACAAGCTATTTATTTGTCTACTTCATTAGAGTATACCTTATGATTTCAGAAGTATATGAATCTGAAACTAAGGCCCGTTGACGAAAGAAAACATGTTGCAATTCTAGTTGTTATGTTTTAGTTTCCTTTTAATGTTAACGTTTCAGTGTTGAAACGTTAATAATGTTGAACGTTACTTGCTATGAAGATACAGTTTATATCCAAAATGAGCTAATCCAAAAAAAGTATTTAATTTATGAAGACAATGTGCAAAATATAATGTTACTTTTAAAGATAAACCGTTTAAATTAATGAGGAATTGTTACTGAAACGTTACAATTAGAAATGTAACATTAATTTTAAACAGAGGGCGGCAAATTTGATGTGCCTACAGGCGGCAAAAATATTAATCCGCCACTGACCCGGGGTGGATATGCATGGTGTCACCATAACCCCAACGCAGGCCGCAATCCAGGCTCGCAACCGAACAATAGGTAACATCAGTGGCGTCACTAGTGTTGGTGACTCATGGAACCATATTGAAGTCGTTCATTCTTCAAATTTCACATAATAGTTTATATAGTTAAGTAAAAATGTTTTTCCATCAAAATTGTGAGCTACGCAATTTCACTATCGGTTCTCGAATGTGCAGATCTCACGAAACCGCTTTCCTAAGGTCAACGATCTCGCGGTCTCAAGACAATAATTCAGTAACATAAAATTGACTTGAGGATAATCGTATTGCATTTCGTTTTGGATTAAAAAAACTGAACAGGTGTTAATTTTACATTTCAATTAACGTAAATCGTAATTAAAAACTGAAAGAAATATAATACATTTAAATATATATTATAGAAGAACATGGGCAATAGTACCGACACTTTGTTTTGACGGAACATTTCCCCACGAAACCCCTACTTCGTGTCTGCCACCGCCTCCATCGCCTCATTTCTCTTTACGCCCCACCCCGCCCCACTCCACTCCATCCCATCCTACCACGCCCGGCCCCGCCCCGCCACTTGAGGTGCTACAGACTTTCCCGTAATGGTTTTCTATTTCCTTTCGTTTCAGTCAACTATTCGGACTAGCCAATACTCTTCCACAGCCAATGGGAGCCACCAGGAAATCGAAAAAAATACATTTTCCTTTTTGTGACATTCACTATTCTAGATATTGCACCAATTTTGTTATGAAATCATTTTCAAACCAAAGAGCGACCAAATGGTGGTGTCTGGTAGGCAAACAAACCAGGCCAGGTATTGCACCACGCTCTTGGCTGTGTTACTGAGTTTACTGCATTTACTCTTTGGCTCTTCGATTTAACACGGTGAACAAAGGCCTTTTTTGGCGATGCAACCAGACGGGGGGCGCTGTGCAGCACTGCGCGGCGACGGAGTCTCAGGAGAATACTATTCTGTCTTCATCCGACTCCCTGAAACGCGATTTTATGAATTTCGCTTGTTATTGAAAGAATAGAAATTCAATTATTGACGGCAATTAATGCATTATTTATGATGTTTAGACAACTTGTTTTCATTTGATATTAGATTTGATACAAAATGTACATTTGATGAATTCTTTGTATAAAGTTGGCCGTTCTGGAAGTAAGTCCCTTTCTGTCTCTTACGGTGGATGCATATTTCTCCCTGCAGTTACAGACCGTAGCATGTGTGTGGAAAGATCTCTGCTACAAAATATACCAGGGTAGTGAAATTTTCAAAATAAAGTAATTTTATTTGTGTGAAACGTGTTGGAGCAATAGTGTTAATTGTAATGTGCTGAAGTCGAACCTTGTGGAAACCAAAGCTAGAACCACGACCGTGGGAGGTGTATAATATACCTGGCACGGACACGTCGCATTAAGTTATGTAAGTGGGGTTTTAATATATACTGTTATTTAACTTAGTTTTAATTAATTTGAATTGCTTACATTTTTATTATATATTTGTAATTTGAATTTTGGAAATTTCATTTCCGTCATTTGACGGAGGTGCAACCTCTAATCTTTTGGGGCACCAGCCGCCACTGGGAGAGACCGACTCTCCTTGGATCTGTTTCTTAGAATGCTGGTTACAACCTGGAGTACGTTTTGGATTCAACCGACACATCATATCTTTAGTCGCGAAGTAAAGGAATAGTAATAGTAATAATAATAATAATAATAATAATAATAATAATAATAATAATAATAATAATAATAATAATAATAATAATCCGGGCGCCTTCTCAAGGTGGCGGATAGAGGAACTCTCGCCAGATATGGAGATATAATTAAAATACCCAGGCCGGACCAAAATCAGCACCTGGGCTCTGGGTTTGCAGCCTATCTTCCAGAGATTCTGGATGTTGCAGTGAAGACTAGAAGAAAAGCCTCGGCAACGGGGCTGCTCCAGACGAGGTAATGTGTCAGCTCCCACAGCAATGACCTTCGTACCAAAACGTATAATTATACGTTTATACAGAGGGCCGTAGAGAACATTGATCGGGCAATATAACTAAGCGGCCCATCCTCTGCGGGATTGTTCCCTACCTTTCAGAGAACTGCCCGTAGAAGAGAACACCCTGAGAGAATAAAATAGACTCGGGTAATGAAAATAGATATAATACGTACATTTTATTTCGTAAATCACTGCCAAGACGAACCGCTCCCAAGATGTAGGCACCTGTTCCATGCCGAATGTAGCAGAAAACGTCCAGAGCTACACATGTCTAAGCAGAATGTAATTGACAGATGAAAGGCAATTATCAAACACGGCTATTTAACTGAGATAGAATTAGGAAACATTAAAAGGGAAGTAGGGTGCCTACTTCACCAGCAAGAAGAAATTGGCCAAGGCACAGAGCCACCCGAACAAGACCTCCAAAATACCTACAGTGATTCACCGATAAACACGATACGAAGATATCAGACATGTTCAACAGCTTAATTGAACACTTCTGCGGTTCAGAACCAGCCAGCCGACCATTCATCCCTGACCTGAAGAACATTGAAAAAGGAAAGAAAACAATAAAGAAGATGAATAATATATTGGAGGAACATGTTAAAAACTTGGATGACGTGACGGAGCTACACCTCGCTATCTATTGTGTAGCAGCTACTGTCATCGCGCTGAATGGCAAAAAGACGTATTACCCAAATCATAAGAGGAACAGACAAACAAGTGATTTCATGCCAACATGAAAGAAACGACTCGTCGGAGAAGTAAATGAACTCACATCCAAAGCTAACATCACAAAAGAGTACCTTCACAATAATCAAACCAAGAGAGTAGTTAGGAAAACAACCATCCTAGCAACAAAGGCAGGCATAAAATTGAATGAAAAATTGAAGTACCCAGGATCATGAATCTTTATTAGACACTTTTAGGCAAAATCAAAAGGAAGTAGACTCCACCGATACAATGAACTGAAGAAAAGGAAGAAGGAAAATGTCAAATTTCACAAAACCCGAGAGAACTTCGCCTGTAGGAAAATAAGGACATCCAAAGTACAGCCCTAACTACAGAAGAAATATCTAAACCAACAACTGGAAAACCCCTGGTCCTGACAAGATAATTGTTACCACCCTGTCACCTCATTGGAGAGGCAATTACGTCCGAAAATAATATCCACACCAGTCTTAGTTGGGGTGACAATTCTTCGAACAAATTTAATTATCAGATGGCCGAGATCGTTAAGGCAGTAGAAATTGCTGGTTCGAGTCCCATCTCGGGTATGGGTGTATTTGTGTTTGTATGTGTGTGTCGTCCTCTCACCCCTCATAATCATATTTCATCTTCCATACCCCATACAGCAGAAATGCTGATCCCCCTCAAAATGTTTCACGAGCAAACGCGCTGGAAAACATATGACTGGGCCTTGGTGGGTATAACTGCACGTTCGCGTGGTCTATAGAAAGGTCAATTCGCGACGAAAAAATATATTAAAAGAACAGCTCTATGACCTCACATCATATATTTTTCTGTTTAAATGTCAATATTATCATTCTGTCACTAACTCCCTTCAACCTGTCCTTCGAACACTGTTGCCTACTCTTATCGTGCTAGGATAGGCTATGTAGCTTTTGAGTTTTGTTCTTTTTAAGTATTTCAAAAAGTTTCTTTCCTCTTTGGTTCTCCTAAATAGCTCTTCTCTGTTTGTTATCCTACCTCTCCAGTTCATCTTAAATACCCTCCTGTTGCACCATAATTCAAAAGTTAGCCGTCTCTTGTTTGCTCTCTCTTCAAATTTACAGGTTTCCTTTTCATACAATGCAATGCTCAATATATAGATTTTTATTAGGTTCTACTTTCACGTCAGTGCACAAATTATTTGATGTTAAAAACTTATTTTTCAGTGGCGTCTGGTACGGAATTCTATTGGTGGTGCCAGTTAGTGATGCGACATCGATGTTACCAATTATGTATTCTCAAAATTATAACATGGATGTTAATAAAGCATCGATTCAAAATATCAATGTTTTTAAACATTGATGCAATGTTTTAAAAGTGATTTAGTAAGCTCTAAAATGAAATTCATGGACAACAAAATTTAATGTTTTAGTGATCGTGTTTACTAATTTATAATAAAAGACTAAATTGAAAACACACTAAAAATAAGAGCAAATAAAAATTCTCAGCCTGAAAGCCTGAGCGCCCACAGTAATCTCAAGTGGTCACAGCTTCCAGAGTTCGCCTTACGCCCACGGCGGAGATAGTCTGGTCGATGAAGATAGTGTAATTGGCGCACTCTATGGAGCAGAACGCGAACTACTGTTCCACTTCCAGTCTGGCACTATTTCACCCATAAGAGACGCATACAAACCCATACAGCGTTATTTAGAGTTAAATGTGCAGAGACGGTGGCACTTTGTAGGTGGATCAAAGGTTCAGAATAAGGCTGAGAGCGTTACGCCCTGTGCGTTTGAAGAAAGTATTGATAGAGCATCGAATGACCAAGCGCTCGTTCAAATGAATTACTATAAAGAAATACATTATTTTATACACAAACCTGTGGTGAAAATTTTATTTTCCTTCCTTTTTGTTGGTGGTGTCATGGCACACTAACACTACCCAACAGGTCACCGCTGTTCGTTTTGTTGAAAGCATTTTTGATTTAACTTACCTTTTCGTTCTTGCTTCTTCCATCCTTTATAATTATACCATTTATACGTTAACTCATTCATGTGTTACCATATTTTTCATTTGTATTATCATTATGATTTCATTATTTTGCTGCAGAGGTTTTTTGTCTGTTTACGTTAACTTGAAATTACTTCATTATTACTCTATTCATATTGCTTAAGATATTACACATCTCTTCATGTTCTGTAATTATGTCATTTTATCCATTGCTTTAATACACACAAGTTGAACAAAATAGGGTATAATGCGCATCCTTTTCTCACCCCTTCTTAATTTTTGTATTCGTGTACATTACCTTAGCAGATTAGTCCTTCCTCAGTAAAATACATACAGTGAAAAATTCTTCCTCTTTAGCTAATTCCACTAGTTTATTGCAAAATGTGGAAAGCCTCGTTCCAACTGCAAAAGCCTTGTACTTTACAGTTAGACTATTATTATTATTATTATTATTATTATTATTATTATTATTATTATCATTATCATTATTATCATATTTCATTATTTACAGTATCTACTGGTCGGTATGTCAACCACACACAGGAATGATGACCAGGTGTGTAGTTGCTTTACTGAAGGTTCAGATGGCTTCTGACAATAAGACATGCATTCAAAATTACTGACTTTTGCATATTATATACAATCCTGGCATCCAAGTGAAGACATTCCAGTGCCCGAAGTGTCATTTTTGGGATCACTCTAGTAGCTGATATTATTATAGGCACTTAACTGAAGTTCCACTGAGTTGCGACTTCATGGGCGAGATCGGTATACTTCTGGATCTTCTCTTGATATTTTCCCGATATGTTGTGGGTATTGGGTATTGATATATCGATAAGGAAAACCTGCTGATGGTTTATTATTATTATCATCATCATCTTTCATTATTCACAGTATCTACTGGTCGGTGTGTCAACCACACACAGGAATGATGACCAGATGTGTGGTTGCTTTACTGAAGATTCAGATGGCTTCTGACAATACGGCATGTATTCAACGGCATAGCGACGACGGTGTGCATAGCGACGTCGTCTTCTTCATGACATAGTGCGCATATCGGGCTTTCAGCGATTTTAAATCTGTATAGATATGCTTGAAAGTTCCCATGCCCTGAGAAGGCTTGCGTCAAGTAAAAGTCCATTGCGCCATGGTTCCTGCTGGTCCAATCCTTGATGTTAGGGACGAGGCTGTGTGTCCATCTACCTTTGTACTCCAGGTACCATCGGGTTTGCCACTGGTGCAGGAGATAGTTTCTCAATTCCGCTTTGATATTGTCTAATTGTCTTTTTGTCAGGGTTTGTTGTTTGCTGTCGTCCTCAGGTACATTGTCCTCCTTTCCTGGGCTAAAAGGTCCACTGGGGGGACACTGGCCAGTACTAAGGCTGCACTGTCGGATACCGTGCGATATCCTGAGAATATCCTTCTCTGGATCTCTGTTAATTTCCGTCGAATGGACTCTTTAGCTAGCGCATCTGCCCACAATGGGACAGCATGCAGCATTTTTTAGTGCACTACGGCAGAAATTAACCTTCTTTTGCTTTCACTGGGACCTCCTGAGTTCAGCATTACTCTGGAGAGATTTGATCCAGTCTTTGCAGCTTTTCCTGCTGATTTTATAATATGAGGTCCAACGCTCAATCGTGAATCAATTTCCACCCCCAGGTATGTAATATGCCGTTTCCATTCAATGAGTTCCTCCCCCAGTCGGACCACCGGGGGGCGGAATGCTCTGCGGTTTGTAATCAACACGGCCTCCGTCTTGGCAACAGCCATCTGGAGGTTTATTTGGTCCAACCATCTTTTAACCCTGCGTAGTGTTTCGTTGGTCTTCATTTCCAGTAGTTCCACGTTGTCACTGTGGCATGTAATTAGTGTATCGTCGGCGAAGCCTATGAGACTGGAGTTCTTTGGGAGTTCGATATTCAGTAGGTCGTCATATAGTGTGTTCCACAGAAAGGGGCCCAATCTTGATCCCTGTGGAACACCACACGTCATGTCTTCCTCAATCCTATACCCGTTAGTATAGATTATTTTCCTCTCACTGAGGTAGTCCTCCAGGATACTCACAAGGTATTCAGGGTTCTTCCTAGCTACTAGGGCCTGTATGATGTCTTTCCAGCTGGCAGAATTGAAGGCATTTTTGATTTCAGTCGCAACCAAGGCACAAAAACTCTTATTCCTTTTTGCTGTTTCTGCATGGTGGACTCCTTCTGAGATCGCGTCTATTGTCGAGAGTTCCTTTCTAAATCCAAACTGTCTCGTTGAGAATTGGACATGTCTCTTTAGTCGTAGAAGGAGCAAAACCTCCAGTAATTTGCTCATCGTATCCAGCAGGCACAAAGGTCTGATCGATGACGTCCGATCGATTGGCTTGTTACCTTTCCGCATGAGAATTAGCTTCTGATGTTTCCAACCCTTATAGAATTTCCCTTGTTCAAGACACTGGTTAAAGGCTTTCAAAAGGCATTCTGGGTATTCTTTTACAACTATCCCCAGGATCGCGTTCGGAATTCCGTCAGGTCCCGGTGCAGTTCTAATCTTGGTCTTCTTCATCGTCTGGACTAGTTCGTCCTTCGTGAAGCGGTTGGCTTCGTCGAAGAGGTAGTCAGAAGGTCTGCTCCTTACCCAGCATTCTCTGCTAGGGAAAAGGTCTTGGATAATTGCCTTCACCCATTCGGGGTCTTGTTGTCCAGCCCGCGGTTGTTGCCCATAACAATCTTGTAGGCTTTTCTCCAGGTGTTGTTGTTCATTTCGTTTAATAGGGCCTTCCAGCATTTTGTTTTGCTTCTTTTAATCTCCGATTTTAGTCTTTTGCAGGCCGTCTTGTAATTTTCCCTCAGCAGATTGTCCGTTTTAGCTCTTGTTGTAAGTCTTCTAGCTTTAACATATGTTTGACAAAGCTCTGCAGTAGTCACTGTCCACCAATACACCTGATTTTTCCCCTTTGGGCTCCTACGTCTGGGCATTGAGATATCACACGTATTTTTAACGGTTTCGCACGTTTTCCGTACTACCTCTTCGAAGGACTCTGCACTTTTCCTATTACTCCACCCCATGGACTCCATTAATTTAGCTTCGTCAAGGAATTTTATGGCATCAGCTTCTTTTAGCTTTTTGGTGTTCCAAGATGGACCGATGTTTGGCTGATTCCTTCTTCTAGCTCTGTTTCCAGCGGATGAAGTGGAGAATTCAATGTAGCGGTGATCGCTAAGTGTTTCAGCTCGAGAACCTGCCAATCCAGGACATACTTGGCAATCCTTGTGGTTCCTATTGTTAAGTCTATTATCGAAAAAACTGCGCCCTTTTGAAATGTACATGAGCTCCCTGTGTTTAGGACTACCAGGTCCTTCCTAGCCAGGAATTCGCAAACAATATCGCCTCTGCGATCAGTTCTGCTTTCGCCCCATTCCGGAGACTTGCTGTTAAAGTCTCCAGCCAATATTATTTCACCTGGGGCTGAGTTCATGCTTGCCTCCAGTTCATCGATTTGCTTCTTAAATTTCTCTATTCGGTCGTTTGGGGAGAAATGACAACTATATATTCTATAATAATAATAATAATAATTGTTATTATTATTATTATTATTATTATTATTATTATTATTATTATTATGCACCAAATGCTTTTCTTATATCTGTGAAGATCATAAACATTGATTTGCCTATATTTAATTTCTTTTCTGTTATTTGTATTAATGTATTAATTACAATATTAAGGAAAGTATTTCTCCAAAATGTCATTAGAACTTGCCTCTCAATATGAAAATTTATTCCATATTAAATCACCAAGTGATAGAAGAGTAATTGAAATGTATTTCCAAAGACAATTTACCACTGGAAGAAAATATATTTAAAGACAGTCCATTTTTTCATTAACAATATATTTTAATTATGTGAATAACTTTAAACAGTAGTAATACAAAATTTAAAAAAACATTACTTTATGAGAGTATATTTTAATAAGGCATGAAATTACCTTTTAATAACTTATTTATTCCTATTTTATTTTTGTTCAATGCCTTATTTTTAATTTTAAATTAATGTAGTTAGGTACTACTTTTGTTAACACAAGTGAGCAGTAGGGTTTGATTTTCAGCAACATAGTGAAGCTTGTCTTATCTATAAGAAGTTGTTGGTTTAATACAAGTACTTACCACCAATAACATAAGAAAATAACTCCAGGTACAGTGGTTATAATTTGGAGAGTCTGCCAATCACGGAAACAATAAGCTAGTCCAGCCAAAATAACATATCCTATACACCAGAAAAATTCCACAGCAACTCCAGCCAAAATTCTCTTTTTTGGACCCACTAGTTCAATCCCTAAACAAAATGCTCTTGGTGAGATCTTTTTTCTTGATAATTTGCATTATTTTTAAGTTCATGAAGTAATTTACTGTTCATAGAAAATATGTTATTACCTATTACATATGAAGAATTAAACACTCCTGCAGTTGCCATACCAATTAATATTCTCAATATCAAAAATGAGACAATATCATTTAAGAAAGCTAACATTAATCCAAATACCACTTGTAAGGTGAGTGCTAAGATAAATGTTATCTTGCGACCATACCTGAGGAACAACGTATATCATTCTTAAGTGGTATCCTGTGAAACTGTTTAATAATAGTATACATATGTTAAGAAATAAATTTTAAAAAACTTACTTATCTGATAATGTACCAAACACTAAAGAACCTAAGAGATCACCCAACATAAATACTGATTGTCCTGTTGGAACTAACCATTTACGATCACATACAAGATTGTTCTAGAAAACGCAAAAAATTGAATATAGATACAAATTTGAATCATATTACAACAAAACTATAAGTAAGGTAACTTTACAAAAAAGAAAACATGTTACTAAATACCTCTGTAACAATACTACTTGTGTATGTTGTATCATCATATACCCAAGATTCACATTTTTTTTTGCCAGTAGCAGGTATACCAGTTTCAAAGTAGTCAAAAGTAAAATTAGTATCTAATCTTTCACAAGAAGACCATTCCTTGTCTTTTGAATCCCAAGGAATTGTCATATTAATAATTTCAGGGGATAGGTTGTATAATCCAGTCTCACAATCACATGACAAGAGGCATCTAAATGAGTAAATCAATATTTCATATACAGTGTGGTAGATTAATTTAATTAAGAATTAATAAAAAAATTCCTTACCTGTGAGAAGGAACTGCTAAAAGAAACACCCCAACCAGTCTGTGGAATGCCACCAAAATACTTGGTAGGCAGAGTAATATATGAATACGTTTCTGATAGGGGCCATAGGATCCTAAGTATTGAAAAATATCCTCATAACCCATATCTACCAGGTATGCTGGAAATGTATGTATGTTTTAATTTCGAGAAGTTGTTGGAGAAAAAAGTTCTCTTTCTCATTCATCTCTAAATTTTCTGATTTTCTTTACACCTTTTGGAAAATATACTTCATTCGAAATTGGATTTCCGGAATGAAATCAATATTTTGGTGAATCTTTTGTCCTTCATTCCATGTAATACAAGTTTTTGATTTGTGATGAATTTAATTCAAGAAAGTATTTAGATACAATATATATTTTTAATGTTTCAAAGTTGTTGTTTTTTTTATTATGGATTTTTAGTGCAATTTTGTTATATCAAATAAATAATAAAATTGGTATTGATTTAAAAGTTTACAAAAGATATTTGCTGTTCCATTGTCAATTTATCTCCATCAATTTTTCTCCGAATTTGGATATTTGCCTAATGCGATATTTTTGTAGTATATTTTGGGAAGGAATGAATGTGCTCTTAAACAAAAGTTCAGATATTCCTGCTGCCATAGCTATTATTAAAAGTTCTTTCCATTCACATTTTTATATCTATTTAGGAAAAAACTAAAAAAGTGTATGCTTCAACCTTTAAAATTTTGCAACACAATGAAATGTTCTGCATTTTCTCCCCAAACATTTTCTAAATTTGGGAAGAATCTTTCCTTTTCAATGTTTTTATTTCTACAATGCTAGTCAGTTTATTTGTTTCATTATCATCCTTTTAAATTTACACTGTAATAGTAGTAGATTGAAGGGTAGCTATAGTGGCTCCTCCCCTAAAGCCAACATATTTGTAATTTTTCTCAATTTATTCAAAACCAGCTGAACCTCTACAATTACATTGCACAAGAGGAAGAACTGTAGAAAAGTTACTATTGAAAAGTACCATGTGTGCTCTATTAGGAAAATCGAAAAACCAAATATATCGTTTCTTATTCTCCAAAACAGATGGAGTGAGGAAGATTTACCATTTTTGGAACAATACAATCACTATTCTTTGTGAACCCAGAGTTAAACATATTTCAGAAAATTTAACTGAAATGTATATTTACCTAGATCTGTACCTGTATAATGTAATGCACTATTGTAGGATATCCTGCTCTCCACTATTATTTAATACATAATGCACCACTTGTGATTGTCATCACTGAAAGTTTTTGTAAAGAGAAACATGTCAGATGATTGCTGGACATTGCATTCATTTACATTCAGTCACTAATCTTTCCACTTAAAAAAAGGAAAACTTTGAACTTACAACACTCACTATTTTAGCTTCAGCAACTATAATATAATGATGCAATTTATTTATCTTTGTTTTGAGAATGTATTTAATTGGTCTTGAAAATGTAATGAACAAATGATGGTGGATAAGCGTCATTCTATTAATTTTAATCCATTATTAAAATTTTATGTTTTAACTACAAAACCAGTTAATAAGAACACAATATAATAATTTAAGGTCACTATCTTTCATATGCAGAAAACAACATGAAATTAGGTTTAGTTCAAAGCTCAAATTTCCTTTTCAACAAAAACCCTTAGTGTTTTAACTAAATAGGTAATTACCGTATACAGACACCATCTCATCTAAAATACGTTATCTCAATATGAATACCTATACTTGAATGTATTTTATTTCAGCTGACAATTAAAAAAAAATAGAAAGGTTTGAACCGAAATTGGTCCCCCTGAAATACTTTCTGCCGTACTGTGATAAATAAATTGGCCTATTGATCTTAAATGTCAGTGTGAAGCCTAATCTCATGCTTGTAGATTGATATTTTTATTGTTCTACTGTATTGAAAATGTGTGAGATGAACATACATGAAAATTATGAAATAAATTATTCTTGTTATTACTGATAAACCAGTTCTCTTTACTTTCTTCATTTTTATGGTTTGTGAGTACTCAACAACAACAACAACAACAACAACAACAACAAACATGTTTTAAACTTGTCAACTTATTAAATTAATTAAAAAGTAAAATATCGTTTTCATATACAAATGGATGAAAACAACTTATTTCAAATAGTATTATGAACTATATTATAAGAAATATTCTTCGTTTATCCAAAAAAGTTTAATATGTTAATGCATGTTTGGGATAAATTGCTATTTATTTCACATACCATACTATAAAATTTATAGAAAACGCTAAAAAATTCAACTTTTCTCTGACGAAGCAAAAGAAGAGGTATTACAATACATTAATTAGTGTTTTAAATAAATGAACTAATATGAAATCAGTCTCCAATAGATTAAACAAAATCATCATTTTTGTCAATTTAATTTACATAACTACTACTCGCATACGGACCTTGTAGGCAGTTAATTTCGCATCACGTACGCGCGCGCGATATAGAATACTTTCGATTTATGAACGAATGTAAGCGTACGAGCCTTACGTAATTGCCGGTAATTAGCCGTTGTATTAGTACCACGTAATTTGTGGCAACAATTTGCTTATAAATAGTGGGGCTAGTTATATTTGATGCTTGTGACGGGAGGAAATATTGTTGAGATTTATGAAATTGTCAGTGAATAATATTTTTTGACCAGATGTTAACAGTAACAAGTACCTATTACTTGAATGATCGGGGCGGGATGTCAAAGCAGTGAATACCGGTGATAACATACATTGCAAACACATTATTTACTCAGCAATAACCAGGCACATCGTGAATGAAATGCTTTTAAGTATTTTTCATCTTATTTTATTATGATGTTCATCTTTAGTAGAAATGTTAAAGTTTGAGTTCATTCATACGCAAGTGTCACGCATGTTGTTTATATAATTTTCGATGAGCTTATGTTACGTTAGTTGCATCCATGAATTTTTTTAAGTTTGTAATATTAATTGTTTCTTGTTGTTTTTTGGTCAATTGCACTGTATTGATTGGTTATTGTGGAAGTCGGATGATATTGAATAATAATTAGTAGTACATATCTACAGTGTCGAACTTTAAAGTAAATTGTAGAAATTCAATTCAATTGTCAGAAATTATTATTATTATTTATTATTATTATTATTTAGTATTATTATTATTATTATTGCTGTTGTTTTTGTTGCCAAATAACAATAACGAAACACAATTGAAAACAATTTAGAGAAAAAATTGAATGGTGAAAATAATAAAAAATATGTATTATTACTTACCAGTGTCTTTCACTAAGTTAGTGTAACTGCAATGAATGCCTAATACGTAGTATATGTGATATATCTTTACAAGAATCTTCCTGCAGATTATATGTAATACTGAATACACTTCCTCTCTTCTCTTCTCAGTCACTGTGTCAGAACTGGTTCAAAGTCCTTGTTTCAAATTGGTTACATAATTTGCTACAACACATGTATCTAATGATGTTAGCTTGTCAACATCAATGTAAAATTTTCAATTGATTCATAGCTAAACTATATTAATGGCCCTTGATACACACTAAGCAATATTATGAATAAGATGCAATTTGGAATGGATTAAGTAATAATTTTGTTAAAAAATCTCAAAATCTTTAATGCACACTTACAGTAATTGAAAGACTGTAAATTCAGATCTGTTATTATGGTTTACCCATCAAATAGGCAAACATTTAATATCATTTTCGTCTTGGTTGATCAGGAATCATGTTCTTAGAAATCATTGAGCGCTACGAGATGATTCACACTGCTCCTGAATAACATCAATTGATATGCAATTGGCGATTCACTGTTCAGTAGAATAGGCAGCGTTTTGATGCCCTGAAGTAGGGATTACATCCAGAGATAAGTCGGTCGGTTTAGGACGTTTTTTTCCAAATTCTTCTCCTTCTGTTACAGAATCGGGAAGAGTTTTGTGGGCGGTTTCCGGCAAAAGAAGAGCCAGTAAGCCAGCAAGTACAGTTATTGTCCCAAAAATAATAGCTGGAAGAGGTTGCCAGGTGTTTATCTGTCGAAAAAGATTCATTATATTAGAAACGAAATAATCTGTGAACCTGGACAACCAGTAGACCTGGCATCTATTAATTCATTTGAAATATAGAAGAGTCAAGGACCTTCTTAAGATTACATATCTTTACTATTATCTCGAAGACTTCTTATAAGGCGTGCACTTGCTTACCAACAGATTGATGTAGGGAGCGCTCATGCCTCCAACACGTGCACACGTAGAACTTGCGCCAATACCTACATTACGAATGACAGTGGGGAAGAGTTCGGCAGAGAAGACGTATATAGTGGCAAAGGAGGCGGTAATGGCCATCTTTCCGGTCATAACTAGAGTTATTGTCAACCAGAAAACATCTACAAGCAAAAACGACATAGATAAATAGGATTCTTTGAAGAAGCCTTGATTATAATATTTTCAATGATAATAATGAGTTGAATTCTTTGGAAAGGTCCCAGTATCTTAACTTTAACTCAACATTGTTTGTGCTCCAAAACTGTACATTTAACATATTGTATCTCTTGGTTCGTGTTTTTAGTTTACATGTATTGCTCATTCTTTTTATTAATCTAAGCCTGCACGACGGTGCAGTCTGGTAATGCATGCCGCTGCTCCGCCCGTGCGCGCTGATTGCAACCGCTATTCATAGGAGAGCAAGACCCCGATAGAGTACGTACATACATTATTTATTTGCTACACTACGTTTATTATCACTAATTTGTAAAACACATTACTAGTTAGGAATTTTAATTTTTCATAAGTCAGTAGCGGATCGAAAGGGGAGGGGGTAGAGAGAATAGTACACACGTCACACATGGAAATTTTTCGTTAAAAAATATGGAGCCGTTTTTGAGATAATATTTGGGCGTTTCTAGAAATGCGCGTTTTTAAGGTAATTTCCTCTCCAAATTTTTGATTTTGGAAGAAATTCACAAGAAATTATTTGAAGTAATTGTACTCACAAATCTAATAATTTATACACATTCCTAATAATACAAATAAATATTAACGGCGTGAAAGATATTTAAAAAAATAATTTCGGTAATTAAAAAACAAACAAACAAAAAAGTCGTTCAAGTTGCATTATATTATGTCATGAAATTCATTTAGCACTATCTTATCGGTTTTGCCTCACTTCTTCCCAACTACCGTCTATCACCGCCCAAAGAACATTTTTTTTTTACGTTTTTTTTCCTATCATGTATTGAGAGAACCGAAATATTACTTTAAGAATATTATACAAAAGTAATACCTCCTCCTTTATGGAAATTTTCGTTGAAAAATTTGGGGTGGTTTTTAAGAAAATATTGTTTAAGCGTTATTGTAAACGCAAAATTTGAAGCTTCTTTTCACAGAAAACTTTTGGGTTTTGAGAAATTTCATTGGAAATCATTTGAAGCCCTTCCACTCACAAATGCAATAATTTATATAAATCGTTGGAAATGTGCATATTAACGGCGGGAGAGATATTAAAAAAATCATTCGTGCAATTTTCGATCAAACAAAAGAATAAGGAAAATTGGTCTTTATTATATCTAATATGATCATTTATATCTTATATAATATATTATATGATCATTTAGCGCAATTCACACAAAACGTTTGACGAAAAAAATTGGAACAATTTTTGAGAAAATGGCAATTGAGTCAAAAAATCTTGAAATTTAAGCTCTTTTTCATAGGAAACTTGAATTTTCAAGAAACTGCATTGGATATCATTTGAAGTCCATCTACTCACAAATGCAATAATGTGTAGAAAGGGCAGGTAATGAAAATATTAATGGCGTGTGAGACATTTCAACTAAGTTACTTTTGTGTAATTTTTGAAGAATATATTATTTGAAGAATATATTTATTAAAATGCATATATAAGCAAATACGTCATCTTATTACGTTCGTTTAGCACTGTTTGTTCCAAATTTAGAGAAAAAATTAGGGCCGTTTTCGAGAAAATGATGTTTGGCCGTTTCTGAAAATGCGGAATTTGCAGCTTATTTTCACAGAGAACTTCTGAGTTTTCCATAAACGTCATACATAATTTGAACCACATGAACTCAAATGCAATAATGTGTACAAATGTTAATGTAAATATTAATGAGTGAGAGAGATGTCCAAAAATTACAATTGTGTAATTTTTGAAAAAACAAAAGAATACAGCAGTCAGTCCGGATGACCGAGATCGCTAAGGCAGTAGTGCCGTAGCGATCTCGGACCGAAGGATCGCGGGTCCCGCCTCGGGCATGGTTGTATTGTGTTCGTCCTTTCACCCCCTATCGTATCGTGTCATGCTCATCGTTATCATACCGTTACTCGTAATAGTGGTCGCTAATGACCTAGAAGTTGATGTAACGTTAAATAACAAAAACAAAAAAGAATACAGCAAAATGGCGTTTATCTTATATAGTACCTGTACAACAACCCTGACCAAATGTTTAAAAAAATGAGCTGGTATTGAGAATTTTTTTTCTGATATTTTTACCATATTACTCACATTTCACACAAAAATGCTCGAAAACAATGCAATTTTTAAAAAAATGTCCGCCACATTACTGAAAGAACTAATTACGCAGAACAAATTTCATTTGAAGGAAAAATCTCTATCTTCAATTTGGTAGTTTTAGGAACACGTCGAAAAATACAAACAATTGCAATTTTCGAAAATTCAGAGTTGAAAGTGAAATTTGAACATACGCCATCTATATTAGTGGATTTCACTCTCTTCTTTTAAGAAACTTGAAGAAAAAAATGTAGTGTCATTTTTGAGAAAATTTTGAAAATTTGCCAGAGGCTTCATGCAAAGTACCCCAAAAATTAATTAATGTTTTTCAAAATCGCTTCGAGTGAGGCCAGATCCACATTGGCATATTCAGTTTGGAAAAAATCCTACGTTTAGTTTAGTCGTTAATGTTGGTCACATACACAAGACGAACGGACGGACAATAAGAAAGGAAAAAAAAACCTTTTTCGGTAACAGGGGATCCCAAAACATGTATTTCCGTCGAAATCTCGAAATCAATTTTCCGTATCTTTAATATTGTAATTGTAGGAAGACGCAGAAAAAAATCTTTCTTTTTCAACTTCAATTTCAGAGTTAACTGTGAAAATCGGAAATATTATTTTAAGAATATTAAAGAACAGAAGAACCTCGTACTAAATGGCGATTTTCTTTGAACATTTTTGAGCGGTTTTTTAAGAAAATGGCGCTTAACCACTTCTGTAAATTTAAAATTTGAAGCTCTTTTTCAGAGAAAATTTCGAAAAATTTTCGAAAAATTTCACATGAAGTCAATTGAAGCATTTTAACTCACATAAACAATAGTGTTTACAAATTTCTGGAAATGTGCATATTAACGGCATGATAATTCTTTCAAATTAATTACATTTGTGTAATTTTTTAGAACAAAAAAATATCCCGAAATGAACTTTATGTCACATTAAAGAGTGCAATTAGTACTACCCGTTCGAAAAGTTTTAAGAAATAAATTTGGAGCCGTTTTTTGAGAAAATAACGATTCAGCGTTTCTGAAAATGAAGAATTTTGAGCTAGTTTTCACAGAAAACGATTGATTTTTCAGAAGTGTCTATGCGCGCCCGTTTCAATTGGCGGGCGCATGGCATGACAGTGCGCCCTACGGCAACGCCCTTCAGCGGCAGCGGCGCCAGCACGCTACCGGCGTTACGGGCAGGCGGAGGGCGAGTCTGGCCGAAGGCGGCGCGCAGTATAAAGAGGGGCCCGCTAGTTGCAGAGAGTGAAGACCGGAAATGAAGATGTCGCGACGCCATGGACGCTTAAGTGAAGTCGGCGCCGTGTCGAATAAATCAGTGCAAATAGTGTAGTGCGATCGTGTGAATGAATGTGAGAGTGAATGTATATATATATATATATATATATATATATATATATATATATATATATATATATATATATATGTAAACAATCTAGAAAGAACAATCCCAAGAACTTCTATTGAATTTAAGTAACGTTTATCTTATCTAGAATAGGCTAAAGCGGCATTTGTATTAGTTTTTAAGTTTAGATTATAAATTGATATTTTGCGATTTGCCCTAATAACAGCTGCACAAGCTTTATCGGCTGTAGTTAAATATTGTACCAGGGCAACTGGAGAGGGAAAACCGAAGAAAAATAAAGAGGAAAAAAGCAGTCACTCCGCCAGGGAAGGAAAAAAAAAGAAAAAAGAAAAAGAAATAAAAGAAGAAAAAAAAGAAAAGAAAAGAAAAAAAAAAAAGAAAGCAGAGAGTCCCAGCCAGTGAGTCAGGCAGTCTGCAGGAATCAAAACCAGCCAGGAGGGAGTCGGGCAGTTCGCCCTCAGAGTGAACGCGGGAGTCGACTACGCGGCAGTCGTGAGGGTCAGCGCGCAGGGTGGACCGCGCCGAGCCAGCAAATCGTGCCGGAGGGCGCACGCGAAGCCGCCGAGAGAGGCGACTCCGCGGAGGTGAATGAACAGGTCGCTCGTTCTAGAGGAGGCCCAATCCTGGGGGCCGCGGTCCGTGCTGGCATTGCACGGAGGCGCACGGAGGGTGCATTCGCGCTACAAGCACACTCCAAACTGGGAGTTGAACGTTGTTGACTTCGAGGATTTCTAATAGTAAAGTTCATGTTGGGTGAATAAAAGTCTTTGAGTGTACGTACCTCTTTCATTCACAGAACACATCATTTTCGAGAAACTTTAAATGACATTATTTAAAGCACATGTACTAATTAATATAATAATGTGAGCAAATTGTCGCTAATGTAAATATTCACGAAGTGAGAGAAAAGTAAAAATTATTTTTTGTAATTTTTGGAAAAACAAAAGGATAGAGTAATAAGGCGTTTGTCATCTTACAGAGTGCATTTACCACTATCCCTACCTTTCTCGCAATACTGCGCGAAATCTACTAAATATTTTCAAAATAATGTACATGATCTCAACGAAAGAACTCACTGTAGAATAAATTTTATTTGAACGAAAAATCTCTATCTTCAATTGTAGTATTATAGTTGTAATATTATAGTTGTAGGAAGCCTGCAAACAAATTCAAACTGAAATTTTCAAAAATTCAGAGTTAACAGTGAAAATCGGACCTATGCCACACTTTATGGGGTGTATTTTACTCTATTCTTACAAGAAATTTAAAGAAAAAATTGGAGCCGTTTTTGAAAAGAAAAAAAAATTAAAATGTCCGTGAGGCTACATGTAAAGTACCCCCAAATTTTCAAAAAGGTTTTTCAAAATCGCACTGCTTTGACTCATGCTAAATCGACAGAGGTTTATTCAATTAGGAAAAAATCGTACGCCTAGTTTAGGCGCTAGTGTTGTTCACACACAGCAGACGGACGGACGGACGGACGGATGTTTTGCCGTCAATCGAATTTTCGGTATCAAGGACCCAGAAAACAGGGGTTCTGGGTATACCATGTGTTAGAGGATTTTCCCTCTAATTTAGAAACAGGTTTTATCCATTTTTCGTTATCAGGGCCGGGCAATGTTGTTTTTTTTAAATTATTATTTATTTTTATTTTTTTAATTTACGAGAAAGTTATAATTTAAGACTTACCAGATGGCACTGCCAGAGTAAAGAGAAGCGCAGCGCCTCCCACCAGCATGCTGACACATTGCACAAGCTTACGACCCCAGCGATTGAGCGTAAATAATAGGATTACGTAGGCTGGAAATTCTACGAATCCGGACAGGCAGAAGTTAATGAAGTCATTGCCTCCCAAGCTGGACGTGTTCCATGACAAGCCATAATACGTACAGCTGTTGACGAACCTAAAACATTTAATATATTAACATTTTTCTCAAGAATTAAGTCCAAACTTAATGTTCGTGTTCGTGCAATTCGTTTTTTTTTCAATGTTTAACTTCAATACTTTGCAAGTTGTTTAATCTTCTAAGTGATAAAATTGTTTAACCTTCGCTATATTGACAATCTAGCTATGAACTCTGCTTTTCTTCTCGACCGACTGCCTTTTTAAATCATGTTACATACTGCTCTAAATCAAATAAGACGCCTGGGACTAAAATCTGTTTAATGATCGCAATGAATATCCTATTGCTTCTTAAAATTATTGCGAAGATAAGTTGTCAACGTCACTAATAAACATCACATTTGCAGAAAGCATGTCACATTAAAGGGAATCTAAAATAGCATTAAGAAAATTAAAAATATAATACAAAAAATGTACCATAAATTTTTTCAACAGTTTTTAAAGAAACTGAACTAATTTACTGTATCTCATTTGGCCATCCATGGAGTTGTATAACAGCTCTCCAACCAACTGCCAAAGAACCGGTTCTAGCCCGTGAAGCAACTTGAACTGGCCCAGTCAACAGATCCAAACTTTTAGATATTCTATTAACAAATTCCAAATAAATATTGAATATTGTTTGGGCTTTAGTTAACAGAAGATCTACATAAATTTGAATTTATGGAGATAGATCAAGCTAACGTATTTCCATCGAGAAACGATACAAAAAGGAAGCTATTGTGTAAGTTAGTTTCGAAGTTGCTCACAAGTAGCTGAGGCGGAAACACCATTCACAGATGGAAATCTATTTAATACTTGCATTTTGAAAAAAATATCTACCTATATCTTACGCCAGAATCCATGTTTTGTGGGGACTTGTTACCGACAAATCGATTGATGGAAAACGTCTCCGTCCGCCCGTCTGTGAACAACGCTAGCGGCTGAACCATTCAACCGATTTTCTCAAAAATTGATATTCCTCAATTGATCTGGCTAAAGTGGCTGATCCTTGAATTTATAATGGACATTTTAATTCGGAAGAGTTCTTTACATGAGTCCCTGCCACATTTTAAAAATATTCAAAAAAAGTCTACTTTTTCATTAAATTTTGTTATTGAACTGTGAAGGACGTGCAACAGAATAGTGCAGAACTCATATTCGTTGTAAACTTATACAATATATACTTATACAATATTTTTTCGAAAATTGCAAAAGTTCAAAATGTTTCGAAGTCTTCATAGAGATTTATTCCCGTAATGAAATCTCTTCCTTAAAGATAGATTTTTAAATAAGTTTATGTACAATTTTTCAAAATTCAAACATTCTCCGAAATTTGGGGCTACTTTACATGAAATCCTCCGGACATTTTCAAAATAATCTCAAAAACGGTTCAATTTTTTAAAAAAATTCTTGTAAGAATAGAGTAACATGTACATACAAACGTGGCATAAGTCCGATTTTCACGGTTAATTCTGAATTTTCGAAAATTTCAAACGTATGAATTCTTTTCGGTGTCTTCATATAATTACAAAATGAAAGATAAGAGATTTTTCCTTCAAATACAATTTGTTCTCCATAGTGATTTCTTTCATTAAGGTCTTGTAATTTTTTTTTTTGAAAATTTTAGTAGTTTTGCGCAATATTGTGTGCGATATCTACAATTTTTAAATAATACAAAAAACAGATTTTCTCAAAAACGGCTCCAAGCTTTTTCTTATACTTTTGGTAGGGATAGTGCTAATTGTACTCTATAAGATGACATAAACGCCATATTGCTCTATTATTTTCTTGTTGTTTTGTTTAGGTTAAGAAAAGTTCGAGAGGATGTTTTCTTGTCTGTGTTTAAAAATTAACTAATGTTGTGCAGTAATAAGAGTTGTGAAACAGAACGGTATTTTCCGACGAGAAGTCAGACAGGAACTTCAATAAGTGTAATTGAGCTCTGAAGTTGCGTCACAAATATGAACTGGAAACATATGAGAAGGATACAAGTTAAATCAACGTATTTATATAATAGACTGAAAGGGAGAGCAATGTTTTTAGGCTAAAGAATAAAAGGGTTTTAAATGAGAGGGAATAGAAATTCAAATAATATTATAGTTTCTTATTCTGTTTTTTAAAATTTTTTTGTTACTCAAGGTCGCATCAACATCTAGGTCATTAACGACTACTATAGATTAACGATATGGTTAGCAGTATGATATGATCTGGGGTGAAAAGACAAACACAAATACAACCATGCCCAAGGCAGGATTCAAAACCTCGATCCTTCGATCCGAGATCGCTACGGCACTACTGCCTTAACGATCTCGGCCATCCAGACACGCAAATTTCTTCTTTGTTCATGTAAATGAATAGAGTTATTGTAAATTTATTTATTCAACACAGTTCATGATATTTACTTTCAGGAATATAAATTTTATTTTACGATTTTCAACCATTCTTTAACAATCCTGTCCAATGTTTTCCATTTTGAGCATTTCAAAGTACGAATCCATGTCCTGAAAATTGGTAAATGGAATTATCTAAAGCCACTCTGTTCATCCAAATCTATAAGATCTATTTCAAAGCGAAATTTTTTTGTATTTTTACATACAGCCGGCCAATACTCATGCCGAATTCTCGAATTTTTTGCAAACTTTTGTGTGAAATGTAGACAATTTGTATTTTATTTAACCTATTTATTCTTTAAAACGGCACAATTGTTTGTTTAAATTTGGTTTTAGATAGCGTAAAGAACGCTTAAGAGAATGGTGCAGGTCTCATGTTCGGTAAATTCCTTAATTTTTCGAAAATTGAGAAAAGAAAATGTATTGTCTTCCTACAATTACAACTGTGACGGTACAATTGTTTTCTAGATGAAATGTGTTCATCAAAAACAGATCTTCAAATAAGGTCATGTTGAATTTTTCGAAAATATGAGTATTTTTTGTGTAAATTGACGTCTAAAATAGTCGCTCGATTCGAATTTCCTGCGCTTCATGATCGTAGAAGTGCTTGGAAACAGTTGGATGCTACGTAAGTTAGAATTTGTATATTATTTCATATTTCTTTGTTTGGTTCTTGCTTTTGAGCGTTTGTTATACGTTTGTTTACGAGTGTGTATGCTTTGTGTTTGTACTTTGGCCCAACAGCTCTTTACGAGCTAAGGCCTACCAGCAACGACCCGGCCTTGCGGCCATGGGTTAAGGGGGTACGTGTGTTAGCACGTAGTCATCCCTACGCTGTATTTCTGGTATTCTCAACCTAAGAAGTGAGCTTCCTCATCATCACACAGCAACAGACAATTAAAATTATTCTCTAATGGAACGGAAAAAATATTGAACAAAACATGTGGATAAAGAGGTATAATTGCGCTCATGGTACATAAGAAAACTCCCTCCTATCGTCGCTCGTACCTTTTTTATACGTTCGTTTTGATAATTACTCTAATTTTAATTATAATTTCCTATTGAAAATGCCAATATTAATTATATTTTTGTTTTCTCGCACATTTACTTTACAATTCGTATACTCCTACAATTCGTATCTTCAAAGTACTTCCTTGCCACTGGCTGTGGCAAGGAAAGCGCACAATTAATTGTCTCGACCGGACATCGAACCCGCGGCTGCGCCGTGGAAAGCGAGCACGCTAACCAACGAGCCACCGAGGGCTAATTTTGTTATACGCTTACAAAGTAATATTTTAGAAATTATTTAAAGCCTTTTTGATAATCCATATTTTTTGTCTGTGTTGCTAAGAATGTATTTGCATTCTCAATGTATTGATGTATTTTCTTTCAAGCAATCCGCAAATCCTAATTGAAATTAGCTCAATTAGGTTTACTCTCTTAAAATTCGATTTAAATGTAATATGAAAGAAAAATTGCTATCCTTGAGGAAATATCAGATTGGAATGCAACAATGGCATTTTACCCTGCGACATGGCACCTGTAGTTCTGTGGATTACGTCTTATTGTTGAGACAATATTTAGCTGTATGAAACGCAGTTATAATTGTCAAACTTGTATTGATATCTGATTGAAAATATTTAATTTTCGCATCTAATGTTCTGCAATTTGTAATGTGTATTACAAACTAGTGGTGCTAAACAGCACATATGTTCTCGCCTTTAGTAACAGTTGTGTAATAAGTTTCATTCTAGTTTATAACGGTGGTACTAGTAGTGTTATCACTAGTCCTACTTTATAATCTGATAGTCCCTGAAAGCTAGAAGTATTTCAAATAGGTTTTAAATAATTTCTAAAAGATTAATTTGTAAATATGTAACAAAAGTAGAATGTAAGAAATGAACAAACATATATGAAATATACAAATTCTAACATATGAAGCATCGAAATGTAGACAATTATGACAACGAAGCGCAGTAAATGCGGACCAGCCATTATTTTTGTCCCCAAATTAGCCCAAAAATACTCATATTTTCAAAAAATCAAACATGACCTTATTTGAAGATCTATTTTGGATAAACACATCCTCTGCTGTCATTACTTTGCACAAACACCACCTAGATATACAATTTCTAGGTTGTGTTGTCTGCACTCAACAGTTGTATGACATGTTAAACTGGACAATATAATTTTATGAATGCTGGTCTAAATAACCAGCTCTTTAAGAATTATTTGCCTCCGGTGTGACGTAACGATGAAAGCCATTATACCGTCTGCAGACCGTCAACTTTATGTACTCGTAAATCAATACTTTGAAGATACGAATTGTAGGAGTATACGAATTGTAAAGTAAATGTGCGAGAAAACAAAAATATAATTAATATTGGCATTTTCAATAGGAAATTATAATTAAAATTAGAGTAATTAACAAAACGAACGTATAAAGAAAGAACGAGCGAAGATAGGAGGGAGTTTTCTTATGTACCATGAGCGCAATTATACCTCTTTATCCACATGTTTTGTTCAATATTTTTTCCGTTCCATTAGAGAATAATTTTAATTTTAGGAAATTCAATCATATCTTTACCATGAGAGGTACGTGTTTGATGACGTCATATTGGGTCTCAACAAGACCTATTTAAGTAGGCCTTGCAGTGTATATTTACGATCACCTTAGTATCTTAGAGAGTAATTGTAATTGATAATTACGTTTGAAAGAGGAAAATATTTAATATATTCCGGGGTAAATATGAGAAGAAGCTGACAAAGCCATGAAAACATTACCTCGTGTGAAAAGTAAGAGCATGTATGAGAGAACATGTGTTCACGTTGGAAAGAAGAAAGACGATTCTGTTCTGACTTTTGACATTTATCTAGAGTGAGTAAATACAATTGACAATTACATTTTGTATATTTGTAATATTCTAAGACCAAGTATTTTACACGTAAAACATTTATTCATCTTAAATATTTTGTTATTCCATTAGTCTGTTAGTGTCAAACCAACATGCTTATGGCCATACCTGTTTAATGTTGAAGAAATGGCGTGTAAAGGAGAATATCAATATTTTAAATTATAAACAATTCAGTAGGTTTTCCAAAACAAACAGGGAGTTTTGCCAAAACAACTGCTCTCTGGGCCTTCACGTGAATGTTGGTGAATTATCATATCTGTGCAATATAAAGCGACTTCTGGATGATTGATGCCCAGTATGAGTAGGGCAATAGTTTCTAGTGTAACTTATTGTACTACAAATATTAACATAATTGTCTAAGAAGTAGTAATCATTATTCGTTTATAATTTTGTTTCATTCCTTCACTGATTATATTTTTTTTATGTACGGAATATGTGATTACATTTTTGTTCATGTTTCATAGCTGCTTGGAAACGTCTGTATTATAGAACAATAAATATACAATTTCGATCAGTTCTCTAAGTTATGATTGGCTGTTGTGGACTTTTAATTGCACGATTAAGTTTTACTTGCATGCATGTCATAAACATAGTGATAATGAACGATTTTTCATGGAATTAATGAGCATATTTAGTTAACTTAACAAAAAAATTAATTATTTTTAATAACATTAATTCATTTTTTCTCGAGGCCCGTAGTTGGCGTGAAACCTGTTAATGTCATTAATTTCAACCATAAATACCGCAAAAATACTAGTTAAAAAAAAATTGTACATGACCTTTTTAAAGAGCTAATTTTGTACAACAGACTTTGTCAGAAACAAAAAATCTTTATCTTCAATTTTTTAGTTTTGATTTTTTGTTGCAATTTTCAAAAAAATCGAGTAATACCTGAGAATGAGACTTGCGCTATATTTCTTCCCGTTTTTGATTACATATGTGGAGAAAATTTAAAGAAAATTTTGGAGTGGATTTTAATGATTTTTTTTGTAAATTTCAATAGCAAATTATGCAAAATTGTTTTTTTGCAAAAAAAAATTCATAACTTTTTTTGAGGAGCTAATTTTGTACAACACACTTTGTCTAAGGCAAACATTTCTATTTTAAATTTTGTAATTTTAAAATGTTTTGTGTTGTTTTAAAAAAACCGGGCAACACACGAAAATGGGAATAGCGCCATTTTTTACCGTCTATTATTACATTAGCGAAGAAAATTTTTAAAAAATTTCGAGCGGTTTTTGAGACTTTGTTTTGTAAATTTCAATTACAAAATACGCAAAAATTACTCTTTTTATCTGAGACAAAAATCTCTTATCTCCAATTTAGAAGTTTTTAATTTTTTTCAATTTTCGAAAAATTGGGGATGTCAACGAAAATGAGACCTGCACCAATCTCTTAAACGTCCTTTGAACTATTCAACAATAAAATTTAATAGAAAAATTTGGTGACTTTTTTGAAAATGTCCCAGGGGCTTCATGTAAAAGCCCACCAAAATTAAAATTTTGGTTTCAAATTCCAGGGTCCGTGACATCAGCTAGAACGATTAGAGAATATCAGTTTTGGAGAAAAGCGGGTGAACGGTTTAAGCGCTAGCGTTGTACACAGACGGGAAGACAGACGTTTTGAAGTCAATCGATTTTTCAGTTCCAAGGACCTACAAAACATGGATTCTGGCTACACCACGTGCTGGAGGATTTTTTTTTCTTTTTTTTTTTTTTTTCAAATTTAGCAACTGGATTTATCCACTTTTTCCTTACCAGGGCCCGGCAATAAGAGATTTTGTGTCGAAAATTCGCCCTTTTCCGGTGCACGATTACAATACTTTCTCTTCGTACATTAGTAGGTACGAGAAAGTAAAAATGATGACTGCGATGAGTTAATTCGGAGAGAGATTGCGGTGTAAATAGTATTATATTACTAAGGACGAGAAAATATGTGCTGTTTGTGTACCACAAGTTTATTGAGCTCTAAAGTCGAGCAATAAACTCGCTGAATATTTGAGTGTAGTATGGTTTGAGAGCTCATCTGATCTAGCAGCCACTAAGTACATACCAAATGAAGAACACCACCAAAGATTTCTGACGCAAGTTAGGCGTGCGCACAAGGTCCAGCATAGAGCCGCCTTCCAAAGCCTTCTTTTCCGGGTCCTGCGGATGAGTGCTCCGGGTTACAGAGTCCAGTACGTCTTCAGGCACCGTCACACGGTTCTCTTTCGCTGCTTTGTGAAGCACGCTGCGAGCTGTGTCGCTGCGTCCCTTTGTGATGAGCCATCGCGGCGATTCCGGAACAAACCTGTAAAGGAGCACATTAGCGAACACTTCACTCTTCATAGCAGGGGAAATAACCATTTTCTCAGTCAGTTTGGAATTTGGTCCGAGAATCCAAACTCTTCTCCTCCAATATGAGGTCTGACTAGTTGTACGCATTTTTCGGTTGTCATATGTTTATTGTTTAAAAGTGTGATATGTTCGTCTACTCGATTTCGGAAGTTATCAAGAACCTTGCATTCACTTTGAACGTATGATCTATTCTTAACTCTGATTACTTAAATATACATATAGAGCCTACCAAGTGATTTGATCCCATGTTTTTAGAGTGAATGAATCGTAGAAAGTTGAAGGCACGGGCACCTAACTTGTAAATCGTCTCTCGAATGGAAATAAATGAAGTTACTATTCTCTAAGTATCATCAAATTTCGCTTATCCATTTTGTGAAAATAATTGTTATAGATGTTACCTAACTTGTTGTTTCGTGCTTTGCCAAGTTCTGATGAGAGTTTTGTTATGGAATTAAATTGCAATGAAAGTAACAAGAACTTTCCAATACGAAAGCGAACTATTGACAATATTTGCGAAGGTAAATTTCATTCTGCGTGCACAAATTTATCTGCTTCAGAAATTCAAGCTTTTTTTAAAGAAAACAAATAGGTTAATTTTTTTCTGAACTGTAATTCCGAAGATTCAGTGTCGACATTAAAACAATATACGTCAAAACGAACATCTTCAAAAATAAAATGAAACCTTGACGAAAGACCTTAAAGAATTTTTTTTAAAAGCCATCTTAATCACCATTAGTTTCAATATATTCATCTTTTGAAATTGAATCGCTTTGTTCTGCAATTGTTAAAAGTGAACGTAGATCAAACAATGTCATTTATGAAGTTCAAGAAAATCTTCTTTCGTCTTCAAAAGACCGTTGAGTCTTGGACAAGTAAGGAGTATTATCAATATTTTTCAAAATTACCAATTCAAATATTGATGACATAGAAATTTAAAGATTGAGAAACCCCAAAATAAAAAATCAGGTACGAAATGTTGACCTAAAAGTTATATTGCTTGAATCAAAATGAGCCTGGAAATATTAAAAAATAAAAAAGTATTAAAGTGATGCTCGTATTGGACCGGAGCGTATATGTTAAACAGAGAGAATACTTGAAAGGGATTCTTTCTCAACTGAAAGTTGAAATACAAAAGGGTAATACCAATGCTAGCGCTTTATATAGGTAAATGGAGTTCCCACGCTATTCATATCACCAGCCAAAAACAAATCATAGTCCAATTTTGCTGAACAGGGAAATTATATTAAGGTAATCCTCAATTAAAATGACAGCTTATTATCAGAATGTTCGTGGCTTTGAGAACCAAGTTGTCAGTCTTCAACATTTCGTGATCTTCGTATATTGATACCGACCTTCTGATATTTACAGACTTGGCAAAAAGTTGAAATAGCGATTATGATGTTGAATCTACCAAATCATATGTTCTAGTTTGGATAAAAGCGCAACTATAAGCAATTTCTAGAGAGGGAGGAATTAAAATAGTTGTTCACCAAAAATACTTTAGTACAACTTTTCATCAGTTAACACTCTTGCCGAACAATTTGTACTGGTCGAGAAGATTCCCATTTCAAGAAATTTAATTAGTAAGGACAGGATGTTTAGGTAATGCACTTAGAGACATAACTCATTCAGAGATTTCATTTTTTACTTTTAACATGTTATGTAACCCAATAGAAAGCATTGCAAAAACGTGCCTTGCTCCTAAACAAACCTTTTTGCCTCTACATAGAAGCAACGCGTCTCCAAGCCCCTTACGTTTGAAATTACATTTGTGTTTTGAGAAAATAGCGTTTGAGCTAGCGGAATTTTGAGCTTGGAATTTTGAGAACGGTTGAGCTTGGAATTTCGAGAAACTTTATTTGACATTATTTAAAGCACATGCACTCGTTAATATAATAATGTGAACAAATTGTCGCTAATGTAAATATTAATGACTTGAGAAACAAGTAAAAAAATACGTTTTTGTAATTTTTGAAAAAAACAAAAGAATAGAGCAATATGACGTTTATGTCATCTTACAGAGTGCATTTAGCCCTATCCATACCAAAAGTTTAAAGAAATAAGTTGAAGCCATTTTTCAGAAAATCTGTTTTTTGTAATTTTTTAAAATATTGATCGCAATATTGCACGAAAACTACTAAAAATTTGGAAAAACTGTACAGGACGAGTTGTGGACAACAAATTTTATATGAAGGAAAATATCTTGAATTTTACAGTTGTTGGAAGACGGGAAAAAATGAAAACTTTTGAAATTTTCGAAAATTCAGAGATATCCGTGAAAATCGGACCTATGCCACCTATATTTTACTCTATTTTTACAAGAAATTTAATAAACAAAATTGGAGCGGTTTTCGAGCCAATTTTGAAAATGTCCGGAGGCCTTCATGTTAACTACCCCAAATTTTGAAGAAGGGTTTCGAAGTCGCGGTGCTTCCAGTGGAGCCCGATTGACCGGGGAATATCCATTTTGTAAAGGGCCTCGTGGTTAGCATTTGGTCAGCATGTTCTCTTTCTACTACCTGGCCCCGCGTTCGATTCCCGGCTGTCACACCAACTGCAAGACACATAAATAACTATTATAGAAAAAATGGTATGTATGTTTTTTGCGCAAATGGTGTTCACAGACGGACGTTAAAAAATAAAAAAAAAACTTTTGCGGTATCAGAGCACCCCAAAACGTGTATTTCCGTTGAAATCTCGAAATCAATTTTCCACAGCGATACAAAACTTTTCTTACACTGCGCATATTACTCCGTACGAAACGAGAAAGTAAAAACTACTCGTTAATACTCCTATTTAAACACAGTGGCACTTCAAGACCTCGAGCTGCAAGGAAAAGGGGACATTACCATCCAATCGTGAGTTCCAATACCAAAAATTAAGTCGTAACGAGGCTCCCGATTTGAATGAGTGTCATCTTCTCCGTCAGCCCGAGCCCTTGAAGTGCCACTATGTTTAAATCCGAGTACATAAGCGATCTCTTCGAGCATACTGTACGTTCGCGAGTCTCCTAGCGAAAGTTTTCATTGAATTCTTCAGAGGAATCTCCAGCGAATTTCATGCGGATCTCGATTAAATAGCCAAGCGAATGTTTGTAGAAGTGAAGATTTCTCTCACGTTAGCCTCTATCTCACCCTCGAACACTACCACTCCATTCTCGCTTTACCTTCCTACTCGCGTAATATTATTGGCAGTGTTGTTGCGATCTAATAATACATTTTGTCTTATCGGTCCGTAATGGCGTTCGTGTTGGGAGTTCATCTCGTTAGGGTAGCGAACCACTGTGTTGTCTATGTTCTACGTTACACTTTGGTGGAACAAAAAATTGGTCTTTTTTTTCTGTCGTGACCATACCCCTCCTTAATATTGATAATTCCCCGGAGGGTTCATCCGTCGTCATTGTCCGAATTCCTTTCTTCGCAGTCGATAACAGCGATCTACCCACTCCCCTCGGATTCGCAAGTAGGTCGGCGGTACCACGGCGACAAGTAGGCCGCTTCCCTTCTGTGAAACCTCAAACCACTCAGTTAACTCTCCCTTCTCATGCCACGGTCCAGTCCTTTCAACCGTCTGCCTGACAAAAGCCGCGCCTAATTTCTTACAGCGCAGAGCTGCCGCGCAGTCGCTGCTCTTTCTTCTTGCACTTTTCACTCCTTTCTGATTGCTGCGCATTCTCATTTTCATGCAATGAACATATGTGTTCCATTACACACACACACACTCACACACACACAGTGTTAATACTCATTCACTAATCGTTCTAGTTGGATTTCTGATAGATGGGTGAAAATGATAAATTCAAGTTCAAAAATGAAACCCCCCATCTGACGAAACAAATGCAGCTCTAAGCAATTTCTTTTTCTCTTGCGATCCAATTCTTTTGAAGGTTTAAGTGCATAAATATTTTTTAGGTGTAACAGGAAAATATATTACTTATACATCTTGCTCAGGTTGATAAAATTATTATCTTGGAACAAGATGCTATTTCAGACATGTATTCAAAATAGTTTCCTTACCAAAAGCGTTTTGAATTAAGTGAATATAATTAACCCAATTTGTTTTCTTTTCTGAATGTAGAGTAAAACTGTATTCAAACATGTCTTTGTGATAGTGACAAAGTTGTCGTAATAGTACTCCGATTACGATAGTTGTCTGTTTGGATAGACAGAACACACCTCTAAATGTAAGCAGAAGGTATCAATGACAGTCTTACCACCAGTAGGAAAAGAAGACGATCCCTGGCAGCGATACAGCTCCCTGCAGTAGTCGCCAGTCACGTATGAAGTAAGCAAAAGCTGCTGTTAAGATATATCCCAAAGTGAAGAAAGCTTGTACGATGACTCCAGCTACAAGTCGTTTACTTGGGCCAACCATTTCCATCGCTGAAACATATAGTTTTAAGAAGAGTTTATGAATAGGTTCGTAAGCGTATTTGCAAGACGTACCAAGAAAAGTAATCAATTATCCCAGCAAGAGGTAGGGGAAGATGACAAGCGTTTATTAAAATATGTCTAATCATTCGTCTCTAAGATATATCATCCATGTCATTGTATCATTACCATTTGATGATACAATGCCGATGGCGACCCAGATACGAACAGTTGGTACATTTCATTTCAAATAATAAACCCAAGTGGGGAAACTTTCTTCATGTTCCAAGATAATTTGTTTAATTAGTGTTGTTACAGAAAATGAAATTTATATATTTAGAAAGATTTGCTTTAATTCATACTATCAATACTGATTAATTTTCTTTAGTTAAAAACTTGGTATGATTGCCTGACGGAAGTTACCACTAGTGATATGAACAGGTAAAGAATATTCAGAGCAAAAGCTCCTCCGTATCTTACTTTACTTTACTCCGTATTTTACTTTCCCGTATATGTACGTATATTCCGAGTAATATACGTAGTATAAGGAAATTTATGTAATGCTTCTGAAAATAAATTTCGATATTTCAATGGAAATGCGTTTTCAGGTCCCCTGATACCGAAAAAGTGGTTCTTTTCAAAACGTCCTTCACATTTTCACTGTTAACTCTGAATTTTCGGAAATTCTAAAAGATTGAATTTTCTCGGCGTCTTCATACAACTACAAAATTGAAGATAGTGATTTTTCCTTCAAATGAAATTTATTGTCCATACACAGTTCTTCCATTAAGGTCATCTACATTTTTTTTAATTTTAATAATTTTCGCGTAATTTAAAAAAATAACAAAAAAAATATTTTTTTCAAAAACACTTCCATTTTTTCTTTAAACTTTTGGTAAAGGTAGTGCGAATTGCACACTCTAAGATGATATAAACGTCACATTGCTCTATTCTTTTGTCAAAAGAATTTTTTTTACTTCTCTCTTACGTCATTATTATTTACATTAGCGACAATTTGTTCACATTATTATATTTACGAGTACATGTGATTTAAATAATGTCAAATAAAGTTTCTCAAAAACTCACCCGTTTTCTGTGAAAACTAGTACAAAATTCCGCATTTTTCAGAAACGTTCAAACGCCATTTTCTCAAATCTTCTCCAATTTTTTTCTTCAACTTTTGGAACGGATATTGCTAATTGCACTCTTGAATATGACATTAAGTTCATCACCAGATATTCTTTTTTTAAAAAAAAATTCCACAAATGTATTTTTTAAGATATCTCACGCCGTTAATATGCACAATTCCAGCAATTTGTAAAGACTATTGTAATTGTGATTAAAGTGCTTCAAATGATTTGAAGTAAAGTTTTTCGAAAACTAAAATATTTCTATGAAAAAAAGCTTCAAATTTCGATTTAACGGATCATATTCGCGTTTAAGGATCATTTTCTTAAAAACCATATAATATCGGCTCCATATTTTCCAAAGAAAATTGCGGTTAAGGCGAGGTTTTACTGCTCTTTAATAATATTGAAATAATATTTCCGTTGTACTATTAGGAAACCGAAAAATTAAGAAAATGGCAAATAATGCACTTTGTGCGGCGATAGATGGCAGCTGGCAAAAGTATGAGGCAAGTCCGAATAGCTAGCCGACCCGAAGGATATAGAACACTAATACGGGAATGTCCTTTGATACGGAGTTCGGAACACGCTGCATAACTTACCTGGATCGAGAGGACTGTAGTTTCGAGGAAAATATGAAAACAGTTAAATGATGTTACATGTTCCCTCACGGAGGGAATTATGAAAGGAAACTGTAAGAAGGAAATATGAAATGACAAACCGAGTCAAGTTAACATCTAGTTAATTAGAAAATAAGTAAATCTGAGTAAATAAAATTATGTATGTACCACCGGCGTTAACTGATTCTAATGATCTCGGGGGCGAAAAAACCCTCGGACCAAAGGCCCTCGGGCATTTTGTCGCCGCTCTCTTTAGAACTCTTGTAACGTCCTTGATGGATAATTAATTATTTTCACGGAAGTAAGATAGTTGTCTTGCCAACAACCTTTTTTTTAACAGATATTAAAAAATGCGAACTTTACGTACACCTAGCGACGCAGTTACGACACCGCAACGACCGCCTTTTTTATGCAGTTGTAGAAGACTTTTTTCTTGTTAGGGAATCCCCAAACCTTAATTTCTGTTGCTTTTTTTAAGCATTTCACTTCTTTGTTTTACTAATGATTAGATAAATTCCATACTTAAATGGAAAACAGTACGTCCAATATGTCCGATAAAGTTCGTACATTGACCGCTGATTGCGGAGGCAGAAATTTTGCGGAAAGACTTACAAATGTTAATAAATTATGGGCAGAGTTGTGCGTCATCTTTGTAGTACGCTGTAAACGAGGTTTCGTTTGTTTTGCTTAGCCATCATGTGATAACCAAGAGGTTATCAAAACTCTCTTGTTGGTTTTGGAGCACTAGAAAATAATTCCGGGTTGCTTTTTGCTCTTTCGAAGATATTCAAATGAGCGTATTAATACATCTTCTCTAAGAATACTCTCATTATTATGAGATGTCAAGTTTATATGTATATTTATCTTGTTCTTTAAGAAATATTCCAACGATATTACCGTCGATTAATGAAAGGATATTAGTTGACAAAGTTTTTGAAATATTTTTAGTGAATCTTTGTACAATCAAAATTGTTTTTACTCTGACGCGACATCTCCCGGTCAGCCAAGTAGTTATTTTATTCGCATCTACAGGCCCACAACAAAGCGAGCTTCAGTTTACATCACCACATTATTTGAAAGTGAAAAGATAACTCTAATTAAGTCCAGGGGTGTCTATTCAGGGAAAGTGGATGAAGTACCACTATATCAGTTATTTATATAACAATTACATTACTTACTCCCAGTATGTAGAGAGTATTAGGTCATTCCACGTCTAATCGCACAAATTTAAGGTAAATTTGATCTTGATGTCTTAGATTTTAAAACTTTTTTTCAAATAATAGTATAAGCAAAAATATGAAACACGTGCTTTTATTTTTTTTCAAATATTATTTTTTGAGATTATATTAATTTTTAAAATGTTCGAAAAAATTTTCTCATCGCTCATCATCTCATCGTTATTCATTTTGAACTCGTGTTGTAATTGTGACAGAAATTTAATAATTTGCGACATTAAATAACAACATATTTCTTTCATTTTATGTATTTATTGAATTCATTAAATTTGTTAAAAATTGTGAAAAGTACCATTGAAATTTCTGAAAAGTTTTACATAAGTCAGATAAGTTACAAAGTGAGACACCGAGATAACTATTTTTAAAAAGTTATTTATGGGTATCCCACTCAAATTTGGCAGATCTATACCACGTTCGTGTAGAAATACGTGAGTATTTTATACAATTAATATAAGTGTCGACTTAATAAAAAAATTGCATTATAAAAATTGAAATACATTTTAAATAATATGTTTGCAAAAATTATTTTGAAATTAAATGAAAGTACATTTTTAAAGTGAAATTTTATTTTTCTGAAGGAAACAGTATTTGCGCAAAAACATTTTAAACACTAGCGTGCATCATTTTTTGGAAAAAATAATTGGTAATACTTCTGAAAGGAGTGGGCTTAAAAATAAAGAAAAAGTAGTGTTGTTTTGTGAGTGTGCGTTTTGACGTGGAATGACTCATTGTAAAGCTGCAGGGGAAAACGGGAAATTTTCAAGAGAAAAAGTCTTCTTGCCGGGCTCTTGTAAAGAAAAAGTGGATAAATATTGTCCCTATAAGTAGTAAATTTCTCTAACATGTTGAGTCGTCACGCTCCATGTTTAATGGGTCCTTGATGCTGAAAAACTGGATTACAGTAAAACGTCTGAGAACAACGTCAGGCAGTGGCTAAACCGTAAGCAGGATTATTATCAAAATTAATATTCCCCGATCGATCTGGCTGATGTCGCGGTTCCTTTTATTTGAAACAGATATTTTGATTTTTGGGGGTACTTTATATGAAGCTTCAACGTTTTCAAAATATTCATAAAATGGCTCCACATTTTTCTGCTTAAATGTTTTTCTCTCATGGAGCAAAATATTCTTACCGAGACGACATAGGTCGCATTTTCATCGAACGTTCTGAATTTTTCATAATTGCATGAGTTCGAAGTTCAGATTGATCAGGGAACATCAATTTGAAAGGAAATGGGCTGAACGGTTTTGATGCAATGGCAGTTAGATGGGTTGATAGTGATTCCGGGCGCGTCAACTGCTAAGGCCACTAGTCCCATAAGCGTAGTGCATGCTTTTGCTCGGGAGGTAGCGGTGATCTGGATGGATAAATCAGACGCCGACCTACCGCGGCCTAGCGGACTTTTCTCCAACCAGTGGGGCATCGCCCCAGGCGGGACAAGCTGTAAGCTCCCGACCGATTTCCCGGCATTTGTGGTAGTGAGGTGCATGTACATGTGTGTGTAAGTAAAGAGTGGAATGGGATAGGAAATGGGAAGAAAAGATGGCGCGATCTGTTGCCCGTTTGGTAAGGTACAGCCCGGCATTCGCCTGGTATTGATCACAGAAACCACGGAAAACTACCGATCAAAGCAGCCAATCGCTAGAATTGTCCTCCACACAGCGACAGAACTCGATCTGGCTAGTGTCGAAAATATTGCAATCACCAGATCTCGAACCTAGAACTTTCCGGTCAATGGCACTACAATGACATAAAATATCTAAGTCGGTCCCATGGTAGTGTATATATTGAACTAGCGGAACCAGGCAGACGTTGTTCCGCCCCTCATCTCCCTCTTTCTCCCCCCCTCTTTCTCTTTTCTTTAAGGTCTTTGGCAACAAATTTTAATTTTTAATATCCTAGAAAGCTTCGTTTTGGAGTTATTTGACGATATAGATGTTTAAATATCCTGGCTCGTGTGTTGCGGGCAGAGTTTGACACGGATATTCAGTTTTGATCTATAGCGCCATCTACCGATTTTTTTCGATATTTCGAGAGTTATTCTGCTATTCGGGGCGGAGATGAAAACAAATCAGAGATAATCAAAATCGGTCCAGCCGTTCTTGAGTTATAAATGTTATAACAAGTGGCGAAGCATCAGGGTTAGCAGAGTAAGCTGAGCTACCCCTAAGTATCTTGAAGAATGCGAGAAATATCCCTTCACCAAGGAGGTTAGTGGTGCTATAGAATGGCACACACTTTCCCGTATTAGTTTTGTTTCCATTAGTCTCGGTTATCTACACGAACTTGCTTACTCCCATCTATCGCCGCCCAAAGTCCATTTCCTTGAAATTTCCTTAATTTTTCGGTTTCCTAATAGTAGCACGGAAATATTATTTTAAGAATATTAAATAACAGTAAAACCTTGTCAATGCCAATTTTCTTCGAAGAATTGTGATCCGTTTAAAGAAAACAACTGGCGTTTAAGCGCCACTGTAAATTCGAAATTTGAAGCTTTTTTCACAGAAATTTTTTGAGTTATCGAAAAACGTCATATTAAAAATGTTTAAGTACTTCAACTCACAAATACAATAGAGTTTACAAATTGCTGGAAATGTGCATATCAACAGCGTGAGAGATCTTTCAAAACATTTACATTTGTGTAATTTAAAAAATAAACAAATACACCGAAATGAACCTCACGTCATATTAAAGAGTGCAATTAGCACTATACGTTCGAAATGTTTGAAGAAACAATTTGGAGCCATGTGGGAGAAAATTGGGTGTTTGACTGTTTCTGAAAAGGCGGAATTTTAAGCTAGTTTTCACAGAAAACGGTTGAGTTAAAAAAACAAAAAGACATTGTTTAAGGCACATGTACTCATAAATTCAATAATGTGAACAATTTGTCGCTAATATAAATAATAACGACATAAGTCAAAACAATTAAATTTTTGTAATTAAAAAAAACAAAGATAAGAGCAAGGCGTTCAAATTATCTTATAGAGTGCATTTAGCACAATCCCTACCAAACGTTTAAAGAAAAACATTGGAGCCGTTTTTGAGAAAATCTTGTTTTGTAATTTTATTAAATTGCACATATTGCACGTAATATTGTACGAAAACTACGAATATTTAAAAAAAATTACATGACCTTGATAAAAACAACTTACCATGGTAAATGAATTGTATTTGAAGCAAACCTGTCTATCTTTAATTTTGTTGTAGGAAAACCCCTAAAAAATTCATACTTTTGAAATTTTCGTGAATTCAGAGTTGACCGTGAAAATCGAACCTCACAAATTTATAAATGTACTCGTATGTTACTCTATTCTTACAAGAAATGTATAGAAAAAAAATTGAGCCGTTTTTGAGAAAATTTTGAAAATGTCTGGAGGGCTTCATGAAAAGTGCTCCAAATTTTGAAGAATGTTTTTCAAAATCTCAAAGTTTTGAACCGAGCCAGGACACGGGTTTCTTCAATTTGAAAAAAATCCTATGCATGATTTAGGCGCTAGTAGTGTTAACAGACACCAGACGGTCGGACGGATGGACAGACAGACGGACGGACAGACAGACAGACGGACGGACGTTTTGAAGAAAAAAAACAACACTTTTTCCGTATCTGCGGACCCCAAAACTTCCGTTGAAATCTCGAAATCGATTTCCGCAGCATTACATAACTTTCCCGATAGTACTTATTTTACTCCGTATATATACGTAAGTATACGGGAAAGTAAAAAGAAAATTGTAAATGCATGTCCTTTTTAAGCGAATTAGTACCGTACGTATGAGCACCGTTATTTTTTGTTATTATACTTATTCCATGCGATGTGTCTTGGCCACCCGGTACTGCGGGCGAGGCCGCAAGGCGGAGTCACGTCCGCTCACGCCGTGTGCCAGCATTTGGCCAGGGACAGGACACGGAAAGTGAGAGCGCATGCGCATTGGGTACACTGGCTCGAGGACTCGCGCAGAATTTAAGCCGGCCTTACGACTGTATAAGTGATTGAAACTCTTGCCGGCAGGAGCTCTCTTCACCAAAAGCTTGGGTGGAACTTCTTGGAATGGCCGCTAGAGGTCTTTGAGCAACTTCAAGTATCACTACAAAACTACAAACATCGCGAATAAAACATTTATTTATTCCAAATTTCAGTTTTTCAATTTGTCTGTCGCTAATACGCTAAGTACTATATTGAGAATGTTCATTTTTTTTATCCCACATTATTTTGCATTGTGTTAACTTGTAATAAAAAACGATCATTTAAAAAAAGTTGATATTAAGCACTTGTGGATTGGTATCCTTGTGTGAATACCCCAGTAGAATCCCGTTATGGAAAAATTAAACAGGATCTGATTAGTGTAATTTCATTACTTAAGTTAATGGAATATTGTGTTCATGTGTAGGTTACAAGTGTCATTAACAATGAGCACTCTGATAATAATTAAAACATAGTGATTTAAGTAATTCTATGTCAAATAATTGACTTTCCAATTGGCTACTATTTTAATAGAAAAGAAACTTTCACGTCGGTGTTCGTAAGAAGCTAGTGTTTTTTTAAGAAAACCAGACATTTAGAATTGATTTACAAAAAACTTCACACAATTTAGACGACCGCAAACTCTTGAAAAGCAGTGTACATTAATGTAAGTAAGCAGTTCCATTTACAATTTTTTTTTTTAATTCTACAGTAGGCTTATACTTAATTTGAGTATTATTGCGTGATTGAATTAGTAATAATTATATTTGTAGTGTACTGATCTTCATCTTCCTAATATTTGATATTTCATAAATTAAGTAGTAGGTGTTTACGTGTTCATCAGTCAGCTTATCCAAAAATTAACCTCCCACTTCGCCACTGTCATGGCTGGTAGCACCGTTCTTGTTTTGGCAATCTGGCAACCGCGTGTCTTTGCCTCCTTTCAAGGCTGCCATGGCCGGCAAGTCGAGTCAAGGAGGAAGTGAGCGTCAGATCATAAACTGCATCAACTTTCCTCTTTCTGTTTTTCCCATTCACGGGGTTAGGCGTGCAGGTGCGCGGTTCTCGCATCAGAATCTTTTTCGCGATGCGCAAGGTTGGTGGGGTGGGCAGAAGCATGAGCGAGCAAACAAAACGTCTCTTTAGGTGATTCTCTCCAGTGGGCTTAAGAAACAAAACTGTAATACTGAAGATGTGGATGGAAGTTATGACTCATTTATCGATTTATTACAGGCAACGTAACAATAATTATTATTTAATGAAAGCCGGCTCAGAGAAATCAGAAAGATATCTCGTGAAGCATCACCACCAAGCTCTTCATTATTTATAACAATACTATAATAATAATAATAATAATAAATATTATTATGGAACCCGTAAATTAAAAAAATTGAAAAATCTTAATAAAGTGAATAAAAATACTGATAAAATATTCATAAGTAGTAACTTGACCATTATTGATAATAATTAATAAAAATTATATAATATTATTTTGTTAAAATAACAATAACGTTACTGTACCTGACCTTAGAGAAAATTCTCTAAGTCACCACCATTTGCCATGAGACAGGCGTTTACTCTTTTCAGTATAGTGGCTGCAACACGTTGAAGTGTATCTTCTGCAATAGCCTCCGTCATGTTGCGTCGTAAATCTTCAAGAGAAGTTGGGTTATATGCACAAACTTTACTTTTCAAAAAACCCCATAGAAAAAAGTCCAATGGAATAAGATCAGGGGAACGAGGTGGCTACAGACCTTTTGAAACAATTCGTTCTCCAAAAAAGTCTGCTGAGAAATTCATACTATTGTTTCCGTGTGGCATAGAGTGCCGTCTTGCTGAAACCCGCAGTACCTGTAGTCTTCTTCTAAAAGAGATACAAAGTTTTCAATAATGTCTTTATACTTTTCCGAAGTAATTCTCTCCGTGAAAAAAATTGGTCCGATAATCCGGCGATGAGACAAATCTCAGATGACACTTTCGGAGAATGAAGAGGTTTTTGAAGAGGTTTTTAAAAGTTACATCTGGTTTTGATGTGCACCACAGCCGAGAATTCTGTTTGTTTACATTTTCCGTCCAGATGAAACCAAGCTTCATCACCAAAAAAAAGGTGTCAAGAACGTGAATCCCTAATTGAATAAAAAACCTAAACCAATGACAGAAATGCATACGCGCGTCCCTGTCTGGTGTTTTCAGTTCTTGAACGATCTGCCACTTATAAGAGCTCATATTCAATTTCTTCGTTGCAACATATACTCTGCTAAGAGAAACATTACATCGCTGATGCAATGTCTCCTGAGCGACATCTCAGGAGAGACCTTCAAAACCTCCCGAATTTCTAATAATTTCTCCTCCTTCAAAACAGTTGCGCTGCGACTCTGCTCCATGTCCATAACGTTCCCCGGGTCCCTGAAGCGCTGGATTAATCAACAAATTGTTGACTTGTTGGGAGCTGGCGATTCCGGAAATTTTTCTTGAAACATTTCCTGACTAAAAAAGATTTAGTGCCGAAGTAAACTTCTACCAAAAATACCCGTTGATCCTTCGTCAACATTTTCGAAGGGATTCTCGTATCCTAAAAGTGAGTTTCTATGCTCATGAATGAAATGTGAATGAATGAGTGCCCAGGGACAGAATAAGTGCTTTCTCTTTCTTCCAACTAAAATAGCCCCTTTCTCCCACCCCAAAATCTGCGATCATTCGACTGCGACGGGGGGGGGGGGGGGGGGCGCTAAAAGTGAAAGGGAAGCCAAAGGTATTTCACGCGTTGCCAAATTGCCAAAACAGGTGGTTTTGTGCAGGATAATAATTAAGCCAAAATATGTTCCCCTGTGAACGGAATGGAGTTTTATTCACTTTTATCAACTATTATTTACACTATTATACAAAAACTATTTACAATACTTTGTTCTTACCTGTAAACAGAGAAACGACAACTCAATCTTACTACTACCGCTTCTCTATTTACACCACTTATTTTAATTACGATATATCTTTCTCACAAACTTTCTATCTGTACTTGTGTCTATCTAAATTTTTTTTCTAGTCATCGTACTTCTCATTCCATCTAGCAGTCCTTAGTCAAAATACGTGCTAAGTGTGGGAAACGCGGCATATTCAAATTCAAGAAATATATTTTCTTTATATATATCGAGCTAAGTGGCTCAGTGCGCTGGATTCGCAATCCGGAGGTCCGGGATAGAATTCCTGGGCCGGCCATCCTGACCGAGGTTTTCGTGGTTCCCTCGACCACAAGGCGAATGCTGGGATACTTCCAAAATCCCACGGCGCAGACGTTCCGATCGGAGGTTGGCGAACCCGGCCGCCCCGCGAGCGCAGAACAGAGGTTTAAAGACTCATTTAAAGACAACATATTTTTTGAAAGAAAAAAATCTATATTCAATATTATATCTGTAGAAAGACGCTCAAAAATATCGGTTTTTCAATTTCCAAAAAAATCTGTGATTTCAAAGTATATGATACCACCACTATTCTCTTAAGCGTTGTTGCTATCTGAAGACAAAGATTTATAAAAACATTTGGAAAATGTTTTTGACGCTTCACGTGAAGTATTCTCAAAAATCAAAATATTATCTTGAAACTCTCAATGCTACGAATTGATTGAAGTGGAGAATATTAATTTTGAAGAGAATCGACGAACACTTTTGGCTCTAGCTTGACCACAGACGGACAGACAGATGTTTTGCCTTCAAACTATTTTTCGGTATGAAGGACCCACAAAACATGGATTCTGGCTACACCTCTTATTTCTAAATTTAGCAGCATCACATATCCACGTTTTTGTCACAATGGCCCGGCAATAAGGGTTTTTCTGCCAAAAATTCTTTTTCCAGCGCACGATTACATAACTTTCTTTTCTTACGAAGTTCCTTCGTAAGGCGAGAATGTAAAAATGTGTTTTGTTACATATCTTGATAAACACTAATGAAATTAAATGATACTGACCAGTTTAGCTTCACTGACGTAAAGTCACCCACTTACATAATTCACTTTCAACTTTGAAGCTTGAGATTTCCTTCTTAATTCAATATATTTGTAAACAATAGATCTTTCATTAGTTTCACGCACAGTATTTTCGAAGTATAAGCACTTTTCATGAATTTTTAAGTTATATTGATTGACTTCTTCCTACGTCAGAAGTGTTTGAAAATGAAAAAGCTGCTTATTGGAAATAAGTTGTTAAAGATAAGACCATTTATTCACAAATGCACATTGCCTTACTTTCATCTTCAATGATCCTTATTTAAGGAATTACTTCCTGCCACTATCTCTAAAAAGTTTTTAATTTCTTCCTTGGACTCACCTTCTCCCATTGTACAATTTACAATGTCATAATTGACTCATTACAAGAAAAATATAGGCAATGAAATTCACTATTACTAAGGAACAATAGTTACACTTAAGAAAATTATTAAGCTGAAGAACAACATAGACCACTTTGTTTTTCTACCATTTCTACTCAAAGATCAAACTGAAATAGAAGAAAATCAGAATCGATATCAGATATTAGAATAGATTGAAGCATCTTAAGTAACAAATATATCTCGTCACTGTTTATATGTTTTTGTTAACATGTTTTGCACAATTTTCTCATGAAACGTAAATAAAGAGCGAATATAATAGTCTAGTGACTTCTTGTAAGCTTGGGTGTTGATATTTTCAAAGAACACTTCAAGAATTAAGTTAATCTCTTTTCTTTATAACAATTGAGTCTACCGCCCTCAAACACACATAAGAAGACACTTCACAATAAATCCATTTACGATTTGAACAAGCCAACATTGTGATAGGAGATGAGATGAATGTTAAGATTCAGCGAATTTTCAATACTGCTATCTGGAAATTATAATATTAATTTCTGTGTAAACCTATTTCTTTTCACAAGCTGCTTTCCTAACGGTATTGTAAAATTGCTTTTAAATTCCCTATCTATTCTATATCTTCTACGGATATCTATCTATACTTCTATATCAATATCTATATTTTGTATACTGATATATAGACAGAAGTTCTTTGTCTTACAGCGCGGAAACCTCTTAATCTACTGAACCAATACCGAGGAAACTCTTGTGCTAGCTTCCGTTAAAGGTCTGGATTACTATAGGCTATGATTTATAACCATAAACTTTAATATATTTACAAAACAATTACTTCTCTGGGCATTTTAGCCCAGCTTTTCATCACAGATGCAGGAGTGCATCATGTCAATAGTTTAGTTACGCCACCAGAGGATGACGTCTGAGATCTACTACTGATTTCATCAATGTCCAGAATTGTTACGAAATTCATTGGTGTTTGAATAAGGCTTTTTGGTGATTTGTTACTTCTGAGCGTTGGTGAAAATGTGAAAGAAAGACGTAACTAAAATAGTAAATAGTAATTATTATTATTATTATTATTATTATTATTATTATTATTATTATTATTATTATTATTATTATTAAAGAACGTCAATGTACATGCATTGTCCTTAGTCTTAGTGTTATATACAGCGGCAATAAAACATTGTGAGTTTGAGTGTTTCAAAACTGAGGTAGGTCGAGAGAGTAAAAAGTTCAATAATACACAGTAATGTACAATGTACGATATGTAAGTATCGTATACTTTCTAAACAACCTCTTCTTTTACAGACATTTGTGAACAATTAATTGTTTGAAACAATAATATTATTTGAAGTATTCGTAATTTTTGTGAGCCAATAATTCGTGTTTAGTTTTTTCTAACATTTCGTCTTTGATTTTGTGTCAGCTGGCTCTATTCTAAAGCTGGCTAAGCATTGATTTTTGCGAAAACCGCCTAAAATTTGGGGATAGAGCATTTAATTAGACTAAAATTATGACCTAGTTTTCTTTATGTTCTGCTAGTGTGTCAGCCAACTTTATGGACATCCCTGCCTCCGTTGTCTATCCCAAGGAGCCGTCACTCATTTCGAATCTATGGTGATCGCCGTGTTTTGTTGTGAAAACGAAGGTCGTTTGTATTTCGTCTTATGTCAATAATTAAAAAAGAAAGCAAACCCATTTTTTAATATCAAAACATGCGTCGAATTGTAATTACAGCGCGGCCTCATTTTCAGTCACGAATTAAAATGAATTACTTTGGCAAAGCCGGGCTGCGAAAATGTTATTTCGATTCAGTGAATCTGAGAACATAGTTTCCGACATTCATGTTTATTGCCCACAATACTGACAGTAAAATTGATCGGCGAATGCGACCACTGTTAGGTGGTCGGTGGTTTCCTCCTGGACTTCCCCGGCCTGAGATACTTTCGTACTCACCGATGACGTAAGCGACGAGGAAGATGCCGGCGGTGGTGGCGCCGACTATCATACGCGCAATCATGAAGCTAACGTAGTTCGGTGCCAGCGCCGTGAGCAGGCCCGTCACCACTTGAAGGACAAGCGAGAAGAAGAAAATGGGCTTGCGTCCAAACCTGGGAGAAAACGGGATCGATGAGAATGGTTGATAATCACAGACGTAGATTTAGATAGGCACTTAATATGCATAGGCGACTTCTTACATTTTATATTGGATTAAAATTTAATTCCCATATTTTGTCAGTAAATAGTATGAAATGGATATTCGGAGACGGTGGAATACTGGTTTCAAAATGTACTTCAATGTATAGTAAACAGTACACCCCATTGCATTTTAGGCATTTTTGTCACAATATCGCTCAATACACGTGCGCGGTAGCTCACAGTTTGCACATAGTTTGTACATGTTTCCTCAATCCTGCAATTAATGTTTGAATGCTTACTGCTCCAGAATTTTGTAATCATTTAGTGTATTAGTATAAAACAAGACATATTGCATTGACAACTGGCATATTGCTTTTAACTTGTTTGATATATCAATTTTAAAATATATAAGTTAAGTCATGTTTATGTTTTCATTAATTTAATTATCTTACGTTAATTCTATGCACGTGCAACACGATTTCAAAAATGTTTTTGAAGAGAAGTAATGGAATAAAAAAATATTTTGAAAATGTTTTCCCAATAAATGTGTTTTATTAAAATTGTTTTACATGAAATGTTTTCATTAAAATGTTTTTCCATATGGATACATTTTTAATGACTACCATCTGCATAATGATTTATAATCGTTTGGGACGCTTTGAAAACTAAAAGGTAAAAAACTTAATTTTATGTATTTTATAAACATTTTTTGTGGCACTAAACAAAGCGATATCTTTGGAAACATAATTTGCATGGAACTCTCAAATTGTAATGTGAAGGTTAACACAAAGTTGCGCTTTTTCAAGTAAATTATGCTTTAAAAATACTTTTCCTATTTATTAAATATTAAAAATGAAAATTTAGGATACTGTTTGATAAGTATTATTCTACAGGGCAAAGGATGTATGGGAACAGCATTGTTTTATTCTTTAAAACTGCTCGAGCATTGAGTGCGCATACTTTATTTTGTAAGATCATGATTATCATCCAAGGATTACACCGTAGTCCAATTGCGGCTTTAAAAAATGATGAAACCGTGACCATTTTTCAAAATTGAATTATTGCTAAAACAGCACGTACTTTCTCCCACAAATTTTCACGCAAAATTACGCGAAAAGTACTCAAATTTTCGAAAAACTGTACGAGAATCGTACATGACATTATTTCAAAATCTATCATTAAGGAACATATTTCGTTAAGGGAAAACATCTCTATCTTTAATATTTTAGTTGTAGGAAGACTCCGAAAATGTTTGATCTTTTACAATTTTCGAGAAACCAGTGTTTTCGAAAAACATGAGCCCTGCACCATTCTCTAAACCGTCCTTTACACTATTCTTCAACAAAATTTAATCAAAAATGATGGAGGATTTTTTTTGAAAATTTGGAAAATGTATTAGACATGTTTTGCCGTCATTCGATTTCTTAGTATTAAGGACCCACCAAACATGGATTCTGGCTACATTATGTGTTAGAGGATTTTTTCCCTAAATTTCGCAACTGAATTTATCCACTTTTTCGTTTCGGTCCTCCTTCACACACACACACACACACACACACACACACACACCGTTCCACTAGCTCTATTCCACTCAGCCCTTATCGCAAAGCCCCGCCTTCAGTCGTTCATTCAACTAAAATGTGTTTAAAAATAATTTTGATATGAATTTTGAATAGTGTTATTCGTCCCCTCTAATTCCCACTTGTCCTAGAAGATTGCAATATTTATTTTGAGGTATTCTGTTGATATAGAATACACATACAATCGATGATATGTAGTTCCGAGAGCTCGTACTCGAACACAACAGTCGTTCTTAAGGTCTTTGCTTCCTCGAAGCAACACGCTTGCTGAATTATTCACTGTGATCCTTTGACAAAACGAAACCGCTGGCAGCCAGAAAAACACCTGCTGAACCAACGGAGCCAACGCCGGTGGCGAGGGAGGACGAATGAGCCAATAACACGTTGGACTTCCTTAAGCTGCCTGTGGAATTTTGAAGGCAACAAACATATCTACAAACGTGTCTTGGAGGGGCCGCGACTGCAGGCGCTGCCCACAGGGAAATGGAGTCGGAGCGAGACATGGACGGGCAGAAAGAGACAACAAAGAGGTAGCTTCGCCATCGAGCACTGATGGGAACAATACCACGACTTTCCGCTGAAGGAAGGCCCCACGACTCCCATACAGGACTCGCAAAAAACTTATGAAGGACGTTGGGACCCTAGTAACCAAACACACAATAACCCCCCCCCCCCAAAAAAACCCTCCCCAGTCAATAGAATCAACCAAAAGATTTGAACCCCTCCAACAGACAGAATGACTCCACCCCATCCCCTCACAAGGAGCTTCCCAAAACAATGAACCTAATTCCCAGCTACAAACGCAACCTCAACGCACAGAGAGCCTTGCTAAAATAGGACACTTCCGAATAGGCCTAAACTCACTACTAACGACGGACCTAAACAAAGATTAATGAAAGTCAGTAGTAACCAGCTGAACGCAAAACGAGGACCCAAGTATTCATACAACCCCAGACAATGACAGCATAGAAGACAGACTAGACAACACTGCAAATATTGGCCAAAAAGACCTATTTTTTGATAAAGCCTCATATTCGTTTAACAGAGCCACAGATGAGATTAGAGACAAAATAGTAATAAACGGCTTCCACCAGGATATGACAAATAGAATAAAAATGAACCTTGAATACCTAAAAATAACACACTACCACATATCTGAAATGAACAGGCGTGACAAAGACGGACACCACCATCCATTAGGAATATTTACCATAGATACGAACAAAAAGAACATGGCTGAGACTAGAAACAAACTCAAGTACATCGACGAATTTAGAATCAGACTGCAAAATTACAAGACAAGTGACAGAATATCACTATGCAAAAGATGCCAACAACTCTACCACACAAAGACCTATTGTAGACGACATGTGATAACTGCCCTCTGCGCTCAATCCCACCCCACTGAAGAATGCCCCTTCATTTCCCAATATCCTTCCCCTATGCTTCAACTGCAAACCGAACCATGCAGCCTTTGACCCAACCTGTCCCTACATCACCCACGCCAAATCCACCCGCCAGGATAAAATCCTAAAAACGCATGATCCTAACATGAGCCTACAAAATTTCCCGTCCCTCAGATCGCAAAAAAATACACACTACAATCCTACTCATTACTATCTCCCAACTAAACCATACAGAACCCACCCACCCAGAACCAAACCCAACAACAACCATCAACAACCCAAAACCTAAAAGACCTTTTCTCCCTCCTCCAATCCCTTTACTTACAGAAACCCCTTCCCTACCTACTCACATTCATAGAAATACTCTATGGCCCAGAGGATATCCTAACTAAATTACTCCTCACAGACATGAAACTCGTCGAAATCCTTACCTATTTGCTCCCTCCCGTCGCTTCCTTACCTGTTCCTCGTGGAACGCACGTGGCGCCTTCAACCAGAAGAAACCTATCCTTACCCAATTCCTTAAAGATTACTCCATCAGGACCTTACTATTACAGGAGACATGAGTCCTACCATCTCCATTCAGAATTCTATTTCCCACTGGAACGACCGAACTTCGACCCAGAGAAGCGGTACGGCCATCCGACGATCCATGCCACACTACCTCCACCCACTCCCCTCGTCCTCATCCTTCAAAAGTACTGCTATTTTCATCGGAACCCCCACCACTCCCATTAACATCAATTCGACATATAAGAGACGCCGTATCCCAATTCCTACCTCAGATTTGGACATCCTTCAAAACCTACACTATCTCTTTATCCTAGCCGGCGATCTCAACTCAAAATCCACTATATGGGGCTGCGTGACTTGCAACACGACAGGACTGCGGCTTAATTGACAATAACCCACAGATTAAACTTAATAGCCTCACTGAACCCACCCTCTCCATAAAAGGCAATTCAAATGACATATTAGACAATATCCTACTCTCCTCCCAACTGCACGTAAGCACACCGTACCCAAAACGAGACCTTTCTGATCACTTTCCCAAAGTCTTCACCTCTACATCCACAACTCCATGTCCCCCAAACATCACCACACAAACAGGAAATCCTATAAACACATACTGCTCAAAAAGATCCACACCCCATCCAATATCCAAACAATTCATGAAATAGACAAGTCCATAACCCAATCAAATAATCAAATCCTCCATAATACAAACGAACCACCTCACATACCTACTCTACACCTTACTCTTCCCGACGACATAATACAATCAGACTGAAAAGACAAATACAACGCAAATTCTACAAACACGTGACGAAGGCAAATCATTATTAAATAACACACGAAGACGAATACAGACAATGCTACGATTCTATCAGACAAATATGACGTTCTCAAAGACAAAAGCAGCCCCGGCCAACTCCACAAGACAATAAAAGCAGTACGAAACACCCTACCCCGATCTCCTCTATTCTCACCAACTCCAATACACTATCCTTTGACTCCCAAATTATAACTAACATCTTCGCCCAAACCCTGGCCGACCGCTTCTTTCCCCGTGATCTCCCGATCCCTGCAATGTACTCCTTCCTACCTCAGAATCCCAGCCCTACAAACCCCGTCAGCAAGCAACATGGACTACCAACGTCAACGAAATACAATTGCTGACTATGACTGACTGTTCAGTCTCCCGGACCCAGTGGGGTTCTTATCCTACTTCGTAATCTCTCTAAAGACGCCATCCACTTACCCTCATCTTTAAGTAAACTTTCCAACTATCTTTCCAATTACAGACCCATTAGCCTCCTACGTATCGTAAGCAGTGTCCGAAAAAGTAATCCTCTCCCGCCTAACCCCCTCATTGATCCCATCCTCCATCATTCTCAATTCCGATTCCGCGAGGAACGCGCTGCGTCCCTCCAAACTAAGCCTCTCCCTTTCAATAGCTACCCCTCTCCAAAACCAATAAGAAATCTCCACAATCCTAACTGACTTAACCTAAGCCTATGTTACCATCTCCCACCATATCCTAATGAAAATCCGTCTCTACATTCCAGACCATATCCTCTTTCTACTCCAGAGTTACCATTCCAATCGTTCCTTTCACGTTTAATACCAAACAAAAAAGTCCCCTAACAACCCCATTCATGCTGGTGTCTCACAGAGCACCGTGCTCTCCACAAACATTTCCATCTACATCAACGATATCCCTCCCACTCTTGGAGTAAAGAGACTCCTATACGCTGATGACTTTGCCTTCCTTGTTTCCTACAACAACCTTAACCGTTCCCTTACCCAAGTTCAAAAATCCCTTGTCTCCTTCCACCTCTGGGCTACCCACAAACCCCTCCAAATCTCAGGCCATCTTGTTCTCGAATAAAAATAACCAGTCACACACCCCTAACCATAATCCACACTCCCATCCCCTGGCAACCCATCGCCAAATACCTCCGAATTGCCCTATCCAGTCGACTCCTGTGGAACCGCCATATCCTCAATACCGTAATCAAAACCAGCCGGGTCACCAACGCCCTATATCTCATCCTCATTAACCCATCCATCCTCATTTCTAAAACATTACAGACTTATTACTCTTACATCCGACCAATCCTCTCCTACGCCCATCCCATTTGGTTCGCTACATCCCAAACCAACCGCAAAAAACTCACAATCACTGTAATTCGACTCACTTCCGTCCTCTACCCTTAACCCGATATAATGACATCCGATCCAACCACAAGATACCCCACATCCTCACCTACCTGTACAACTCCTCCTGATCCCAAATTCAACAATACATCAACAACCCTAAATTTCGTAACCTTATCCTAACCCACCACCATATCCTAAGAAATCCCCCGGCACACACGTACCCCCTGAATATCCTTCAACTCTCTCCTCCAATAACTTAGACGAAAGGGCAAACTTGGCCTGACTAACAAACCACAAATTACTGACATGATTAACGGACCTATAGAACGAAAAAACACTGCAATAGCACATGCTCCATGTTCCTTACATCCCTCCCCTGCCGTTCCCTTCCAACATCCTTCTTCCTTCCCTTCCCTCCCCCCTCCATTGTCCAAAAACTCTAGTAAAATATCCCATTCTTCCCTAACAAAGTAATCCGTCCGCCAAACACGCGGACTCCCAATCCCTATCCCTGTACGGGGGAGAGGAGTCAAAAGCGAAGAAAAATCACCCAACAAGAAAGCTTTGTTTGAAGAGACCCCTAACGGGGCCAGTTGCCATTGTCATATATTCACATTTTTATAATTGATTTATAAACTTATAAAATAAAACACTATATTTTTGTTAATATTTCCATTTACATTACTTTTTAGTCAGCCACGAGTGAAAGCAGTTCTTTCAGAGCATGGATAGCGTTCTAAAAGTTCAATTTTTAGCACTCGTGCTGAAAGAGCTCAAGTGTTGAGGTAAATATGTGAATACAACCAAGAAAACGAAATACTTTCATCTGACCTCATCAGCTTTAAATGTAACATTAAGTGATTTGTATATATTGTAGCGAAACCGATTTCGTCATACTTTTCGAAACGAAATTCATGCTGGAAAAATTAAATATAACAAACTCGGACCACCCAGAATTCTACCGGGAGTTTAAACAGATTGCAATGCACGCGTAGTCTCACTTATCGCGGGGGCCATTACCGCCTCCTCCCCATTAAGCCGGTCGTTTTGAGGACTGCTGGTGACAGATACTGTGCTCGTGCGCGCGGCCAGCTGCAGATTTCGAGACCACCCACTTTCGGGGGAGCCCAGAGCAATACTTCCGTCATCGAACGCGCCCCCTACGCAAGCGAGGGCTAGATTTCTAGAAGGTTCGAGAACAGCCCGCATGCTCGCAGCCTGCACAAAGGGTGGAAGTTTCCTTTGCTTCTCACGCTGCGATTGGGTTAGAATATTTCACTGCGACACAACTTCTGACCAATAGCGACACTGCTATCAAAGGGAAATAGGACACGTAAGAAATTGGGGTGGGGAGAAGAGCTAACCTGGTGCGATTTCAACGGAGAGAACGGCAGAAGGGATTTGATTTTTAGGCAGAACAGTCGGGGCAGAAGTTTCTCTTGGGGGGGGAATATTATTCGGTTAGAGGCAAGTTCACTTCTACCGGACTTCAATTTTTTTCGACGCAGAAATTATCTGATTTGATTTGAGTTTTGGGCTGACGGGAGTCGTGAGAGAATTACTTCTCTGGGAGGAAATTATTCGTCGAGGAGAGGCCAGTTTGTCTCTGAAAGATTTAGAAAGGTTTCGGAAGGAGCTAAAGCTACTAGCTGACAACAATTGAGAAAATTACTTCTCGGGGGTGGGATTTATTCGTCGGGGAGAGGCAAGTAGACCTCTGTGGCGTTTAAAAAGGGGGTAGAGAAAAATTGTTTCTCTGGGGCGGGAATTATTTGTCGCTAGACTTTCCGAAGTTCTGTTATAAAAATTAAAGAGACATTAGGCTGATTACTACGTTCCGGAGATAGAGATCGCCCGACTTCAACCAGTATCAACCAGTATCAACCAGTATCGACCAGTATCAACCAGTATCAACCAGTTCTGCCAGAATCTTCTAGAAGTCGCTGCAAGAATCTTCAAGAACTTCTAGTCGCCTAGACATCGCGGGCAGTTCGCCCGGGACATCGCCTCCCCTGGTTGAATGACAGGAGGACCGCTCAGCTGACGCCACGCGCCAAGAGGGGTGAGGGACGTCCGCGGTCGCCCCCTCGCCCAAGGCCGCCGCCCTTCCAGACGCCGGTCGAGTGCCTGCCTGGGCACACAAAGGACCCTACGAGGTTGATGACCTGACGGGTATTCATCTACAAAACTTATGTAACGCAGTAATGTGCTTGGGCACGTCAAATTATCATTCTGTAACGCTTGTAAATATTATTTGTAATAAGTTGACCTTCTTCCTAGTTATAAGTCTTTTTCTATAATTACTAACATGCCTAATTTTCTTTTCTCTATAATTTTTCTTTTCCATTGTTAGTTTATAATTTAAATTTCTCTGGTGCATTTTTTTTATTATCATTCATGCCCAGAAATAAATTGAATCATTTTACCAGTGAACAAGTGTTTATTTAATTTGTGTTCCTATTGTACTGCATAACAGTTCCTTCCATCACCGATCTGAGCTAGTGGCAGGGTCGCTAATCGATTCAACAGGTAATCGTTAGTGTTACAATTGGCGCCCAACGTGGGGCAACGACGACCTAATTACCGCGGTTCGGTTACAATTGGCGTTTCCCACCGTGGGGCCCGACAGCCGAATAATTGAGGTTTTTTCACGCCCAAATTTTAGAATTAAATTTAACCAAAATTTTGTTATAAATGGATGGAAGGATATTGTTATGAGAGAAACAACTTGTTGACTGGTAATGATTTGTTTTATTGTTGTATTTTCGTTTGTGAGTGCTATTGTGTTGTGCCGCGTGTGTTGTGATTCTCGTGTGCGCGTTTCATTCAAAACCTCCAAAATGTTGGACGAGTCAGGTGTTAACGTGGCAGGAAATGGTAGTCCAAGGAAACAATCACCGCCAAAGATCACCATCAGTGATTCTATGCTAATTGCCATGAAACAAATGTCAGAAGGTTTAGAAAAACTCTCGAAACAAATGTCAGAAAATAATAAACAAATTTCAGAGTTTAATGAAACTATCTCGAAACAGATTTCAGAATTTAAGGAAACTCTCACGGAAACATTCACGAGACAAATATTAGAAAATCAGAAATCCCTCTCGAAACAACTCTCAGAGATGGACGAGAAACATTCGCGAAGATTTGACCGGCTGGACAGTAGCTTAGCTAACAACGGCGTAAAATTAGAAAAATTAGAAGCAGTAATTGATCGTGGATTTGGAACAGTGCGGAACAGTCTTGATGATAGATTCGTGAAAATTCAGAATAGTGTAGAAAATTTGGGCAAAGAATTACAGAGTTCGAAAACTGAAATAAATTCGTATTCTGGGAATATTCAGGCAGAAAGTAGTCAAAAGCTCCAGGCAGGTGACAGCGAAATTGAAGCGTACCGCCGGCCAGTTATCGGAGGTATTACAGAGATTAGGTCGGAAATGAGCGACGAACTGACTAGGATCGAACCCGAACTTGACAAAGAAGTCAGCCAAATCTGCGACAAATTCGAGAAATCAGGCATTATTAATGGGGGAAATGTTAGGAAAAAGGAAGAAAATTTAAAGATGGAAGTTGTGCAAAAATTAAATCGATTAGTGAAAGTGGAGGTAAAGAAGGAAACTGAAAATAATCTGACAGTACATTTGCTAGGCGCATTAGATTTGAGATTATCGTGGATTCTTCCGCAATTCAAGAAATCAGGTATTACCGATTGGGGAGATATCAGGAAAGGGGAAGAAAATCTAAAGAGGGAAAGTGGTCAAAATTTGCAACGGTTATTGAAAGAAGGAATAAAGAAGGGAACGGAAAGTAATTCTACGGTAAATTTGATAGGCGTATTAGATGTGAGATTCTCGTGGATTCCTCCGCAGAACTTGTGTTTCTGGGGCAAGCAGGCAGAAAATCCAAAACCACCCTGGCTTCACCAAACGTTTCTCTCTTTTCCTAAATTTTTTAATTTTACTAAGTTTTTCAATTTTTTTGTACTTTATTAGATTTAATTAGAAATCACATTTTTTTCTTTAAATTACACTGGTAAAGGAAATTTTATTAGAGTTACGGGTAAAAGCATTCATTTCTGGTTTCGCTATTTTTTTGAATTTTGACTTAAACAAAAAAATTCTCGCTTTTCGAAATTTAATTCCTCTAACTCAAATTTTTTTTTATTCGGAGGGGAAGGCCAATGTAGCGAAACCGATTTCGTCATACTTTTCGAAACGAAATTCATGCTGGAAAAATTAAATATAACAAACTCGGACCACCCAGAATTCTACCGGGAGTTTAAACAGATTGCAATGCACGCGTAGTCTCACTTATCGCGGGGGCCATTACCGCCTCCTCCCCATTAAGCCGGTCGTTTTGAGGACTGCTGGTGACAGATACTGTGCTCGTGCGCGCGGCCAGCTGCAGATTTCGAGACCACCCACTTTCGGGGGAGCCCAGAGCAATACTTCCGTCATCGAACGCGCCCCCTACGCAAGCGAGGGCTAGATTTCTAGAAGGTTCGAGAACAGCCCGCATGCTCGCAGCCTGCACAAAGGGTGGAAGTTTCCTTTGCTTCTCACGCTGCGATTGGGTTAGAATATTTCACTGCGACACAACTTCTGACCAATAGCGACACTGCTATCAAAGGGAAATAGGACACGTAAGAAATTGGGGTGGGGAGAAGAGCTAACCTGGTGCGATTTCAACGGAGAGAACGGCAGAAGGGATTTGATTTTTAGGCAGAACAGTCGGGGCAGAAGTTTCTCTTGGGGGGGGAATATTATTCGGTTAGAGGCAAGTTCACTTCTACCGGACTTCAATTTTTTTCGACGCAGAAATTATCTGATTTGATTTGAGTTTTGGGCTGACGGGAGTCGTGAGAGAATTACTTCTCTGGGAGGAAATTATTCGTCGAGGAGAGGCCAGTTTGTCTCTGAAAGATTTAGAAAGGTTTCGGAAGGAGCTAAAGCTACTAGCTGACAACAATTGAGAAAATTACTTCTCGGGGGTGGGATTTATTCGTCGGGGAGAGGCAAGTAGACCTCTGTGGCGTTTAAAAAGGGGGTAGAGAAAAATTGTTTCTCTGGGGCGGGAATTATTTGTCGCTAGACTTTCCGAAGTTCTGTTATAAAAATTAAAGAGACATTAGGCTGATTACTACGTTCCGGAGATAGAGATCGCCCGACTTCAACCAGTATCAACCAGTATCAACCAGTATCGACCAGTATCAACCAGTATCAACCAGTTCTGCCAGAATCTTCTAGAAGTCGCTGCAAGAATCTTCAAGAACTTCTAGTCGCCTAGACATCGCGGGCAGTTCGCCCGGGACATCGCCTCCCCTGGTTGAATGACAGGAGGACCGCTCAGCTGACGCCACGCGCCAAGAGGGGTGAGGGACGTCCGCGGTCGCCCCCTCGCCCAAGGCCGCCGCCCTTCCAGACGCCGGTCGAGTGCCTGCCTGGGCACACAAAGGACCCTACGAGGTTGATGACCTGACGGGTATTCATCTACAAAACTTATGTAACGCAGTAATGTGCTTGGGCACGTCAAATTATCATTCTGTAACGCTTGTAAATATTATTTGTAATAAGTTGACCTTCTTCCTAGTTATAAGTCTTTTTCTATAATTACTAACATGCCTAATTTTCTTTTCTCTATAATTTTTCTTTTCCATTGTTAGTTTATAATTTAAATTTCTCTGGTGCATTTTTTTTATTATCATTCATGCCCAGAAATAAATTGAATCATTTTACCAGTGAACAAGTGTTTATTTAATTTGTGTTCCTATTGTACTGCATAACAGTTCCTTCCATCACCGATCTGAGCTAGTGGCAGGGTCGCTAATCGATTCCACAGGTAATCGTTAGTGTTACAATATAAATTAAAATAAAATGAGACTGTAAGGCTGTCTAAAAATGGTATGTGACATACGAGGTAAAAAAATATTTTATTTTGTTCGTAGGACTCGTAGGCCACTCGGTTCCCACAGTTCCTACTCGCAAAATAAAATCACTTTTACACGTTTTTCATAATCACTTTTATCATAAATAGTTACACATAAAGTAACTACCATAATTAGTTCTTATTTTTTACTTCAAATAGTATCAATTTGAAAATGCCGCCTACGTGTAAAATATTGAATTTTAATAATGCTTTAATTATTAATGGTAGATCTATAAAGATTAATTAACACATAATATGTCATTTTGCAACATTTATATTGTAAAGGAGGCAGGCACACAGTACTCCTGAGTCCCGAATCCTGACTAGTTTAGCTTTTGCAGATTCCCTCATCCAATACCAACAATCTTAAACAATATAATATACCCATCCCTACGAATCCAGATGCAACTCTTACCTGTCTGACAAGTCTCCGAAAACCAGGGATCCCAATAAGTCTCCGAGCATGAATATTGCGTCCGCTGTGGCTTTGAGCCATGCTCGGTCGCAAACAAGATTCCACTGAAAATGACAAGATTCCAGCGTTAATTGATATGACATCAGGTTTATGCCGTCAAGGGATATTCAATTTTAAAATAACATTCTGCTGCAATTTCTGCAACTCTTTATCTCAATTTGCTCGGGAGAAAGTTGCCGTGGTATCACAAAGATCGGCCTGTATTGATTTTAGATCATAAAATTCGTTCTGTTTTACTTTAAAAATAGGTTCTATCGAGAGCCCATATAAGTCATTAAAAATGCGCTTGATTTCAATAACAATTCCTTGCATCTCCGCGTGGTAAGTTTGAGCAACTGGAGGAAGATAGACGCTTATGCTGCCCAAAAATTCTTTTGGATCGGATGTCGCCAAAAGGATTACACTAGGAGTGCTCCAACAGCACGTACTTTCTGGCGATATTGTTACTGGTTTTGTAATATTATAATATGACAATTTATGTTCCACACTTCAACTACAATTTGAAACATTCTTAAAGAGTCGAAGCGCTAAAACATTTTCTTGTTTAATCTCTAATCGTTTAAACAAAAACAGCTTTCTGGCATTGATTTCAATGAATTATCGTCCTAAATAAATGTACCGACGATGCACGATGCGTATTCTAACCGTAAATACTCGTAAAATTATTTTATGTTAACAGGAACCCCCGGTGGAATTATCGTCTTCTGTTATTAGTACAATTTAAAATAGATTTAATTATTAAATAATTTTAAACGTAATATTTATTTTCAATGTCCGAATGACATCCCCCAATAACCTCTCACATTTCCTTATATTAACAACAGAGACACAATATTTAAATCCACTATTTACATCCTCGATATCTCGGTTGTCAATACCACGTTCTTTCGCCAAAAACACTCTTCTAGAAACGCCGACTGGTAATGAGAGATTATTCGGTGAACTACATGTCGCATCGCTACGTTAAAATAGTTAAATTACAACTTCATAACCAGAGTGACCAGAGAGCTGAAAATGATCTTAAATAACCATACAATAAATAAACGTTCATACAAATTTATTTTCAATAGTAAATTATAATTAAAACAATAATTATAATTAAAGAAAGTGATTTATAGTTAAAATTAAATTAAATAAAGTCCGCAACACCGCGCGCGTAATCAACAATTTAAATCTTATAAATTTGAATGGTCTCTAGGCCTTGAATGAAACGCTCCAAGTAACAAATATTCCAAATTATTCACATTGATTTTACTTTGCTCTTCGAGCAAATGATTGCGAAAAATCATGTTCTTCCTCGTAATACGTATTTGTAACGTCTGTTTTCTTACCTTATGTTCTACGGTGTATTATATTAAGTTAATTAATACCGTGTTTCCGTTAAAATCTCGACATCGATTTTCCGCAACATTACATAACTTTTTCTATACTACGTGTACTCTTACAAGAAAGTTAAAGAAAATTTTTGAAGGCGTTTTAGAGAAATTCTTTAAGTTTCTTGTAAGAATATAGTATAATACACTGATAAAGGTGGCGTAGATCCGATTTTCATGGTGAACTCTCAATTTTAAAATATTGAAGAATTTTGATTTTTTCCGCGTCATCCTACAACTACAAAATTGAAGATACCCGTTTTCCTTCATATAATTTGTTGTCCATAATTATTTACTTCATTAAGATCATGTACATTTTTGGAAACTTTTAGTAGTTTTCGCCCAATATTTGCAATTTAAAAAAAATATGAATACAAGATTTTTCAAAACGGTTCTACATTTTTTCTTTAAACTTTTGGTAGGGATAGTTCTAACTGTATTCTATGAGATGACATAAACACATACTCCTCTATTATTTTATTTTTTCAAAAATGTAATTTTGTTTACCTCTCACGTCGTTACTGTTTATTCTAGAGGCGATTTGTTCACATTTGTATATTTATGAGTACATGAACTTTAAATAATCTCATATAAAGTTTATCGAAAACTCGACTATTTTCTGTGAAAACTAGCTCAAAATTCCGCATTTTCATAAACGCACAACGCCATTTCCTAAAAAACGGCTCCAATTTTTTTCTTCAAACTTTTCGAACAAACATTGCTAATGCAAATATAATTTTTTGGAAGATCTTTCACGCCGTTAATATGCACATTTCCAACAGTTTGTAAACACTATTGTATTCGTAAGTTATAGTGCTTGAAATGATTTCATATAGATTTTTTTGAAAATTCAAAAATGTTCTGCCAAAAAGAGCTTCAAATTTCGAATTTACAGTAGCGCTTAAACGGCGTTTTCATAAAAACGGTTCCAAATTTTTGAAAGAAAATTGCCATTTACGGTGATGTTTTACTGCTCTTTAGTATTATTAAAATAATATTTCCGTTCTACTATTAAGAAAACTAAAAATTAAGAAAATGTCAAAAACCTGCCCTTTGGGCGGCGATAGATGGCAGCTGGCAAGAATAGCTATCCGAGGCCAAAGGAAATAGAAAACTAATACAGGAAAGTGTGCCATTCTGTAGCAACACTAGTTCTTTGTGAAATCATTTCGAAGGAAATATTATCATGACCTTAACGATGTTGCTAATGTGATACTTTATAATAAAATGAAATGTATGGAACGTTTGGTTCCACGAGCCCTTTCATCGGTTACGAAAAATGCCATGAATTTTGAGCCACTGTGCTATAATCGTAGAAGTGACTCTTTCCGTTTGTATAAACTATCAGTTTTTTAATTTTTAATTTAATTTGTATTCACTGTTATCATCAGAGAAATAGTACCTACATTACATTTTAATAGGCGTTTGGAAAAAAATTCAGAATGTTCATAAACACAATCCCAAAAATGTTCGTAATTTTTCATGGAGTGGAGAAACTTACAACACAGAGTTAACGAGAATTTAATATAATTTAATTATTATTTTTTCAATGAATTAATTGTAAAAAATAAATGGTTATTTCAAAATATAAATAAATATTGCACTTTTTAACATATTTTCAAAATATTTGCAGTTTCCTGGGTTGAATTCAAATTTTGATGGTTGAATTTCAATATTCAAGTCACGGGCTTAAAATATTACTTATTAACTCCAATAATTTGAATATTAACATTTTTTATGAAACGTATTTTCAATATAGTTTGCTTGGCAAGTTTTAATGAATATTTGATGAAATTTCTTGCAATATATTTCGGACACGACTTGGTGGCCCAGGTGGCAGAAGAAAACAGTTGATTGGCGTACTAACGTAGTAATATTTGTGTTAATCTTTTAAACAAATAAAGTCTTGAAGAATATGGCTTAGCTTTTACACAAATAAAGTCTTAAAGATCCACATAATTTTAGTGACTAATTCATACTTTAAATTTGTATTTGCATTTTGTGTTCAAACACGTTTGAAACGTGTTTGCATAGCACGTTCAGGCAATGCAAATAAATAACTTATTTATTGAAATCTATGTCCTTTAGTGAGTTGTTTATATGATTGCAAAAATGTGGAAATCTACATACTACGTTTTTACGTGAATTAACTGAATGTTTATTGCGAATTACGAAGATAAGCGGAACCTACTATTGACGTGAAATAACCATCTAACTTCTCTTGCTTCAAAGGAGAAATCAACAAAAATTATTGCCCTAGTACCATTTCTCTAAAACCTGTTCAGCTCTAAATACTTCATTTGACTCATCTGTATAAACAAATTGTTGAAACTATATTAACTATACACAAAATGCTGTAGAACAACGTGTTTCGTCGTTTACCTTTCACTACCGAGGTTCCGGGTTCAATTCCCGTAGAAACTCATGTAAAGTTTGTTACGACAAAACCTTCTAAAATTAAACCCTATGCTTATTCCTTCCCAATTCTGGCCGATGGGTAGATGACGCATGGGCCGTTGCGAGACGCGAGTTCACAAATCGGAATTGTGGGCATAAAATTGATATTTTTATGACTTATTGGGTATGAGCAAAATGTACTTTTTTTCATGGTTTCTTAATTTTTTAGATTCGTATCGGAAGTTGACGGTAACACGGTTCCTTTGACTCGAAACATTTCGTTCACAAGGAAGGAGTCGGTTCTCAACAACGTGAACGTTCAGTTCGTGAATGGGGCTGCATTTCAGATCGTATTGTTCATCCTAGAAATTAATTTTAGAGCCAAGCAGTTTTATAACCAACGCATTTTGACACTTAGTGGTCCGCCCGACGAAAGCCACGTGCTGCGTTCGCGTCCTTCTCGCGACCTGGTGCGCTCCGACGCTCACGCTGATTCATATCCTCTCTCACCTGTAAGAGAATTTCTTGTAAAAGGAAATACTATTATACAGGCATACATTTCTACATACTAGCCAACGCAATTGTATAAATAAAACAATTTTACAAGCAACGCATTTTTACATTTATATTTTAGTGCATGTAATACAATAATACCAAAACGAACGCCAACAAAGAGCAATGAAACAACAATGACAAAGTGGAACCAAAGGAACCGGTCACCGCCAATTTCCTTTCAACCCAAAATAATTCCGAATGAATTATTTAATAGAAGAACTAAATCGTTTCTTTTGTGAGAATTTTTAAGAATAAAATTGGACTTGTTTTTGAGAAAATGTTAGTTCTTGAGCCTTTTTTATACGCGCCATCTTGAGCTTAAAGACTTTTGAGTCTCTGAGAAACGTCACTATTTATTCAATTAATTTATACGATTATATCAGTAATAAAATTATTAAAAATGCGCCAGAGATTTGAAAAACTGGTGTTTAAATTTATTTTGATTAACACTTTTGAAAAATTATTCAATGATCAAAAGTGTTAAGCTAAATGACATAATTGTGTCACATAATTTAGTGCTCCATTCGTACAAAAAGTTTAGCGAATTAGTCCTTTTGCTCACGTTCTCGTGTGACGCAAGCGACAGCGCAAGATCTCACGCGCTGACGCCAAGGACGTTGACGCCTGCAGGCATCGAGTTTGTGCGTGTTACTAGAAGACTGAAAATAGAAAACAGTAATTTTATTGCGCTAAAGTGAACTAATTGTTGAAAAACTCGCAGATGTTTTACTTCACTGTAACTTTCGGAACTACATAAAAAGCGTAGTGTATCCAATTGTTATGAAAACTTTCTCTTTGTTTCATGACTTTGGTATTCCAGAATATAGCCAAATTAACATTGCGAACATGTGCAGTTGAGAGTTCCGATTTGGCAAGACTCAGTGAGCAGCAGCCATCTCAAGATACGTCTTATTTACGTGTCAGCGTACGTTTGATTTTTTTTTTGTACTAACATTAATATTATATGTTACTAATATTAATATTCTATGTTACTTATTATACATATTACTAATATTAATATGAACTCAGCTTCATTACATTTAATTAACAATTTATAATTAGTTAAGTTAATGAGGTATGATGCTTCTGACCTTCAGAAGTGCAACGCGCGCCGAACATTTACAATTCAAAATATAATTTGACACTTCGATAAATCTAATGTAACCAAGTCTAAAATAATTTGCGCAACTCTCTTCCTTTTAGAGCAAAATTGACGAGACGGCATTCAAAAATGAAGAGGAATCTTAAAATTACTATACGTAAGTTACGATGGTAAACTTTTGCACTAATCATTTGTACCTCAGTTACGGCGCTGCTATGATATAGGGAAGTGTCGAACACCCATTCATCGCATAACCGGCTCGAGTTGGCGGGCTGTCCTATGTCCCAGTATTCAGCACTGAAATTAGTGTCGAGCCTCTCGCAAGATGACCATTTGTTCTCTCCTCCCGGGTCTCTCGGGTAAGATAAGTTGAGGATGTGTGCCGGAAGGTGGTAAGTAGCGTTCTCTGCCTCGAAGGGGAGGCGACACCTGCAACATTAAGGCATGACTTTTAACAACTTGTACAATGACTGTGAAGGTACATAATGGTATGAATCTCTTTAAAATTAAGTAAATGCTAAATAAATTTATTTGAAATTACAGTTTTAGTCCCTTTGATTAGTATTTTTGCATGAAATTAAATTATTAAGGTGATTTTATTGATAATGGTATTTACTATCTTTGATGATTAACATTTACACAATCAAACAAATTTTTTGGTTTTCTGTTCATATTTTCTTACTTGTCCATTCACTTATCCTTTCTTTTCATTTTCCTTTTATACTTACTATTTTGGATACATTTACTACTAATACAAAACTTTCACTCACTTTTCCTCTCAATTTACAATATTATATTTTGTTTTACAGTTTTTTTAAAACACAATGTAAATTACTTTATTAAAGTTTCATAATTGATTTTCTCATGGGGTTAAATAATGGAAAATAATTTGTAACATGTCTTCTTTTCTGTCAGAATTAAGTTACATGCAGGTCAGAAATTAAGTATTAAAACTTTGAAAGATTTGTCTTACCTGTGACTAGCAGATGCTTGAATAAATACATTGACCAACTTGTGAAATGCAACTGGAATACCAGGTAAGCATAGTAGAAAATAAATTCGTTTTTGGTATCTTCCAAAATCTCCAAGATAGGGAAATACATCATCAAAAACCATTGTCAAACGTCACTGCAACAAGATACAACTCACTTTTAATAATTTAGATTATCACTTTTAATTCCTATTAGGTGGTGTTAAAATGTGAAAATATTCCTATTTGTTTCTTCTCACGTGTACAGTAAACTGAAAAAAACAGAATTCCTAGTTTTCAATTACTAAGCAAAATATTCTCATAGTGCAATCTCAATTCTAGATGCTTTGTAAACCATGGATTCCTCTAAACTGTGGTTGCAAGTCCATTTTTTGTGAGGACAGCTTGGCATGTCTTACGACTAATTGGTTGTTTCCTGTTTAGACTACTTTGCTTCAAATGATGTGATTAATCTTTTGATGGAAGCAATTGCACGGAGTTGTCTAGTGAGCATTGTGATGAATAGTTGTCATTGCATGAAATGAATCTTCAAAGTGTGCTAGTTATTGTATTATAATAATTAAAATGTATGAAAATCACCTAAAATCACTATGATGTTAGAAATTAATCAGATACTCTCTTCAACGTAACTGAGCACAGACTGAACACTTTTGTTTGTGTGTATATCCACCTTGTGTTTTGTTATTTCTTTTCTTGTTGGCTTCAGTGAAAGTACTGGTGTTACTTTACTCCCACTACTCCCTCTAGAAACCTGTTCTGTGGAGGAAATTCATACAAAGTTAGAAGAGCTAGCAATCTTCAGAATTTGCAATTTGTAACATTTTTGTTAGAGATGGTGAATTCATCTTGTAATTTTAACTGTTTATCTTCATGCTGTGAAAAAAAACAACAAATAAAACTAGACATTCAAATCAAAGTTTTTCTTTCCTCTCATATTTTGACTTTTATCCATATTTCCTTTTGCAAATACTACAAAATGCTAGGATGACATTATCAAAACAATGACCGCTTCTTCTAGTTCAATTGCAGGAGAGTGAACTCACCAGTGATGTGAATGGAGAGAGTGCAGACGACAAACTGCCAGGGGACTTCCCTTACCATCCACTTACAGGTGTTGAGCTGCTAGGTAGACTGGTTGGGCCATGACACAGGCAATGACCTACATTTTTCTGCAAAGGCTAATGGCCTGGTGGCAAAAAGGTACCCTGCAGTTGTTGTGTGCTAGCGGTCTACAAAGATTTAAATGGGGCTAATGATATTTTCAGTGTTATGTTTTGAGTATTCGCATTTTTTGTTGTTTACTGGAACTCTTTTGACATTCAGACAATTATTTTAGTTTAAAAAAATCATACATTTCGAAAGATACCCTACTATAACAGCTTAATTTTTATCAATATCTTAGTTTTAATGTTGAACTATGTTTCACAATATAATAACAAGCCATATTTTTCTTGGGTGAATTAATTTATATTAGAACTCTTGGAAATTACGGTGTAATACAAGTTATTTGCTATTGTGATTTGTATATTTGCCAGAATTTATAGGGAAAATGTATGTTGATTTTATGATAGTGTGAATTTCTCTTTCTCATTCATACAACAGGTAACTTCAAGAAAATAGTAACAATGTTTCCAGGATGCATTGTATTAAATAAAATGTATTAATGTAAATATTCTACAATCTTCACATTAAAATATAAATAATGATTGAGAATGATGATAGTATTGTATATTTGATTACATCACAGATAAGGCTCATGAGAATACTTCTCAAAAGATGACAGGGCATCTGTTTTGTGATCTTGCGTGGCAGGTGACATCTCCGACTTGTAGTACTACAATCTGCTTTCTACATCTGGTTTACAGAGAACAATTTGTGAATTGTCCTTGCAATATCCTTTGTCTCTTGAAGGAAGTTCTTTATTTCGTAATGAACTATTGTTCTCTGATGTCTACTGTTTCTCACTCTCTCAAGCAGTGTTTACATGACTGTATTTTTCACATTGTAACCAGATCTGACAAGTGTTCTATTGCACATTAGAAGGTAATAGTAGTGAGCAATTGTTCACATAATTGCTTACATAATACAGTACAAAAAATTTCAACTTGGATTGTAAGAAGATATTTGACTCCCTAAAAGATATAAAATTTCTGAAAAATAATTTATATGTATTGTAAATCACAGAAACATATTTCCTTGAGTACATCTGTGCACTTGGATTGCTGTTAAAAATTAGTTAGATTCTTAACTCTATAAATAATTTTTCAAAGGTGTAATTTCATTTATAAATATTAAATGAGCATGATTGTGTTCTGCAAAATTTTCCTATACTTACAATAATTAATATATTTCTTTTATTACTATTACTATTAGAAAGATACTTTAGTTTTTGTATGTTTCTGCTGTCATTAACTTAGTTTTAAGAAAATTAATTTATAACCAAACTCTCGTTATTGAAGAAGTATTTCAAAAGTTTCTGATACATTAAGAAGTAATGTTTGTTTTGTAAATTCATCAAAAAATTATATATCCTTATTAATGTTCATTACTAATATTCTATGTTTTGTTATTTCTTGCTTTCTTCAATTTGGACTTCAGATGCCTCTTCAGATATTGATCTGAAATTGTTGCTTTGCTTAATATACATGCTATTTCAAATTCAATAATTTAATGTAGATATTGAAAGGAATACTAAGATGGTAATTATTAGAGTAAGGTTGATTTGAACCACCAAAAGTGGACTTTTCGATACCAAAACAACCTTAAATTAAGTGCTCTTTAAATACTGGGTATTTACTAAAAATATTACAGTGAAATACAGGTGAAGAGAATTCATGAAACCAGTTTAAAAGCTACAAATGAATTTTTTTTAGCTTTTAATTTTAATTTGTAAAGGATTTTTATATTGGTATCTAATTTAACAAAGAAATATTCGTAAATTAATTGGATAATTTAAAATAAATTACTTACAGATCAAATGCTTCTCCCTCTTCAAAGGTATCAGGTAATTTTTTATTCGCTGTCTCTGGTAGTTGTAATGCAAGAAAGCCTCCAATAGTTATTAGACCTCCAAATACCAGTAGAGGTAATGATTTCCAAACATCTGCCTAGATTTCCAGAAGAATACTATTGTATAACTATTTTACTGTGTGTCTTGTATCAATGATATTTTCCTTTAAGGGAATGAATGAAACCCAACTGGTTCGAGTGTATTCCTCTGTTTCATCAATTGAGGCCATTGTGTGGAGAAGGGCACATAGGAGCAAACAGCCTTCACAACACAATTAACAGGAATGGGAGCCAACATTAAATGAGTTTATGAAATCGATAAACTGCAATTTATTGAATCATTTACAGCAGAATACAATAATTAATTCTTATTTTCGGAAAATGCTGTTTCTTCCTATAAGCCCTTCTTTTCTTCTTTTCTAGTTACTTTGCATGTTAGTTTGAAGAAAAGGTAATTTAAAAAAAGTAAGCCCTTGTTTAGTAGATTCTAAGTAATGAGTAGATGTAGACAAAAAATAGATTAGCAGAGTTTTCAATTTAAAAAAATAATACTTTTCGGCCTTGCAAATAAATATATTAGTGACAGGCTTTATTATAAAAACTTATTATATTCATTGCCCTAATACATGTGATGGGAAATAAGCTCAGAATCAATTTTTCGAAACAGGTACTTAACAACAGTACATTTTATTAGCTGTTTATGTTCAACTTTATTTAATTATACATTTTATCTATTTATTCTACATCTAACACTATATCTGCTGGTGAATCTTTTTTTATAAGAAATGCACTTTCCACTGTTACATTGTGTTTGTGGAAAATTATGAAATATTTGCCTGTAAAAAATGTGTACTATTTGTTATACTTTACTTCCAACAATTATGAAATAAAAATAGGTATTCAAAACATTTACATGAATGATGCAAAGCACTTTGGAAGGATCCTTGTATCATTTTACCAACGTCTATCCTTGAACTTCCTTCCAAGTATATGAACACTATGATTTGAAAATGATTTTTAAAGAATTTCATTTTCAATCAAGGTTCATTTGTGTTTTTATTTGTAAGGCTATAGCATTCAAGTTCGAGTCACAAAATTTCCATTTTTAATTACTACCTATAGGCGCAAGATATAGAGAAAATATACTTCAAAAGGATCAAAAGGTAAAATAAAAGCGATGCGTTCTTGTATATCTGTTTTAAAACAGATGGATTCCAATTCAAATATAATGTTCTCAAAACACTTTCCCATTCCCAATGTTAAGAAATTCATTGTCATTTCTTTTCTGTTTAATTTAATTTTCATTTGCTTTATTGACCCATATTTGCACTGCAAAATAGAAGTGCTTTAATTTCCAGCAATAAAGGAAAATTGATATTGCAATCAATCTCAGTGTAAAGTGCTCTAATTCAAATCCTATGGAAATTCAAAGATAATTTGTGTAGAAGATTACATTTTTTACTGATATTATAATAGAAACTTCTTTCTATTTATTCTATTTAGTTGTGCTCTCACAATGGTAGAAATGCCAATCTATGACATACCTTTCACGCTAACACTGTTATGAAATTTGTATCGTTTTATACATCTATATTAAAGTTAGTTCAAAATTAAATTGACACCATTAATGTCGAAGAAGATTATTTTCAAGACGCGTTTTCCGAAAATATAAAACAACCATTGAATGTGACAAATATCCCACAAACTCTCACCGTTTGAATCTAAATACTAATGGCTTTCGGGTTGTTTTATCTTTACTTTACTAACAATTCAATTGTTTTACGAACGGTTCTATTGTTTTATTAGTTTTACTTCCTCTTGTACGTACGTATGCACGGAGTGTTTTTACTTTCTCGTGTAGGTACTACGTACGTGTATACGGAATAATATATACGTAGTATAGAGAAAGCTATGTAATCCACCAACTATGTATGATGTGGGGTCCAAGGATACGGACTTTTTTTTACTTGTTTCAAAAGTCCGTCTGTAAACAAAATGAATATTTCTCGGTCGATCTCGCCCGACTCTCTGCTCTGCGATTTCGGAAAACATTCTTTAACTTTGGGGATACTTTGCATGAAGCCCCTGTGACATTTTAAAAATGTTCTCGAAAATGTCCCATTTTTTTGTAAGAATATAGTGACGTACACTTGCAGGCATGGGTATAATTTTCACTGTTAACTCTTCCTTCAGCTAACCAGGTTCATTTATGTTCTGGCTTGTTTGCCTTGGACGTCGCCAGTTTCCCTCACATGTTTTATCCTCTCTCTCCCTCTCCCCTCCCTCCCCATCCTCTCCTCTATCCCCTCTCCTCTCTCCTCCTCTCTCTCTACGCACATAGTTACTGCACATAGAGGAATACCATTGAAAGGCCAGGATTCAACTTGGCGGACAGAACGACGCGCGCTTTGGTTGAGAACAGAACGATCTGCGTGATGGTCGAGTAGGGAATGTTTGCTTTGCAGTAGAGTACAGAAAGTTGTCGGTGGTTGTAAAGTGTAGAGCGTGCTGAGCAGTATATGGTATTAGTTGCGCGCTTTAATTACAAGGATTTCGAGAAGGAGTTTAAACTTTAATAGACGCTAGTAGTTGCGGCTGCGAAATATTTGGAAACCTTTTTGAAGAACTGTGCCGAGGAAAACTAATTCCCTGACTGCGCTTTGGTCATAAGAGAAGATTCAGAAAACCGACGCGTATCAAGCAAGTTAGCATACCTCATCGTAAGGATAATTAAGTATTGAAAAAATTGTCAAGTATGACCTTGACTGGGTGAAAGGAAAACGTTTTCCTTCCTGATTCAATTTGTTATTCTCGTGTTTAATGAAATTCAGGAGAATCTATCGGCTTGTGGCCTCTGAATGCGATACCAGCTTTAGGTACAGGGCCGGATTACCAGTCTGCGGGGCTCTAAAAAGTAAAAAATTTGGGCCCCATTGATCAATTTTTTTATTCAAATGCATACATTAAAATCAAATTTTTAATTTAAAATCTATCTAAAAAGCATTTTTATAATTTTGTTTTTACATTTGACAAATTGCAGTATATTTCATTTATCAATCAATAAATATACATTCATTAATGCTTCTGGTTTACACTTTACTATTCGTATGTATAGTAGATTTATAAAACTATAACTCATTTAAAGCATACTCTTTCTACACTTTTGCCGAGCAAATTCTTTTATTAAATCATCAAAATTTAATAAAAGCATAACATCTGATTCAATTGATAAAAAAGCCAGTGAACTCAATCTAATGTCTTGTCGAATTGTCGTTCTCAGAGGATTTTTTATCCTTTTTAACTGAAAAAGATCGCTCTCCAGAACACCTTGTTATCATCAATGTTAAAAACATTCTAAGGTAGATTTCTAAGTTCGGAAAAACTGTCTGGAGTTTATTACTATTTTTTTTATAGAAATCAAAATCATTAACATGAATACTTTTATCTTCATTCTTTTTCAAAAGAATGTAGTGATGAAATTGCTTCAGTTCTCAGGCAAGATTCAAATCCAGATTCTCAGGATACGAAGCGACAAGCTTTCCAACGTTAGATGATAACTCGTTAGGCAAGTCCATATTTAACAAAAAAACTTGTCTAACACTTTTTTATAAACATGGCCTCTACTTTTCATCTGAACTTGCAGAATGTCAGTGATCACATAAAAGGTTGAAACCCGACATTTGTCTCGTACTTAAAACTACGTCACGTGCTTGACCATTATTAACCTGTTTTCTCCGTGTATGTCTTCGAGTAGAGTTTTCTTTATAATCAACAGGCAGAACTAATTTTGACGCGTTTACGAATTTGTCAAAATCTACGCGGAGATCTTGTAAGTAATTTGTCAACGATACAGAGATATCACTCAAAAACCTTCCAAATTAATTTCTCCACTTTGAAGAGCTTGAGTTGTGCGATGAAAATTATGCAAAATGCCAATCCACATTGTTAGCATTAAAACGAACTCAGGTTCTTGCATTTTCGTAGCGATATTTGTTGCCTCTCGCTTAGTACCTCTTTCTTGATCATTATCGTCGGTGATCAAATTTAACGCGCTACGAACTTGAAGATATGAATGAAGTATTGCTTCTGTGGTAACAGCGCTCGCTTCATAACGCGTATCAGAAAGTTTCTCTAAGATATTTTCATTGCCAACATGTATTTTAAGCACACTCCGTTGTGCGTTTCATTGCCAACATGTATTTTAAGCACACTCCACAAATGCGTTGAAACAGAAAAAAATGTGTGTTTGCACTAATGAAAACTAGTGGTGCTAAGAAAGCACTTTTTTCTCGCCCCTTTGTAACGTAATAATATTATACCGCATTTCTGTCTATATTAACACATCTCAGCGGTGGGCGCTGCCAACAATGGGCACATATTTTATCAATTCTTCCTAAAAGTGCCATTTTGGCCATAAATGGTAGGTGGTCCGTAGTTGTTGAAAAAACGTATATATTTAATTAATTTTAAGCCGAAATTCCGCAAAACTACTCGTTTTTTTTTCTTAAAAAAATGTACATGAACTTTTTTGAAGAGCTAAACAACGGATTTTGGCTGAGGCAAACATTTATTATCTTCAGTTTTGTAGTTTTGAAAAGATTTTTACAATTTTCGAAAAAAAAGAGCAAAACCCGAAAATGATACTAGAGTCATATTTCTTACCGATCCTTATTACACATGTGGAGAAAATTTTAAGAAAAAGTTTGGAGTGGTTTTTTTAGAAAAATGTTTTTGTAAATTTGTATCGCAAAATACGCAAAACCTACTCGTTTTTTCAAATCGTTTTACAGGACCTTTTTTAAAGAGCTAATTTTGTACAACAGACTGTCTGAGACAAAAATCTCTATCTCCAAAATTTGAAGTTTTAATTTATTTTTTCATTTTCGATAAATTGGGGATGTCAACGAAAATGAGACCTGCACCATTCTCGTAAACATATTTTGTACTATTCAACGACAGAATTTAATCAAAAAATTTGGAGCCTTTTTTTTTAGGTGAAATTTTGAAAATATCGCAGGTTTTCATGCAAAATTAAAATATCATTTTCAAATTCCAGGAGCCACGACATTAGCTATAACAATTGGAGAATATCAATTTTGGAGAAAATCGGTTAAACGGCTTACAGGCTAGCGTTGTGCACAGACGGACGGTAAGACACGTTTTGCCGTCAATAGATTTTTCGGTATGGAGGATGTACAAAAGATGGATTCTAGCTACACCACGTGCTCGAGGAATATTTTTTTCTATATTTACCTACTGGATTTATGCACTTTTTCCTTACTAGGGCTCGGCAATAAGAGTTTTTGAGTAAAAAATTCGCCGTTTTCTGGCGCACGTTTACAATATTTTCTCCCCTTACGTTAGAAACTGCGTGAAAGTGAAATGGCATAGGTCCTATTTTCACTGTTTACTCTGAATTTTTTCAGCGTCTTCCTACAACCACAAAATTAGAGATATTTTTCCTTCAAATAAACGTTTTTCTCTATAAGTTAGTTCTTTCATTAAGGTCATTTTTAATGTACATTTTTCTGAAAAGTTAAGTAGTTTTCGTGCTATATTGCGTGCAATGTGTGCAGGTTTAAAGAATAACAACAAACAACATTTTCTCGAAAATTGCTACAATTTTTTTCATGAAACTTTTGGAATGGATAGTGCTAAATGTACACTATAAGATGACATCAAGGCCATATTGTTGTATAATTTTTTTTAATTACTGAAATTAATTTTTTTCACCAGCATCTCACACCGCATACATAGCGGCGTAACGTCCACGTGATTGTATTTATATGTGCTTTAAATAATCATAAAAATATTCTCGAAACCAGAACAATTGTTTGGGAAAATATGCTGAAAAACCAGCATTTTCAGAAACGCTCAAATTCTATTTTTGAATGCCATTCAATAATGGCTCGAAATTTTTTCCTCTAACTTTTCTAAAGGATAGTGCTAATTGAACTGTTTAATATGACATTAAGTTCATTTTGCGGTATTTTTTTTTAATTACACAAATATAATTTTTTTAAATATCTCTCACGCCGTTAATATGCACATTTCCAGCGATTTGTATATATTATTGCATTTGTGAGTGGTAGTGCTTAAAATGACTTTAAAAGAAATTTTTCGAAAACAAAAAGTTTCTGTGTAAAAGAGTTTCAAATTTCGCATTTACAATAATGCCTAAACGCAATTTTCTTAAAAACGGTTTCACTTTTTTAAAATAAAAATTGCAATTTCGGACGAGGTATTACTCCTCCTTAATATTCTTAAACTAATATTTCGGTTCGACTGTTAGGAAACCAACAAATTAAGGAAATGTCAAAAAATGTTCTTTGGGCTACGACAGATGGCAGCTGGCAAAAGTATGTGGCAAATCTGAAAAGCTAACCCACACAAAAGAAAATAGAAAACTAATACAAGAATGTCTGTGCCATTCCGTAGCACCTCTAGTTTAAGTCTACAATACGCATTTAATGTCGAACGTGATATGATATTAATGCTTGAAAATAATTTGTTTCTACACTTAATGTTCAATGATTTGTAATGGGTTTTCAAAAAATAGTGATTGAGATATGTAGACGAGGACTAAATTGCGGTATAATATGTTACAAAACCGTTAATAAGAGTGTGAATGTATGTGCTATTATAGCGCCACTAATTCTAATAATAGATTGATTGCAGTTGATACGTCATATTGAATCCCCTTACGAGTTCAGTCTGTTCTGCAGGTTGCTCTTCATCTAACAAATTTGTTATTCTTCTGGTGAGACATTTTAAAAATATTTTATACGTTGGACATCAGGCTGCTAGGTCTACAATTATTCAGGTAATTTTTGGATCCTTTTATATGAATGAGTAAGATAGTAATCCATTGTCCAGACTCATTGTCCATTGCTTCGGGATTTCTTCAGTTCTAATAACTTCATTGAACATAATTTCATCGTTGCCGGACCTCTTATTGATTTTAATATATTGTGTAACGAATTTCTTAGAGAACGAATGGTGAAATTTAGTCTCGTTCTTTGTTTCTATATTAAGTAAAATCTTTATGAAATATTACTTTGCACGTATGTAGAGCTTAGTGATATTGAGTTGCTACTGCATTTATGTCATGAGGAGACTCTCTTTTTCCGGTTGTCTTTCACGTGAAGTATCCAATTTCTCGGGGGTTTGTATTCCTTTGATTTCTTTTATTGACTTTGGGTTTTTCGTTCAAAGTTTTTATGATGGCATCTCTTCTGACACATCTTATCATTCTTTTTGTTTTAGAGTTCAACTCGTCAAACTGGACAGATACTTTTAGCGGAAGGAGCGAGGGGAGGCGAGGATGCATCAGAGTGGAAGGAGCGAAATGAGAGTGTAGGAGGCGGAATGAAAAGTCGACCGACTGATGGATGGTGGCGGAAGCATGAAGAGTATGAAGGGTATGGCGAAGGGGTAGGAAGGCAAGTGTGGTTTGGCAGGAAGGCAAGTGTGGTGTGGTCGGCCATCGCAGGCCATACAGGCCGTTGCGGGGGAGGGGAGGATGCGATCGACAATAACAGATGGCTGATTAAGAGATTGATGTTTATAAATAAATACATGGGCATCAGCCAGTACCGTAAAACACTGTAATAGAGGTAAATAATTTGAAATGTATAAGTTATCGTTTTATATAAACGTTAATAATTGTACGAGAACGTGTGTGCCTTGTTGCAGCACCATTAGTTTCAAGAATAGTTCATCCATTACCCTTTCTAATTCACATTTAGCTGAATGGTTTGTGGTATATTATTAGTTTTAATTGGCACACATAATCCAGTTTCTATTTATTTCACAATATTTTTAATTTTTCTGTATTTTATCCTTAATAGTTGTTAATAACTAACAATAAATTATAATTGAAATTAAGCTCCAATTCTTTCTATAACCATTCTCATTTTCAGTGGCGAAGCGTTAGAGTAGACAGAGTAAGCTGAGCTATCCCAAAGAAATTTGAAGAAGGCGAGAAATATCTCACTAAAAAAGAAAATTGCACATTCATAATGTCGCTTTTTAGCCAATTAGTACCGTACGTATTCGCGCCAAGTTATTTTTTTCTGTTCTTATGCATATTCCATACGATGTGTCTTTTCGCTATCAGGAGAGGAGGGCGAGATATCACATGATCGTGACTATGAAGCACTGGCCGCAACATCTAGCGGCACGACCGGGACAGTCGCGAAATGCCATGAGATATTCCATCGTGAAGACAGGCACTCACGCACCAAGAACTAAAAAGGACTGGAAAGATCAAACAGGGTCCTTTCGTAAGCTGCTTGAATAACGGGTTCATGTGTAGTTTACAAGGAAAGTGTCGTTCTAACAATAATAGTATATCACGGTGTGGAATGTATTAATTTTGTTTTATTTTATTATTGAAATAAATGGAATAGTTTATGTTTATGTGACCAGAACCACGTGAGAAAATGGGAAAATCTGTGAGTGTAGATCAGTGCTTGCCAACTCAATGCTCTGTGACGTCAGAAAAATCTGCTCTCCTGCTCTGAACCGAGACGCGGAGCAAGAGAAGTACCCGACGAGTACAGTGAGTACAGTGTTCCAACGATGTGCTGAAGTGGGGAGAAAACGTTCGCTCGATATTTCCTTACGTAATATTTAAACGTTTGATTCAATAAAAATATGAAATATAAAACTAGTGGTCCTACAGAATGGCACAGACTTTCCTATATTAAGCATCTCCAGTACATCTCCGCGCATTACGCCCTGAGGAAGGTCGCAGAATGGCGATCAAAACGGCGGCACCTTTGCCATGGACGCGGCGTCACCCGGACAGCCAATTAAATACATTCCTGTATTAGTTTTCTATTTCATTTGGTCTCTTTTAGCAATTCGAACTTGCCAAATACACTTGCCTGATGCCATCTATCGCGGCCCAAAGTACATTTTTTTTTAAAAAAAATTTCACTTTTTCAGTTTCCTAATAACAGAACGGAAATATTTTAAGAATATTAAAGAACAGTAAAACCTTGTCCTAAATGTCAATTTCCTTTGAAAAATTTGGAGAGGTTTTTAAGAAAATAGTGCTCAAATGCTACAGTAAATTAGAAATTTGGAGCACATTTTCACAGAAAATGTTTGAGTTTTCGAAAAACTTCACTTGAAATCATTTGAAGCACTTTAACTCACAAATACAATAGTTATATAGTAGTTTTTAAAAATTGCTGGAAATGTGCTTATTAATGGCGGAGAGATCTTTCAATAAAATTACAATTGTGTAATTTTTTGGAGAAATCAAATATACCTCGAAATAAATTTCTCCGCATTAAAGAGTGCAATGAGCAATATCCATTCGAAAAGTTCGAAGAAAAAATTTGGAGACCTTTTGAGAAAATGCCGTTTGAGCGTTTCTGAAATTGCGAATGTTTGAGCTAGTTTTGATAGAAAACGTTTGAGTTTTCGAGAAGCTTTATCTGACATTATTTAAAGCACATGTACTCATAAATATAGCATGTGAACAAATTGTGGCTAATGTAAATATTAACGACGTGAGAGACAAGTCAAAAATATTACTTTTTTGTCATTTTTGGAAAAACAAAAAGAAAAAGAAACATGAAATTAACGACATCTTATAGGGTATATTTTGTACAATCCTTTCCAAAAATGTAGAGAAAAAAATTGGAGACGTTTTAAAAAAAAACCTGTTTTGGCGATTTTTTAAAATTGCACAAATTGCACCTAATACTGCGCGAAAACTACTAAAATTTTCAAAAAATGTAAATGATATTATTGAAAGAACAAATTATAGGCAACAAATTTCATTTGAATGAAAAGTCTCTATGTTTAATTTTGTACTTGTAGGAAGACCCCGAATAAATTTATACTTCGAATACCCGAATAAATTTTCGTAAACTCAGAGTTAACCATGAAAATCGGACCTTTACATCTTTATAAGTGTATTTACTATATTCTTAGAAGAAATTTAAAGAAAAATTTGAGCCATTGTTAAGAAAATTTTGAAAATGTCCCAGGGGATTGATGTAAAGTATTCCCAAAATCCAATAACGATTTTCAAAATCGCTGCGTTTCGAATCAGACCAAATGAATAGGGATTTCTTCAATTTGGAAAAAATCCTTCGCATGGTTTAGACGCTAGTATTGTTCTCATACACCAGACTGTCGGACGGACGGACGGACGGACAGACGGGCGTTTTGAAAAAAAAAAAAAAAAAAAAAAAAAACAATCATTCCGTATAAGGGGACCGCAAAAGTGTATTTCCGTTGAAATCTCTAAACGGATTTTCTGCAGCATTCATAACTTTCCCTGTACTACTTTTTATTACTCCGTATATACGTATGTATACGGGAAAGTAAAAATAGAACAGATTATTACATAAGGCAAAGCAATATCATACTCTGTTTATCGTAACCAGTTAATGTAATTCCACTTCCATTCTTCTAATACTTTACATTTTCTGAGAAGACAGTTTTAACGTTCTATTATAATGATATTTTATACAATATTACATAATATAACAATTTTAGTTCGTCCCGAACCAATTTTTAATGTTAACAAATATATATCCGAGAGGGGTCACGTGGGAGAATTTGGACCGCAGGCTCCTCTATTTCATATACAGTTTTCTTTGAGAATGTTGTAAATTCTTGTGATTTTCAGTACCTTTTCTATAATCTTCTATCTGCAAAATCCTTTACTCATCTCATAATTGCTGACTATATGCAAATTCTCAGAAATTATTTTCATATCACCGGTTTCTCTGGGTTCCAAAACTGCGTAATGTCTGTGTAGGTTGGAATTTTTAACACACTGCAGTTCTTTCAAACACAGTGAACTCTTCGCCATTGTTAAGGTATTCACAAAAAGAAGCATTTTTTCCCAAATGGAAAGAAAATTAACGGGCATAAACGGACTCATAGATGCCCGGAACCAAGGCAATGGCCCACTGCCAAGGTTGTCGATCCCCCTCTCCGTCCCTCCCCCTTTGCTGACACTTTCTCCGAGCGTCTTACTGGGAAGGGGAACGCTGCCTTGACATCATTTCTCCACTAGTTGGCAAACACTGGTATACATGGTGGCTCATTTGAATCAGTTAAATTTTTGGTGAGTAATTCAGTTGAGGGGTTGTCGTTTGAACAAAAAGCGCGATGGAAAGAAAAAATAGCCAGACCAAAATGAAATATTTCACAAGAGGATGGGAAATATACAAAGACTTGTTCTTAATTTTAGTATTGTTGCATGATTTAATTATTAACATTATTATTATTAACAATAATAGTAATATAATATTATATTTGTAGTTTCCTGATTTCTAGCTTCGTAATATTCGAAATTTCACAGATTAAGTATATGAGGTTACAATATTTTCGTGACTCAATTTATCCAAAAATTAACCTCACGCGTCGCTACTGCTTATTTATCGTATTGTACGACGCATTCACGCATATTTGGCGGCGACCAATGACCGAACATTTTACTCGAAGAACGGAGAATATATATCTCCGTAGTAACTTTGAAGGTAACTGAACCGGTATACGGACACGCACAAACAACCATGCCCTGGGCGGGATTCGAACCGGACGCGAATTTTGCCGGTTTGGATAGTTAAAGCTGAAGCTGCCCCGTGCCTGAAGGGTCGCGGGTTCGAATCCCGCCCAAAGCATGGCTGTTTGTGCGTGTCCGTATACCGGTTCAGTTACCTTCAAAGTTACTTACAGAGGTCGCTATATGACTTTAGTAGTTGAAAAGCAACCTTAAATAAGTAAAAAAAAGCTCAATTTTATTCCGTTATTCAATTTCAATTTTCCAATTGTTGATTGACATAATTCGAACAAGAATGATGACTTGCTGCTAGACTTTAGTACTAAATTGGAAATTTCACTTGGAATGGGTTTATAGCAGTAATTTTGGTGTAGAAAGTATTATTTTCAAAAAGATGAGACGTTGTTCTCCTGGTTGTCATTTATTTCCGGGTAATTATCTCTTAGAAACGCAGAGAAATTTTTTATAGAAAAGTTGATAACACTTACCAATAAATTTATGTAGGGTGCGGTGATGCCTCCTGCTCTGGCACAAGTGCTGCTGGCTCCTAATGCCACATTCCGAATTACAGTTGGAAATTGCTCTGCTGTAACTATGTAAATGGTGCCATAGGAAGCTGTGACAGCCAGCTTCCCCACCATTGCCAATGTGATAATAAGCCATTTCTCTTCTAGAACAATTTTTGAAATTTAATTTTTCTTATGTCATTGTGTAATAAATGGAACTGAAGTAAGATATTCATTATATAGTACAATAATAATAATAATAATAATAATAATAATAATAATAATAATAATAATAATAATAATAACTATATTGTGGCGTTATGGGATTGTGCGACCCCATAACACCACCGTTTCGTCTGTATGAACACCCACAGGCAGCGAGGATAGAAGGCGCAGAAATCGCAGGTGCCTAAACGCGCAGCCTGGTATCCGTTGCCCGTACTAATCAAAGACGAACTAGCAAGCAACGTTTTTCCCTGTGAAGAGTTGAGAGAGGAGAAGTACCCCACCACTGAGAATTTCCCCAGGCGTCGCACCATAAATAGGCAGACCCGCAAGCGGAAGCCCTCTTTTTCTTGCCACCACGCGTCGAGTAAGCAGCTCTCTTTTGATTGTCGCCGTTCGTCGGGTAAGCAGCATTTGATCACCGCTCGTCAACGTCAGTTTAGATATTGTATGCCGTCGCAACGACTGCTAGGTGGGAGTTTTCGGCGTCGAACAGACGTGCTAGTTAGTTGTCCGCGACATAGTGAAGAATTAGTAAAGTGTTTCTTCGATTAACATCACGGGAAGTAAAAGTTACCCGTTGTGAGAAAAGCATTGAAAGTTCTTGTTTAACGAAGTAGAAGTAGCAACGAGCGAGGAACTTGCACGAGTATTCAGAGAAGTGCAAGGGACATTTTCACAACGTGGGCGAAGTCAGAGGCGCCGATAGCAGTCGAGGGAGAAGAAGAGGCCGACTAGGAAGGACGGAAGAGGACGCGATTAGACAGGAGAAGAAGAGGCCGACTAGGAAGAACGGAAGAGGACGCAAGAAGACAGCGTAGACGACGGAGGCGAATCCCGTCTCGTACGACGCAGAAGCTGGGACCCAGCGACCTCGGTGCAGAAGCCAGCGCACGACCATCAAGGCCAGGAAGCGGGCAGTTTTCGAGGTAACGCTAGGAACTGCGAAAAATAGGTCAAGTTCACGTCGGCAGGGAAAAAGACTAGTATAGGAAAGTGTAGGAAATTGAGGAAACGGGTGACAACACTTTGCAGCATTGTAGTGGGAGATTTTTGATGCACTATTGCCTGCCTTAAACATTCTATTTGGAACATTTATTATTCTGCTGTTAGCAGTCACAGTTAAATTATAAATGAGAGTAGTGCACTTGCCCACATTTTGTTCTTTGCATGTAATATTTTTTTTGAAGCAAGAGATTGTAAATAGAAATTTGGTTTCATGTGCAAATGTAATTAGGATAGCATAAATTTAGATATAATTAATTTTCCAAGGGAATTCCCAGTGTAGATTAGGGTAATTATTTCAAAGAATCAGTTCTGGAGTAAATTATGTGTTCATTCATTCAATGTGCTGTAAAGGATTCTATTTGTGTTTTTGATTTTTCTTTGTAAAAGTGTGATTCTATTCTTGATTTTTTTGTCATTAACTTATGCCACAAAGTTTATGGGTAAATTATACGCTCGTTTATGTGCATTTTGTGTGATTTTATTGTGTCAAGGGTTCAAACCTTTCTCGCACCCTGAAGATCCTGCTCCCGAGATTTTAAGCTCGCTTCACGAGCAAATATCTTGTCGACCCCCTCCACGCTGCTGTTGTGCAGGTACCAGTTGTGTGATAGGTGGGTTGTTTGAATATACACACACACACACACACACACACATCATCACGAGACTTGCGCCATTCTTCAACGTTACACGCACACCTCTTAAACGTTAGAGTGTAGGCTTCCACGGCCGGAGTCAGTATTTACTAGGCTGTCCGGGTGACGCCGCGTCCATGGCGAAGGTGCCGACGTTTCGGTCGCTATTCTGCGACCTTCCTCAGGGCATTACGCCGAAACGTCGGCACCTTCGCCATGGACGCGGCGTCACCCGGACAGCCTAGTAAATACTCTTAAACGTTCTTCACATTCTTCAATAACAAAAATTTAATCAAAAGCAATGGAAACTTTTTTTTTAATTTTTCCAGGGGCTTCATCTAAAGTACGCCGAAAATTAAAATATCGTTTTCAAATTCAAGGGGCTGCGACATCAGTCAGATCGATTGGCGATTATCAATTTTGGAGAAAATTGGCTGCACGGTTCAGCCGCAAGCGTGACAGACAGACGGTATCAGTGTCCTACAAAACATGGATTCTGGCTACAACACGTGTTAGATTTTTAAAATTTAGCATAGGGATTTATCTACTGCACGTTTTTGCTGCCAGGACCCCGAGTTTTTCTGCCGAAAAATCGATATTTTTTCGCGCAGGATTTCATAACTTTTTCTCTATCGCGGTGGCAGTAGCGAGAACGTAAAAATTAAAGAACTTAAACCCGGTCCTCGCAAATCGGTCGTAAAACCCACGCTATAATTTGCCCTCGTTCAAGAAATATTTTAAAATGGCAAAGAATATGCAACTGAAAAGCGTGTATATAAATGGAAGAATCTATATTTCCGTTTGTTTTCTAGTGAATAATGTGCAATTGGCTAATGTTATACAATCAGATCCTTCTTGAAGTGAATATTATAACATATTTTCCCTACCTGTGGGAACAGCAATTGTCAGTAATAAAGCTGCACCTCCAGCTAGCATACTGCCACACAAAATTGATTTTCGACCGCAGCGGTTGAGTGTCAACAATAGAAATATGTAAGCTGGTATTTCAACTGCTCCAGAAATCAGAAAGTTAAGATAATTATTACCACCTAAATCGGAGGTACTCCAAGACAAGCCATAGTACGTGCTGTTGTTCACAAACCTGTTTGGACGCATTGTCACATTAATATATAATTATATCTAATGATTTGATTACTGCACACTCTCAAATATTTACAATTACCAGATAAAGAATATATAGAAAGCACGCCTGCGAAGCACTGGATACTTCAGAAGATCCAGAAAGGATGGTTTTTTAATCTGTTCTTGTGGAAAAATATTGCCATTGCTATCTTCCTGATGCATGAGACCATTGATTACATCTTTGGGAATATCAACTTGATTTTTCCTGGCTACTTTCAAAATAACTGCTTTACCTTCTTCTTCTCGACCATTGGAAAGCAGCCAACGAGCCGATTCTGGTATTATCCTAGTAGATTATTAATGTAATTTTATGTTTTGTAAATGAACAATGTCAAAGTAGTGTTTTGCCGCATTCAATACTCACCACCAGTAACTGAGAAAGAAAAGAGCTGGCATAGTGAATGCAACTTGTAACAACCGCCAGTTATTAATAAAATAAGAAAATGCAGTCACAAAGATGTAGCCAGCTGTGAAGAACAATTGACAGGGAATTCCAGCCATTACGCGTTTGCTGGGAGCCACCATTTCAAGAGCTGTAACAAAAGGAAAAAAAGTTGAAATTTTCTCGCATTAAAATATTCATTCTTTCTACACACAAGCTGCGTAAAAAAAAGGTATAGGCACTTTGAACTGTCACAGAAAATTTATTTTCCAGCCTACAAGGTTAATGTTTTGGGAAAAGTAAATGTGAGGACCAATTTACCTTAATGTCCTATACTTTGTGGTCAAAATAAATGTTCCAAATCATTAAATTAAATGAACTTATTTACGAATCTGTAATATTTGTCAAAACTGACTTACTTAGTGGTGGGAACATATTTTCATGCAATACTGATATTTATAATTACAACACACGTCTTAGAAATGTTCATCAAGTGTCAGTATCAACAGCTCACTACCAGAAATCCACATACAGCACATGTATGTTACTTTGCAACGCATTTCCAGATGGCATTAAACAATTGATGTCAACACACAAATTTAAGTTAAAAGTAAAATATTTTCAGCTGCATAACTGTTTCTATACAATTAGAGACTATACTGATCATCAAAAAGAAAAATAATGTTTATTTTAACAAAACAATGATATATTATGAATTAGTTTACAATTGTATTGTATATATTTTTTAAAAGACGTAACATGCTTGTAACAAATAATGTATTTCTGCTTCCGGGTCAATGACCCCCATCTTGTTCAGGTTTTTGTCCAGTTTCCCTGATACATTGAGCAAATGCTAAGGTGTGTTCGTAGGCTGAGATGGCCCCTTGTTTTGCTTCTGGACGTAAATGTAGCTTCACTATGCGTACGTTTTGTTGAATTCTCCATTTGCCTATAATGGTAGGTATAAGAGCGATTTACTATTTTTTTTAGCAATGCAGAAAAATGCAGAAAAAACAAATCTGCAGATTGTTTACCGTTGCGAATATGTTTCCTATAACTCGGAAACGAAAATTTCTAGTTTTTCTAATGTTGCTAATCTAGCGCTTTCTTTGATTTTATTTTTATTTATTTATTATAACTTTTACTCATCTCTCAACTATTTATAGTTAAAATGATGGGAAGGGATTCTGGAACTCAAGCAGATGATCTTCTCCCCCATATGTCATATACAGTTTTTACTGTTTTATTGTTCTTGTTTTTTTTTGACAAAATAAATTTAAGCCCAAATCTAATGGCCATCAGCGTCGTTGCGAGAAAGTAATTGTGGTTCAGCGACTGGCGAGAAAGTAATAATGAAACTCAAAAATAAAAATTAAATTAATGAAAATTAATAAGGGATTGCTTTTACTTTCTTGCTATCGCTTGCGCAGTAGAGAGAAAAGTTAAGTAATGCCGCGGGGAAAAGCGGCGAAATTTCGTAAGAAAAAACATTATTGTCGGGCCCTGGTGACGAAAAATTGTATAAATCCAGTTGCTAAATTTAGAAACAAAATCCTCTAACATGTCGTGTATCCAGTATCAATGTTTTGTGGGCCGTTGATACCGAAAAATCGTCTGCCCGTCTGTCTGTAAACAACGCTAGCTAAATCGTACTGTCGATTTTCACCAAAATTGATATTTCTCAATCGATCTACTTCGTGTCGCGGTTCCTTGAATTTGAAACCGATATTTAATTTTTGAGGTACTTTATATGAAGCCCCTGAGCCATTTTTAAAATAAAAAAGTCTCCAACGTTTTTTATTAAACTTTGTTGTTGGATAGTGTAAAGGACGTTTAAGAGAATGGTGCAGGTCTCATGATCGTTAAATACCTTGATTTTTCGAAAATTGGAAACGTACAACAATTTTTCGGCGTCTTCCTGCAATTAAAACATTAAAGATAAAGATTTTTCCCTCAATGAAATCTACTTCTTAAAGATAAATGGCTTTTGACATTAGGTCATGTACAATTATTCGAACATTTGAGTGTTTTTGCGTAATTTGGCGTGAAGTAAAGGCATTTTTAAATTTTGTATAAACAATTTTTTCCTCAAAAACGGCAGCAACAATTTTAATTAAATTTTAACATCGGATAATGTATGAAACGCTTAAGAGAATGGTGCAGTCTCATGTTCATTAAAAACTCTTTTTTTGAAAACTGCAATGAACTGCAGTGTGAATGAATAAGTGTGAATGAATGGGAAGAATGAATGGTTATGTATATAATGAAAATAGTATGAATGATGTGTGAATGTAGAAAAAAATAATAATGTTCCAATACATAAAACAATTTACGTAGAATAAATAAATAGAATTACAATAATGATTTTAGTGTAAGTTAGAAATGCCAAAGTGCAATTAAGATAACTTTAAGTCTAGATTGTAAGTTAGTTGTAAGAAAAAGCCCCGCCTGTAGCTGCTTAAGCCGCAAGGCAGCAGCGTAATCTAAAAATATTTATGATAATAAATTCCCCTCCTTCACAGGGTTACTGTGGAGGGGACAAAAGAAAAAAAAAAGAAAACTGCATAAATATAAAAATATTTTTGGCGTCATCCTACAACTACAATTATGAAGATAAACATTTTCCCTAATGAAATGTGTTAATCAAAAACAGATCTTAAAATAATGTCATGTTCAATTTTCCAAAAATATGAGTATTTTTTGAGTAATTTGGTTTCAAATTAATCGCCCGCTCCTAATTTCCTACACTTCGTGAATGTAACATGAGAAGTGATTCCAGGCAGTTGGATGCCACGTAAGTAAGATTTGTACATTATTTCATACTTCTTTGTTCGTTTCTTACATTCGAACTTTTGTTATACGTTTACAAATTAATATTTTAGAAATTATTAACAATATATGAAAGAAAAATTGCTTTTTCTAGAGAATATCAGATTGGAATGCAACAATGATTTTACGCGCCGCAAGACAACAGCTGAATTTGTGTGAATCGCGTCTCATTATTGGGACATGATTTCGCTGTATGAAAAGCAGTTATAATTGTCAATTTTTTTTCCATATTTGCTTGAAAATATTTAGTTTTAGCACCAAATATTCTATGATTTGTAGTCAGTTTTAGAAAAAATTATGTCTGAGATGTATTGATTCGGTAAGTATTTGTGGTATAAATAGTATTAAATAGGCCTAACCTAGTGCTAAAGAGCAAGGAAGTACGTGCTGTTTTAGCACCGCTAGATTTTAATATTAGGTGTTATCGCAGAATTTTGAATGAAAGATGAGCAATATTTAAAAAAATTAAAACCTATATTTTCTCAAAAAGTCTCCGTTTTTTACTTTCTCATACACGTTCGTATATACGTAGTATTATACGAAATACGCATATACGCACTATAAGGAAAGTTTTGTAATGCTGCGGAAAATCGATTTCGAGATTTCAACGGAAATTCACATTTTGGGGTCCCCTGATACCGATAAAGTGTTTTTTCAACTCTTCCTTCTGCCCGTCCCTTCCATTTGTCCGTCCGTCTGTAAACACCAGTAGCACCTAAACCATACGTACGATTTTTTCCAAATTGAAGAAACCCTTGTCCATCTAGCTCGAGTCAAAGCTTTGAGATTTTGAAAAAAAATTCTCAAAAACTGCTCCAATTTTTTTGTTTAAATTTCTTGTAAGAATAGAGTCAAATACACTTAAGGTGGCATAGATCCGATTTTCAGGTTTAACACTTAATTTTTGAAAGTTTCAAAAATTTTAATTTTTGGGTGGTGGCTTTCAACAACTACAAAATGGAAGATAGAGATTTTTCCTTCAAATACAATTTGTGTATATTTGTGTATATATATATATATATATATATATATATATATATATATATATATATATATATATATATATATATAATTCGTGACATTTCTGAGAAAATCTGGTTTTCGTAATTTTTTAAAATTGCACTTATTGCACGAAAACTACTAAAATTTTCAAAAAACTTTACGTAATCTTAATGAAAGAACTGACTATGGTGAACAAATTTCTTCAATTTTGAAAAAGTCCTACGCATGATTTAGGCGCTAGTAGTGGTCACTGATACCGGACGGACAGACGGACGTTTAGAAAAAAAACACATTTTCGGTATCAGAGGACCCCAAAACGTGTATTTCCGAAAACTCGAAATTGATTTCCGCAGCATTACATAACTTTCCCTATACTTTATATATTACTCCGTATATACGTACGTACATGGGAAAGTAAAAACTGTCTATATTTAAGTTCATTTGATCGTGCAACATAGATTTTATCATGGGATAAATCGACTAAAGAGTTAAACGTTGCACTGATTTAGCCTTTAATTGGAAGTAATGAAGCAAAACATCTTTGTTGAAAATTTGCACGTTCTTCTCACTGCACTATGTCTTAAACACACATTTCTTTTCGTGTCTTTTCGTTGACTTGCTAGGAACTACTTCCTACATCGCTTCTCGTGCCATTTCCAGAATATCTGGAGGAATTTCCATTTTTTTCGGCTACATTTACTTCGATACCTTCCACTTCTTGCTTGTTTCAATTGTTCCCTCTTTTGTTGCGAAATAGATCGATACTAATGGAACCTAAGTATGAAATTTACTACGAAAATAATTTATATTAGATAAATTAAGAGCAGTATGCAGGCAGGTATGAGGAAAAATAGTATGCAGGCGAAACAAGGCTTTTTTCTCCCTCGATTTGATTGCGATCCTCGGGCTATCGCCATCGTGCCGAATCATTCAAATCTCGAACAAAAAACCTTTATTTCTACCCACGTGACGTAATAATATATTTACGGCACCAGGTTGTAACAACGATTTTTTGTATAAAAACCTGTACTTTTCAGTGCAATATCATATAACTTTCTCTATACTGTCTATTCTACTTCGTATATACGTACGTGTACGACAAAATAAAAACGTATTTTAGAGAAATTTTGTAGATCCTTCTGAATGAATACGCAAAGAATGGTCAGATCCCCACGATGGTAGGAGACCATGATGCATCGAGTCACACCTCGCTTGCGTCGATTGGGGAACCGGACAAACTAACGAACTGCCGGACGTAGGTTACTCGATTTCTCTCTGATATACCCTACTATAAATAAATGTTATTCATTTATTTCATTAATATTATTAACTTTCATAAAAATATATCCCAATTGATATGTTGATATAACTTATTTCCTACACTTCGTGAATGTAACATGGGAAGTGATTCCAGGTAGTTGGATGCCACGTAATACGTTCTACGTAATACGTTCTAGTTGAAGTATATTAAGATCTAAAAAGATATCGTACCCCAAAAATTGTCTGACCACATCCCAGTTTTAAAACTAGTGCTACAGAAGGGCACAGACATTCTCGTTTTAGGTTTCTATTTTCTTTGGTCTTTGCTAGTTATTCTGACTAGCTCCATTCTCTTGCTGTCATCTAATGCTGCCAAAAGTGTTTTTTTTTTATTCTCCCATTTTTTTGTTTTCTAATAGAAGAACCGAATTATTACTTTAAGAATATTAAAGAAGAGTAAAACCTCATCCTGAATAGAAATTTTAATTGAAAAATTTGTAGCAGTGTTTAAGAAAATGGTGTTTAAGCCATACTGTGAATGCGAAAATTGAAGCTTCTTTCACAGAAAACTATTGAGTTTTCGAAAACCTTCATATGAAGTCATTTCAAGCGCTTCCACTCGCAGATGCAATAGTATTTACAAATCGCTGGAAATGCGCATATTAAAGGCGTGAAAGAAATTTTAAAAATTTAATTTTTCTAATTTTTAAAAAAATCAAAAGAGCAATATGGCTTTTATGTCATCTTAGAGTGCATTTAACACAAGTTTAAAAAATGGAGCTGTTGTTGAGAAATTCTTGTTTTTGTAATTTTTTAACATTGCAAATATTGCAAGCAATATTGCTCGAAAACGACTAAATTTGAAAAGAACGTACATGAACTTATTGAAAGAACTAATTATTAACAATTTTTTGAAGGATAAATGTCTCTCTTAAATTTGGGGTTTGTAAGAAGACGCCGGGAATAATTCAAACTTTTGAAAAATTCAGAGTTAACCCTGAAAATCGGACATATTCCAACTTTATCAATGTAGCAAAATTTCAGCTATTTTTTTAATTGAAAATTTTGCAGAGGCTTGTTGAGAAAAAAAAAACAAATTTTAAATAATGTTTTTCAAAATCCCAAAGTTTCCACTAGAGGCAGATTGAAAGGAGGATCTGCACTCTGAAAAAAATCCTACGCATCTTTTATGCGCTAGTAGTATAAACAGATGGACGGACGTTTCGAAAAAAAACACTTTTTCGATATCAGGGGACTTCAAAACGTATTTCCGTTGGAATCTCGAAATCGATTTTCCGATGCATTACGAAACTTTCTCTATACTACGTATATCACTCCTGATGTACGTACGTATACGAGATAGTAACTAGTAGAGCTACAACTGCACATACTTTCTCGCGTTATTGGAAACAGCTACGTAATATTGAAATATTGCATTTTCTGCGCAACTAACACCTAAACTATGATTAGAAAACGTCCCAATTCAACCAATTTTTATGAAAATAATGCCCAAAGTTCCGTCTGCTCACTCGTGAGATTCGTTTCGTCACAGGATAACAGTTCAGTTAGCGTTTCATCTATTATTTTATTCAATACGCAGTATTTTTTTAGGAATCAGATGATATTAAATGATATATAACATACCTCACCGGGAATTCTGCGGAGTAATTGAAAAAATTGCTGCGAAATTCATCTCGAACGGACGTACTGGCTCTCGGTCTAGGAGTTACACCACCACCACCACCACCACCATCAGGTGGACTTAATGAAACAACTGTATCATATCAAGCCCCACATCTCGACGTTCGACACAATTAACTTCTCAAATGCCGCATTGTTGTGATATTTTTATAAAGCTTTGAAGTTTACTTAAAAATAAATACATCAATGCATTGAGAATACAAATTGAGTAAAGAGTAAAAGAGCGTTTAATATAGAATTATATTGGCATATTCAATAATAATCAAATTGATTATTTTTCATATCATTCATTCAATATTTCTCGTGGAGTAAACTTGTATATATTTTATTAGTTTAAAGAAGAAATTACGCAAAACTACTAATTTTTTCAAAAAATTGTACGTGACCTTTTTTAAAAAGCTAATTTTTTACAACAGACCTTGAGACCAAAATCTCCAACTCCAATTTTAAAGTTTTAAAATTCTATTTTTGTTTTTCAATTTTCGAAAAATTGGGGATGTCAACGAAAATAAGACCTGCACCATTCTCTTAAATGTCCTTTGTACTATTCAACAACAAAATTTAATCAAAATATTTGGAGCCATTTTTTTGAAATTTTTGATAATGTCCCAGGGTTTCATGTAAAGTACCCCCCAAAATTAAAATATCGGTTTCAAATTCCAGGAGCTGCGACATCAGCTAGAACGATTGGGGAATATCAATTTTGGAGAAAATCGGCTGAATGACTAAGTGTTGTTAGCGTTGTCCACAGACAGACAAATAGATGGACAGACAGACGTTTTGCCGTCAATCAATTTTGTGGTATGAAGGGCGCACAACGATTCCAGCTACACCACGTTTTCGAGGCATTATTTCTGCAACTGGATTTATCCACTTTTTCCTTGCAAGGGCCAGGCAATCAGAGTTTTTGTGCTGAAAATTCGCCGTTTTCCAGCACACAATTACAATACTTTTTCTTCTTACGATAGTAGTTGCGAGAAAGTAAATATGCGTAAAGCACGAGCAGACAAGTAGACCGACTGTCAGTCAAACGTGTATGAAAATTATACTTTTTTGGTAATGCGGGCCCCAAACCGAATATTTTGACTACACTCCTTGAACGTATTAGTAATACTGCATAAAACCTTGTGGGCACCAAAAATTGCGCTCTTTCCAGATGTAGGAATTTGCAATAGTAATGTTGTGGGACAGACTAGTTTCTTAATGTGATTAGCTCTTCTAGCACTTTCGAGATGCTAGAAAGTGAACATTTTGGTTTAAAGAGTTAAATAGCAAATAGTTTACTGCAACCCTGGGTCGTAAGAGTCATAAATTGAACCACTGATTGTGCTTCCCGAGATATTCGTAGGCATGAACTTCAGCGCTAGCAGCGGTGGCGAGAGGTTGTGACCGCAGCGCTACGTTGTTAGTTCAGTCGGCGTCAAGCTGAGCACTCAGTGAGCTGCGAGTGCTCGTGAAGTGACTATGATGAATGCAATTCTATATATTTAACCAATAGTGAATATACATAAAAGTGATATACCGTGCTCTGACCTCGGACGGAGCATGAAAGAATCGATGCGGGCTGTGAACAACACTACGTCAATTCCCCCATCACCAGGACCCCACCATCACAACCCATAAAATACTTAGGACTTCACCTGAACACAAAACTAACCTGGGAAACCCATATAGATACCAAAATTAAACGAGCAAGAAATAAATTATTCCAAGTCTGGTAACTAGTCAACAAACACTAATCCCTGTAATACACAAACTCTATATCAATTTATAAAGCTATAATATGGTCACTAATGCTCTACGCTGTCCAATATGGACAAACGCTGCCCCCACAAATGTCAATAAAATCCGAGTAATTCAAAACAAATTTATCAAAATAAGCACATATGCCTCCTGGTTCATGAGTAATAAACAACTCCATTCCGAATTAAACATCATTACAATAGTAAACCAAACAACCCATCTATCACACAATTTCTACTAAAACCTAACAGACATCCAAACAGCATTCCATTTCAAACTACCAAAAAATCCAACCCACACCCGAATAAAAAATAGATTCCCTTTTGAAGCCTTTCTCAAAATCTTAGCAACCATGAAACACAACCCCGAGGTTCTCTCTTAGAGTATCCTCTCCAACGTCTAGATTAAGTTAGCTTAGCATAAGTCTAAAAACACATCTGTAAAATAATTTTACTAAACTTTCCATCTAGAACGAATAAATATGTTAAAAAAACACTGCGCCAGACGCCATGCAACATTCATTGGAGTACCAACAACAACTCATAATAAATCAACATCAGCAAATACAGGCACAGCAATATCGACTTCAGGAATATTACCAACAACTGCTACAATTGCAACAGCAACTACAGCACCTTCAAAAGCAAGTACAAAACAGCCAACGCTCTAGTTGGCCGCCCTTGAAACACAGTGCACCTGCGCCAACAGAACGAAGTGAGCCCCTAAAGACAAAAAACATTCTGTTTCACGTTATGCTATCCCTACGGGAAACAGGTTCGAAACATTAAACAACGAAACAGAAGAAGACGAACATATCAGTTCCGCGGAAACTGATTACATTTCTTTCCTATAATAATACACAAAGCGGAAAATTTTCAACTATTAATAAAAGACATTAAAAGTGTAGTTAAAGAAGATTTCACAACAAAAATAGAAGCAGACAAAGTGAAAGGTAAACTTAATTCAGAAGACGATTTCAGACATCTTCGTAAATTTCGCAACGAAAACAGCATAGAATATCACAGGTTTCGTGACCCTTGCATAAAAACATTTTCAATTGTAATTAAGATATTGTGAAACAGAAATATTCCAAGAACTAGTGAAAAAATGCCCAGTAATCAAAGTCGCCTTCACGGAAAAGACAGATAACCTTTAACAAATTGTCTTGTAGATGTAGAGGATAATAACAAGGGAAGGAGCATCCTAGCCTTAGATAGATTTTTATATAGTGTTGTTAGGGAGATTCCTAGATTTCACAAATACCAATTCAATGTAAAAACTGACAAAGATTTGATCACACTCAAACTAAATGTGGGCGCCCTCCATGATGCGTTAGGTGTTTAGGTAACCACCGCTACTCAAAATGCACGGAATCCAAAACGGAAACAACTCGGAAATGCGTGTACTGTAAAAAAGAACACACGTCCAATTGGAAAGGTTGTGAAGTTTATCAGAAACTGCTAAAAAATCAAACAGAGCGATATAACCAAAGGCAACAGACTTTTAATACTAGAGAATTTCACGAGATAAAAAGAGAGATTTCACGAGACCGAAAACAAGTCCCTCAAAATCATCTGCAACAAACAAACCCAACTCTACGCCCTCCCAGAATCAGAAACCACTATGTACAGCTCCAGTTAATATAAAATATATATCCCCAACAGATGTTTAACAATAAATCAAAAACTAAGAAATCAGCAGGATACATTTTAATTTCGAATAAAGTTTTAAAATAACTAAATAGCAATCTGATAGCAGGCACTACAGCAATATTTAACGCAGCACTCAGAATAGGTTACTTCCCCAACGATTGGAAAATTGCAACAGTGTTCCCCAGTTAATTATGCACCGCCAAAATATTCCCTGGATCCCAAGTAATACAGTAGCCAAGTATCTAGGAGTGCAACTTGATACAAAATTAAACTGGAAAACACACATCCACACAACAGGAACAAAAACAAGCAAAACTTTCCCAACTTTACGCACTAATTAAAAAACATCCTCCCTTAAAATAGGGACCGGAATGATAATGAATAAGTCTATAATTCGACCAACTACGACTTATGCATGCCCAATAAGCGGAAACGTAGCCAAATCTAATTTAAACATTTTCAAACTTTACAAAATAAAGCGCTAAAAATTATAATATAAGTCCCATGGTTCATATCTAACAAGCAAATCCACCACGAACTGCAAATTCTGACAATAAACTGTCCGAAGACTTTTTCTCACCTCCATATTCAAACTTGGGCGCACAGCAGAACCGAACCTACACATAAACTCTCGCTTCCCTAAAGACAGATTCAGACCACCATAAAATAACAGAAAATCGACCTCAAATGATATGATCATCATATCAACAAACATTATCTGTAGTTTCAATTTACTTTCCAAATAATTTAAATTTTTAAAATAAACCAAAAACAATTATCGCACCCATCCAGGGCACCCACAGTTAGGAAATAAGCCAAAATTATGTTTTTCTTCACAACCCTGAAAAACATCTATGTTGAACAGGAAGACAATAAATTTAAAAAAAGAAAAAAAGGCATGAACGGGGCGAGAAGGGGGGCATGGGATGTAAACCAACAAATTCACGCCATGTTTAGGAGTGCGCAACAATAAAACAAGAGAGAATCAACTACAGTCAATGGCAATGACGGCTCAGAAATTTAGTTGTTCCCCTCTCGTAGTGTGCGCACGACTTTTCATCACTGACAAAATACGATGAAAGTCAAAAACGATCGCAGGCCCTATCTCAAAAACTGGAACGTTTATGGTCAATATTTTTTGTGCCAGAACCTTTCCGTTAGTACGTCATTTATTTAAAGTATGGAATTTGTGGCACTAATAATAACTAGTTACTTCTAGTAATATCTTGTTCTAATAACTAACGGTTCCACGACCAGGTAGTTCTGATTAATTCTCGATCGTTTGAAGGTATACGAATATTTATTACACGTGTTGGACAGGAGCGTGTCATAGAATCAGATAATTGAGCGACACTTCAGTTATCGCGAGGTGCACGTGCCTTCTCTTCTCAGAGCAAAGTTTCTAGAAGGGAAATCAGTTCTTACATTTTCAAAATAATTAATATGTAATTTTCGTTGAGAAACATGAATGAATGATTGAAGTATTACCAATTTTGTTTTACAAATGCTTAGGCTTAACAAAATCTCAATACAAGAAAAGGATATTGGTACAAAACTGAAACGTTACAACAGAACCAACAAATGTATAGAAAGTCCCTTCAAACTCAAGATGACATAACAAAAATTAGACTTCATAGTGTCATTACCAGACCAGCACTCCTCTACGGCTGTGAGGTGTAGGAATTGAAACGGAGAACGAAAGACACATTGAAGTAGTGGGAATAATGTATCTCAGACCTATATTAAAAGTAACAAGAAACCACAAAATAGATACGAAAAAACTTAAAACATCCAAGACCATCAAAAGGAAACTGCTAGTTCAAATGAAGAAAATGAGATTAATCATAAAGAAACCTGAAATACAAAACGAATATGACAAGAAAAGAAAGAATGTGATAAAGGAAAAGGTGGGAAGACGAGGAACTCATTAATAGTGACTAATTGGACCTGGAAAGTGGAGATACTGGATTGGGTCTATCCGTATGGAGTAGTCTATAAATAGTGATGGTAGAATTTAACACTTTAAATTTTAAAAAATCGCATTTTGAAAACCAGGCTATAGCATTATAATTTAGATTTAGGATGTTGTAAATTTGTTGAGAAATTATTATTTGAGGGAGGACTCGTAGACATAGCAAAAATAATTTTAGGTTTTTCAATTTTCCCATTAAAATCAGGAATAAGGAAAACTAATTTAATATCCCCCCGAGTGTAAACTTAAACAACTATGAAAAGCGTAAGAAGTACCGTGTGCGTAGGGTCTTCCTCCTCTCGTGACCTCCGTACAGCGAGCTGAGGAATCTGATGACCCTTAGCGCTCAGGTTTTCGAGAGCAGTTTTTTTAATTGTTCTTATTATTTTTTACTTTGTTTCAGTTAAATCTTAATTATAACTTAATAAATACGGCCTCTTTAAAGTTATATGTTTTGAAACATGGATGTGTTGTCGGTGTTGCAACGCTAGTGAATATGAAGGAAACCAGAAAATCCAATTTAGCAGTTATATCGCAGATTCACGACCATTTCGTACTTTGTACGTGATTTCGCAGTTAACGACCGATTTCGCAGTTAACGACCGATTTCGCATTCTATCGCAGATTGAAAACCTTCAGAAATGTTCTGCACCGACCGTCAAACATACAATTACTATTTTTTTCAGCGTTTGGTAACATTTTGCATTTTTAGCAATTACTAAAACCTACCATCTCTATCCATAAATTACTCCACATTTTTTTTTTTGTATTCTAGACACGCCCATCCCGTCACGCATAGCTAACGTCCTAAAAAATACGAAACACTTGCGTCAACTCCCCATTTATAAAAAGGGAAAATAAATTATATAATCGTAAAAACAATGTCTATTTATTTTATTTTGTGTTATACCTTAAAATTCATAATAATTAAATAATAGACTTGAAACTAGTTTCTTTTTTAGCCAGCCGATTTCGCTTTCAATTTATTTTTTAAATTGTACGAGTACGATTTTGTAAATTTTAATTTTTTTAAATTGTATACCTGTTAAATCGTATTTAACAGGTATACAAGGAAATTAGTAACTTTTCTTGTCAACATTGCAATATAATGAGAATAATATTGTAATTTCGGTGACTAAATATATTTTCGTTTTAGAGCGGCCGAATAAAAAAATCTTTGAACCGGACTTTTTATCAAAATATTTTCTTTTATCTTTCAACAGTTAAAAAAGACTACGAAAAATGATGAAATGTTTATTTAAAAAGAAAATATTGGTGTAAATAAAGATCTGAGTCAGTTGACTCAAATGCTCTTATCGGAAAAAGCGCTGCGTGCCGCTTACGATGCGCTACAAAACAAAACACGGCAACATATGCGTGCGCACGGGAGGGGGGACAATCGGGCCATGTCCTTCCTAAAAATTTCAAAAGGGGCCCAGTAGCCCTACGCAATGAAACATTTTATTTCAGTAAATTTGATCAATTCATGTTTTTCTCTTTTTTTAAACTTAAACTTTGGAATATGAATACATTTGGGAAAAAAGCTTTTCAAATCTGAAAACCCTATAAATTTTCAACATAAAATCATTTGTATTTGTTAATTGTATTATTAAATTTATAATGCTGTTCTCCTTGTAGTATATTTTATTTATTGCCTAATAAAATGTGTCTTGTGTAAATAAAAAGAAGTTTAATGGGAAAGAGGGCCCAAAGGAACCCAGAAATGTAGTTGTTCTCCCCCTCTCGTTTTAGGCTGCGCACGCCTATGCACAGCAGTGGCAGAAAATGACTTTTGCTTCTTAAATATTATTCGCGTGAAATTATAAGCGATTAAAAATTGATATCAGCTCATTCAGTTACGCACAGGAAATGAAACTTAAATGTTAGCGTCAGTCACAGTTAGTTGGCGATGCTGACCATGCTGACTGTAACTAGCAATAAATAATGGGGAGATAGGCGGCTTAAGTGAAAAAAGTTTCTGCTACTTAGATGGGCAGACGACGACGTGGTTGACAAAGAGTGGGAGGAAGTCTCCAGTACTGATTTATATGGATTCTAGAATATACTATAGATTAGTTTTAAATATTTTGTTCATAATCTAACCGATTCAATATATATACCATTGACGAAAACTTATTTACAATTATTTTAACAATTTATGCAACATAACTTTTTTATTTACTTACATTTTTTTAATTTTTAAAAAATCATTATGATGTATTGTTGTTTTATTATCAGACTCAATAAAAGGAATTATTTCTAAAATATTGAAATTAAAAAAATTGAAATGGTGGTAATGACAATGAACAATTTCTTATTAATTGATTAGTGCTTTCAGGCGCGTCAACTGCTAAGGTAATTAGTCCCGTAAGTGCAATGAATCCTTTTATCGCGGGAGGTGAACTTCCCCGGCTTGATGGCGAAACCCGCCGCCGACCAACAAACAGGTCGGTTTGCGAGGTTACCCAACCAGATATCTCCCAACATCGGGGCACCGCCCCAGCCGGGACAAGCTCTGAGCTCCCGGCATGTGTTATCACGAAAGTGTGTGTGTGTGTGTGTGTGTGTGTGTGTGTGTGTGTGTGTGTAAGGGGTGAGGAAAGGACAAAGGAAGAGGAAGGAAAGATCCCGCGTGGTCCGTGACCTGTTAGGATATTGCTTCGGTCTTCACCTGGTGTTGATCGGCGAAACCATGGAAAACTTCACAGGGCCGCCAGAATTCTCCTCCAAACAACGGCTGAATTCGAGTATCTATCGTATCTATCTAGCTTGTGTCAAAAATCCTGCTTTATTTGGGACTCGAACCTTGGGTTCCGGTCAGGCTCTGCATTAACATCAATTGATGCCCTGAGCCACCTAAACCTGTTTCTTATTCATTCATTTCAGTATTAAAGCAAATATTCTTTGAAGTTCAATGATGTTTTTTATGTAGTTCTTATTGAAAAATTGAAATAAAAAGTCTTAGTGAGCAAAGTTGTTGAGGAATGAGTTGTGATACTTTGATGAGCATTCTTTTGGTCATGTAGAGAAGTGAGGATGATAATGACCTTGATGTCAATTTGTTAGACACTAGATACTAAGATATAAAGAGAAAAAAATTCTTATTTCTGCTATTATAAACTTACCTATTACAAAAGCCACCAGAAACATTCCAGAGGCTGTTATTCCCACGAGGAATCGAGATAACATGAAGCATAAATATGTGGGTGATATAGCCACTAAAAATCCTGCAACTAGCTGCATTGTCAATGCTACAAAAAAGATGGGACGACGACCAAATCTGCAAGAAATTCAGGAAGTTTGTTTAAAAACTGAACTAATTCAACCTTTTTGGAAATACTGCTAACTTACAAACACAGTTATTATTCCAATTAAAATAGTTAGCTCTCTAAAAAATACAGTTAAAATTGTAAAAAAATAATGTAATTCATCAATATATTATAAGGTTTGTTTTGTTGGTTTGACAGAATATTCTTTGAAACATTTTATCTGTATTGTGTGGATATTTTCTTACTTATCAGAGAGAAAGCCAAAACTAACAGATCCTAAAGCATCTCCCAACATGAACATTGAATCTGCAGTTGCTCGAAGCCATGCTTTATCACACACCAGATCCCACTGAAATCACAAACTAGAGGTTACACTGAAATCACACTCTACACTTCTCATACAAAAATTAAAGATGTATGTCAAATATTTAAGTGCTTAACATTTAGTTTGGAAGCATCTCTTAAATAAGAAAGTGTGTACTCTTAAGCTGATTTTAGGCATTTTGTTGTCCTTATCTCATTTTGTTAAGTTTGTTCTCTCTCCTTATCTTATTTTGTTAAGTTAAAATGTTTAATTATCATGCTGCAGCCATGTTAGGTCTTATTAAGATGCACACCATTCACCTCAATTACTGTGCTGCTTTGGTATGTGGTTGTGTCGTATATCCAGCCGTTGTCACAGTAGACACTGTGATTTGAGGGTAAGTTGTTGATAAAATATTCATCTGAAAAATCACCATCAAGTCTTTGACATGATGACCATGCTTTAAGCCTGGTGTCCCATGGATATGTCATGTTGTACAGTTCTCTGGGAAGTTCCTGATAAGTAGCATTGTTACTTTCAAAAGGTAGAGAGCATCTACGTATAGTAACAGAATGCAGATGAAATAAATTAATAAGAATAATTTAGTTTCAAGTAATAAGATGATAGTTTTGAATTGTACCTGTGATCAATTTTTGCTTGAAGAAATACTCCTGCTAACTTATGAAGTGCACAGGAAATATTAGTGAGGCATAAGAGAAAATAAATATACCTCTGGTAAGGGCCAAATGCACCTAGATAAAGGAAAATATCTTCATATGCCATGTTTTCCTAAAAGCATTGAAATAATGAACAGAAATTAACAAATAAATCATAATATTGTTAAGTCATACATATCATTTAGTTTTTATTTTTCATAATGAGCTGTGAAATTAGCTAAACAATTTGTTAATATCACTGAATTAATGAAGTTCCTGTTTTCAGTGAAGTTGTAGGTGTCTGCATCTGAGTGAGGTGAATGCTCTCAGTTTTCCAGATATCAGGGAACATTATTGTTCCAGTGATTATAGGATTTTTCATATAAAATTTTAAAAGTGATAGGCCCTACTGTTAATTGGTTATTATTAGATGGTAATGAAATTGAAAAAATATTGCCAAAATTTCCTTAGACTCAGTCTTTGAATATGATTTATTCCTATCTGCCCAAAATGAATGCCTTGGTGGCTGAAGAATGTATTATAATTTACTCCCTTTCTTATATAGCTGCAAGAAATGAATAATTTATATTTTTGAATGTATGCATTTCTGTCTCATTAGGTTCGTTAAGTCCATTAATCTTTTATAAACCTGTTTTTATTAGATTTTTTGCCATAAATTTTTTTTTCTTGTAGAAAATAATATGTCAATGGGATTTTCTTGTTATTTCAATTGGAGATTTTTTCTTACTATTAAATATTTTAATAGAGGTCATGTTAATATTTTGAACAATTTACTACAATTATTTACTACAACCATAAATTAGAAAAATCAAAAATTTGGGAATAAGATCAATTATAACTCCAGCAACATATATATAAATAAATAAAAAATATTCATTACACTTACCTTGTACTCCTAGATTGAAAGACTGGTACTTACATTCAAAAACAAGTATGCACTAGTATTTCTACAGATCATTCCCACAATCTCTGCTCTCAGACAATAGTGAAGCATATAAGGTCTGTTGTTGTCATTTATCCCCACTCTGCACCTCCCACCTCCATTAGTTGGAGAGATAAGGACCTCAGTTAACAGTCTTTTGTGAAAAGACAGTGCATCACTTAAGGCTAATCAATCACTTCCAGAAATCAGAGGCAGAGTTCAACTGACCAAAAAACAATGGAGCATATACACACAATAAGAAAAGCTGTAACTAAAATTTTCTTTTTAATTTATTGTAGATGTGACAAGGCTCTAAAAAACATTTTAGCATGTAGGCCAAAGTAACTTTTAAATTTTTACTTTATACACTGACACATCACTTTGGTCTCAAAAATCATATTTTCTTTAATAACAGAACTCCAATTTGATTTTTAGGGTATTTAACTCCACACAGTTTCTAGGAATGACTCGAGGTCATGGTCCTAAGAGTATTGATGTACTGTCAGGTTCCACACTCATAATTCGAATCAATATTTCACAGAACTAGAAATAATTTTGATGTAAACATTGGCTTACAAGCAACATATTGCAATGTAGTGAATGCATTGCATGCAGTGAATTACTCTGAGAATTCAAAATAATTTCCTTCTTTTCGTGATTTGTGTAGTTTCAATATTTCTCCATATAGTTTTTACAAATAAATTTATAAACACTGTGTTTATTTCAATCTGTATGCTTTTTAAATGCTTACTTGACACTCAGAAGTAGTAAAATAAATGTTGTTGAAAATAAAGGATAGGGTTCTTATTTTATTTTTAATAAAGAGGGTCAATTGAATTTGCTCCTTTCAGTATGCAAGGAGAAGATGAAGTAAGTGAGTAGTATTTGCAAGTATTTATGAAATCATCTCCATTTAGTCATTATAATTTCATAACTTTAAAATTTTTGTTCAATCAATTTCAGCTGGAGCTACAGTAACTGTACATGGCTAAGGAAACTAATTACTTTAGAAAAAATGTTTAGTAATTCATTACATTATATATCAACAGTACACGAGTATGGTAATAAGATTATTTTCCTTCACAGCTAGTATATTTCTCAAGTACCCTGTAAATGTAGTTTTAGACAATGGTTGCTAATGAAATACAGTTTTTACTTTCGTGTTACTGCTTTCACAGTAGAGAAAACTTTATGTAATGTGCAAAATAAATAAATAAATAAATAAATAAATAAATAAATAAATAAATAAATAAATAAATAAATAAATAAATAAATAAATAAATAAATAAATAAATAAATAAATAAATAAATAAATAAATAAATAAATAAATAAATAAATAAATAAATAAATAAATAAATAAATAAATAAATAAATAAATAAATAAATAAATAAATAAATAAATAAATAAATAAATAAATAAATAAATAAATAAATAAATAAATAAATAAATAAATAAATAAATAAATAAATAAATAAAACGGTGAATTTTCCGCAGAAAACTCTCATAGCCGGCTCTGATAAAGAAAAAGTGGACAGATGCAGTTGCTAAAAATAAAAAAATAAAAAAATGTCTTCTAACACGTGGTGTATCCAGAATTCATGTTTTGTTCCTTGATTCCGAAAAATCGATTAACGGCAAAACGTCTGACTGCCACCTGTGAACATTACTAGCGTCCAAAACATACGTAGAATTCTTCCCAAAATGGATATTCTCAGGCCGATCTCCCTCGACTCGAAGCTTTGCGATTTTGAAAAACATTCTTTAAAATCGGAGGGGGGGAGCTCAAGAGTATTTTCAAAATTTTCTGAAAAATGGCTCCAATTTTTTCTTTAATGTTTTTGAAAGAATAGAGTCAAATACACTTATGAAGTTAGCTTCAGTCAGTTTTCACTGTTTATTGGTCAGATTCGAAATTTTCAAAAGTTTGAATTTTTTCGGTTTATTTTCAAATTGACGAGAGAGATTTTTCCTTCAAGTAATTTATTTTCTCCGTAGTTCTTTCATTAAGGCGATACTTTTTTATTTTTTTTATTTTAGTACTTTTCGCGCAAATATTGCGGAAAAAATGTGCAATATAAAAAAATTACATTTTTTTCTCAAAAACGGCCATTTTTCTTTAAACTTTTGGTATCGATAACACTTAATGTACTCTATGAGATAACATAAACGTCATATTGCTCTATTCTTGTGTGTTTTTTTTGTTATAAAAATGTATTTTTTTCGTAGTCAGTTCCTTTTATCCTTTCGGTGCCGTTAGTAACTGGTGTTCCCATACTGTCAGATCACCAGCAATCCGTGGTGAATCAATTTGCTTAACTTTCGTAACTTCACGGCGTAGACAATTCGGTAAACGCCGTCACCGGAGTTACGATTCTAGATTCTCAATTGTCACAATATTATATCGCCTCTGATAAGTGCTTTGTGTCCTGATAAGATGATAAATTTGAGGATCGTTATTTTCTTTTTATTGTGTCCGTCTGACTGTGTTTGTCCGACTGTGCGTCCGTCCTCCTGTCTGTCCGCTCGTCCGTCTGTCCTCCGTTGTCCATCTGTCCGTCCGTCTGTCCGTCCGTTGTCCGTCCGCCCGTCTGTCCGTCCGTCTATCCGTCAAGCTGTCCATCTGCCCGTCCATCCGTCTGTCCGCCCATCTGCCCAATTGTCTGTGAACACCACTATCTCCTAAACTATATGCAGGATTTTTTATAAAATGGATATTCCCAGGTTAATCTGGTTCGACTTAGTGCTCTGCGAGTTTGAAAATCATTTTTTTAAATTTGGATGTACTTTATATTAAGCCCCGAGGATATTTTCAAAATTTTCTCGAAAAATGGCTCCAAATGTTTTCTTTAAATTTCTTGTAAGATACACTTGTCAAGACATATGTTTGATTTTAACTGATAACTCGAATTTTCAAAAAGTGTAAAAATTTGAAATTTTTCGAATTATTTCTCCAACAAATATAAAAACGGCCCCAACATTTTTCTTTATATTTTGGTAGAGATAATTCTAAATATTCTCTATATGATGACATAAACGCCATATTGCTCTATTCAATTATTTTTTCAATAAGTAAAAAAATACTTTCTCGCTATCGCTTACGCAACAGAAGACGTAATGCTGCGTGAAAATCGCACGTTCGTCTGAAAATTCGTATTACAAGATCCTGGTAACTAGAAGGTGGATAAATCCAGTTGCTAAATTTAGAAAGAAAGTCCTCTAATACGATGTTCCATGTTTTGTTGGTTCCTTGATACCGAAAAATCATTTGACGGCAAAAGTCTGTCCATTAAACCGTTCAGTCAATTTTCTCCAAAACTGATATTTATCAATCGATCTGTCTAATGTCGCGGCTTTGAAATAGAAATTTTGATTTTGGGATACTTTACATGAAGCCCCTGGGACAATGTCAGAAAAATGGCTTGATTAAATTTTGTTGTTGGATAGTGTGAAGAACGTTTAAGAGAATGGAGCAGGTCTCACTTTGGTTGAAACTGTAATATTTGGACAATTACAAATAATTTCGTCGTCATCCTACAACTACAATTATGAAGAGAGACTTTTGGTTTCTCAATAAAATATGTTTCTTCAAGGTAGATTTTGAAGTAAGGTCATGTACAATTTTTGAAAAATTTGATTATTTTTCTCGTAATTTTGCGTGAAATATAGGCAATTTCTAATTCTATTTCATTTTTTCAAAAATGGCTCCATCGTTTTTTATTTAAATTGTTGTTGGATAGTGTATAGAATGTTTAAGAGAATGGAGAATGAACTCTGAATTTTCGGAAATGGCAAACAGTTGATTTTTTGGCTACTTCCTATAACTACAATATTGAAAAAAAGAGGCTTTTCCTTCAAATGAATTTTTTCTCTATATTTAGTTCTTTCATTAAGGTCATGTACATTTTTTTTAAATATTACTATTTTTCCATTATTCTGTACAATATGTGCAATATAAAAAACAAGATTTTCTAAAAAACGTCACAATTTTTTTTTAAACTTTTGCTATAGGTTGTGCCAAATGCATTCAAGATGTCATATAGGCATTTTAGCTATATTCTTTTGTTTTTCAAAAAAATACAAAAATGTAATTTTTTTACTTGTCTCTCACATCGTTAATATCAGAGACGATTTGTTCACATTATTGCATTTATGAGAACATGTGGTTTAAATGATGTCAAATAAAGTTTCTCGAAAACAAAAGTATTCTGTGAAATTGACTTTAAAATTCCCCAGTTTCAGAAACGTGAACCCTATTTGCGGCAAGCATATCTTTTTTTCGGTGTAGGCACCATAAAATTCGGCTGTAACACTCCTATGTCTCCTATCCTTCGGTTTTTATAACATGGCGCGTCATTGCCTATCTTCGCGATGGTATCTCTCACGGTATTCCGCGTCTTTCTCGGTCGTGCCGCTAGATGTCGCAAGATCGCGTCCGTATCAAGTAGTGCGATGTACTTCTCAATTAAATGCCTTTTTTAAAATGCCTAAATGTTGCCTCTTCTCGTAGTTATTGATCAAAATGCAATTATCCTTAAACATTTTTTTTTATACTGCATAGTACACATAAATCCAATTTTCCATCGATAAATATATGTTGCGTTTTACTGCCACCACGGTGACGTCACAACACTGTCGAGCTATTTCTGTGCAATTCCTTGTATTTAGTGAGTTGCGATTTTTGCGAAGCGAGTTTGAGTGGGTGCATATTTAATTCCTCAGTTACATTTTTTGATTCGAATGAAGAAACGCCGAAACCAAACCCTTCAAAAGCATTAGTAGTTTGACATCTCTGATGCTCCAACCTTTCCAACAGATATCGAAGTTGTATACATTGCCATGCATACTCCAAAAAAGTAATAAAATTCATTATTATTGTTTTGTCCTTTACATTTTTACTTTCTTGCCCTTACTTCGTTAAAATATAAAGTATTGTAATCGTGCGTCGGAAAACGGAGAATTTTCTATAGAAAGTTCTAATAGTCGAGAAAAATTCTTGCTACCTGGGCCTGGTAACAAAAAGTGGATAACTCTTCTTCCTATATATAGTAAATTACTTACACTATAAAAGTACTCGTCGTGTAGTAATAATTAATTTCTTCTGAGTTCTTGACAACGGCGGCTCTTAATCACAGAGTTCACAAGGATTATAACTTTAAAACTCAGGAACGCCAATCATCTAAGATAAAACAAGCAACTACAAAAGTCTCATTTGAAAAATAGTTATGATATAGATTATAAAATAATTAACTTATAATTGAAATTCATTCTTTTTGGAGGAGAAACAATAGCTCCTTTACATAACTTTACGTAAAACTCCTGATAATGATGCAGATACATCAACAGCAATGCTGCTTGAACTGGAAGTCCATTCTTTCTTGTCCGCGAATATATCAATTACTTTCTCATTGAAGTCTTTAATTTCATTTATGTCCTTTTTAACAGATAACATGGCAAGAGCAGTCAGTCCTTTTTTACTCATTGCACTTCTGAGGATCTTGATTTGCTTCAAAGTTGAGAAACATCATTCTGCTTCCGATGTCATGGGAATTGTAGCAACTAATTTCAGTAATCGAATCACTTCACTGAATGACTCGCCGAGGTTATTTTCAATCAAGAATCCAAGAAAAGCAGTCACGCTAGCAGGTTCCTCAAAAACATCCCTCGAGTAAATAACTTATAATTCTGCAAGAAAGAAATAATTGCAAAAGGCATCTATTGTAGGAAATGTATAAAAAACTTCCATAGTAGCTGCAGTAAGAAACTCGATAGTAGAGATGAGCTTGTAAATTGTGATGGGGATAGAGAAAAGTATGTTGTTGAAAATGATAGAAATAAGAATGATGGAGGAAATTAAGTGGAAGCATTACGTAAGAAAGTAAATTAATTTAATAATTCATATCATTGAAATTAAAAATAAGTACCAAAGTATAGATAAATTGAAAGAAATTGACAGAGACGTAGTTTTTGACGAAATAAATATAAAAGTACAGTTGCCAGAAATAATTAAAAAATGTAATTATTAATATAGAGGAGCCATTTGGAGGACTTGAAGGAGTTCAAAATTACACCAGCAGATATTACTGAGCGGTCTTCAATGAGAACCAAACTCAAGAAATTCCAAGGATTTGAGGACAAGCCAAAAAAGAAGACTGGGGTCATTTGGACTTAGAAGAGGAAAGAGAAACATCAGGCCAGAATTAAAGAGTTATGGAAACAAATAAAAGCAGGAAGAGCCATAAAGTTGAAATAAGCGTAGCCCATAGTGGCTTATTCCAAAAGAAAAAGAGTCTCAAATAGTAACTTATGCCGAAAGAGCTAGAAAAAAAAACAATTCTAATAACACCGAAAATACATCAAGATAGTAATATAACGGAACAAACTCTTAGGGAGAATGTTAATATTAATAAACTCCCTGTGGGGGTAACTAAAATAAAGAAAGGAAATAAGGGAGCAGTAATTGTAGAATCATGACCAAGAGGATGCAAATGAAATAAAGAATGTGTGAACTGTGAAGACAAGAGTAGAAGACTAAAATTGTCGGACATTTGACTGATCCTGAAGCAACAGCCAAAATTGTCCAACATATGTAAGAATGATAAATGAAAGGAGGAAAAGAATCGATTATACTTCTGAATAACAATCATTGAATATACAAGCTACATTAATAACAATAAATGTACAAAGTCTTTTGGCACATTTCCATCAAAAAATTAAATACGGTCAACTCCGGTTATAGTGATCTTCTGGGGAATAAACATTTTTGGTTTCTTATATCCGAGATTCATTATATACGACGATGTCAAAATTAAATAGAATCCATAACGTTTAATGTCTTTAATATAGAAATTCAGCAAATATATTAACAATACGAACTGAAAATGTCAATATCCTTAGTTGTTCTTAAAAAATCTATTTTCTATTGTTCGCTTCATACTTTTTCATTAGTAATTTCTCTAGATACTTCTTCAATATTCGTGGTCTTTCCATACCTGATTCTGTATCAAAGTATCGTAATGCAGACTTGACATCCTTCAATGCCTCTTGTACTGTTGGAACACCGCCCCACTCTCGAAAGGTCCCTTCACTGGCCTAATATACTACGAGATGCTTTCGGTAGCGGGATGGCGCAAGCGGCTAATGAAACTGATTGATTTTCCGCTCGGATATTGCCAGGCTGTGGCAGTCGCATGATTTATGTCGCATACGTAGAACTCAACGCGCTGTGACCCGCGGTATATCAAGGAACACCAAGATTGAAACTGAAGGAAGCAGTCGCGCGTCGCCGCCGCCAGGTGTAGCCCATGCAGGACACGGCCTTTGTTTCAGCAGAGAAACTGAAAGGCATAAGGTCGTCAGTAATGTGCCCATTCCCCGTCCGCTACCGTCACCTCAGGAAATACTTCTTGTTGAATTTCCTACGTTCACTATTGCCGAGGTTCAGGTTCACTACTCCCGAAACTTTTTGTGCTTATTTGTGAATTATTAAGTGAAACGGGACCAGTGACGTAAGTACACTATATCCGAGTTCACTATAACCGGAGTCGACTCTACTTGAAGTCATTGATGTAAATTATAAACAATACTGGACCCAAAACTGACCCCTGCGGAACACCTAAATATACGTTAATTTCATGACATATTATTATTATTTTACTTTTTGGTTTCTTTTGTTAAGATACGAAATAAACCACTTGATAACGACTTAACAATAGTTACGAATGTCCATTATCCAAGAAAATAACTTTTGTTTTCTGTCCTGCATTGATATTAATCTTCCATTCGTCTAAAACTGCTTGTATCGCAGTTTCACATGCCTGCTTCTCTCTGGAGCCTAATAGTTCATTTCCTGTAATTTTATTTGTTTCAATATACTTTAACTTGTTCTTTGCTTCTTCTTCTTCTTCTAATTGTATTTCAGCCCGGTATACGCCTGAGCTGCCATCACAATATGCGCCCATTCTCCTTTTCTCTCTGCCTTTCCTCCTGCTAGTAATCTTCATCTCTTTCAGATTTCCGCCCACATCGTGGATCGACCTTGTTCTTGGTCTGCCTCGTTTTCCTACTCCAATTGTTTTACCCTGTTGCATAATTTTAGGCATTCTATCAGCCCCCATTATTTGCATAAGACCCAGCCAGGACAGTCTGCGTGATTTCACAAACCTAAACCTTTCATATCAAAATATCATTAATTTACTCATTCTTTCTTCTTATTCAACTATCTCCCTCTTTAAGTCCACCATAGATTTTTCTGATCACTTTTCTTTCAAATCTATGCAGGATCTCCATGCCGTTATTGGTTAAAGTCCATGTCTTTCCTCCATAGGTGACTTTTGGTCTGATCATTGTTTTATATAGTTTGACTTTAGTTTTCCTAGTCAAAAGTACAGATTTTAGGAGTTTCATATTTGCATAATAGTCTGTGTTGCTACGCATCACTCTGGTTAATTTCTTCAGAGATGGTATTTGTATTATTTAGGCTTACCCCAATATATGTAAATTCACTAACTCCTTCAAAATGATATCCATTCATCCTTATACTCTACAACCTCCTTTTAGACTCATATGCTGACATTCTTAAGTACTCAGTAGTATCCTTGTTTATATACAGGCCGATTTTCTTACCATGTCTTTCCAGTTTTTTAAATGTGCCTTTTAGTACATTTCTATTTCTTGCTATTAGCACCACATTATCGGCATACGCAATACTTTGTACAGATTTATATACGAGTATTATGCTTCCTCTAAGCCTTAAGTTACTCGCGCTATATTATGTCACAAGTACCCACGCGGCGTACCGTGTACGCTAAGCCTATTTTGTTAGAAAAATGAACTCTGCAAGGCCAGAATAATATTTAGATATACTTTTTATTTAGTTTTGTTGGAAATATACATTTATATTGTAAGGTTGAAGTTTGTGAACATGTCGACAGTGTCGCCATCTGCGTCTAGTATATTATTGGAAATGTACTATATATTGAGAGATTGAGGTTTGTGAACGCGCCGACACTGTCGTCATCTGTTTTTGGTATGTAAACGAATGATCATATTCATTCGTCTCTTTGTCTTACTGTGCAGCAATGTAGTGTTTGTAAAAGACCGTCAAAGACGTTCAATAAGAGTTTATGTATATGTATTTTGTTATAAATAAAAGTGAAATGCAGTGTAGTTCTCAAGAGTTAATTTAACATGGTAGCAGAGCGTGGTTTCCGGATGCAGATGAATTGCTGAAGAGGTTATATTGGAGTTCAGCCCAGTGTCCGTCGATTCGAGGAAGTTTGCGACATGGACGACCTGAACATTCCAGCTTTTGATGGAGAGGACTACGCAAACTGGAAAACGAGGTTAACTATCTATTTGAAATTAAAAAAATGCCATGAGGTGACCACGAGGTCGAAGCGAGAAGAAGACAAGGACGTAGAATGGGAAGAACAGAACCTGAAGGCGATGCATTGCATTTTTAGTGCAATTACTAACAAGCAGCTAGAGTTCGTGAATGATAAAGTAAGTGCTTTCGAGGTTATGAAGAAGTTTGACGAGCTATACTCCAAAGAGTCAACAGCGTTGCAGATTGTCTGCAGGAACAAACTAGATGGACTCAGATTAAAGAATTACAGCGACATAAATGAATTCTTCACTGTGTTTGAGAAATACATAAACGAACTGAAGTCAGCCGGGGCCAAGGTAAGCGAAGAAGAGAAACTAAATTACATGCTCAAAACGCTGCCCGAGTCACTAAGTTATATCGGAGATCTAGTGGATGTTTTGAAGAAGGAAGACCGGACTGCGGAGTACGTGAAGGCAAAAATAAGGATGAAGAGCATCAAGGAGAACCAGGACAGTGAGGGCGTAAAATCAAATGCATTCATCTCGGAGAAGAGACCTAGTGCGAGCGGCCAAAAAGTGTGCTACGGATGTGGTAAACCAGGACACTTCAAGAGGGAATGTCGACAAACTGAGAATCATCGAGGTTCCCGGGGACGTGGCGGAAGAGCACGAGGTAACTATGGAGGTTATGTCAACCAAAGTTATGAAAATGGACATCGCGGAGGCAGAGGAGGACCACGTGGGTCCAGAGGCGGTCGCTATGGTCACGACCGATCTTACCGACAGAACGAGCAAGGAGACCGACATTACCGACAGGACGACCATGGTGGTAGGAACCGTGGAGAACAACAGTTTTATCAGAATGTAAGTGGCGCAAGCAGTTTCGTGACAGAGGTCTTCGCCAAGGAAGTAAACAGTGTAACACAGGATTCAGGTCAGATTGAAATTAATTGGTTGTTAGATAGCGGTTGTACAGATCATATAATTAATAACGAGGAATATTTTTCTAAATGCGTAACGTTAAAAGAACCGATTAATGTAAAAATCGCGAACGGAAAGATTTTAACGGCAACTAAAGTTGGTAATGTAATTAGCGATTTTTTAGTGTTTGACAGATTAGAACGAGTTGAAATGAAAAATGTATTTTACATTAAAGATCTAGATAGGAATTTAATTAGTTTTTCAAGAGTCACAGAGAAACATGATATTATTGCAAAAGGCATCAGCGCAAAAGTTTTTAGTAAAGATAGGGGTTTAATTGCAGTTGCATGGAAACAAGATAGGTTATATAAAGTGACAAGTGTGATCAACAAAGGGGAATTTAACGTAAACTTCTGCAATAAAGAAAATATGACAATAAAGGAAAAGTGGCATAGGATACTGGGGCACGTAAATTTCAATTATTTAGATAAAATTTGCAAACATCAATTAGTAGATGGAATCCCTCAAAACGTCGAGTCTGAACCTATGAAATGTAAAGTGTGCATAGAAAATAAAATGCATAATGTTCCTTTTAAAAACAACAGAAATAAGGCTAAAGAAATCCTAGAAATTGTTCACACAGATCTAAATGGGCCACATTCAACAGTAGGTATGCATGGTGAAAGATACTTTGTTTCTTTTATTGATGATTATAGTAAACTTGCACGCGTTTACACAATTAAAACTAAAGACCAATTATATGATTGTTTAGTTGGGTATGTAAATGAGGTTGAAAATCTTACTGGGAAAAGGATTAAGAAATTGCGGTGTGATAATGGAAAAGAATACATGAATAATAATATATATCAATACATCAAGGAAAAGGGGATTGTTTTAAATGCGTGCCCGCCATATGTGCATGAGTTGAATGGAACTGCTGAGAGGTTCAATAGGTCAATCATGGACATGTCAAGATGTTTATTAGCCGAAGCAAAAGTTAACAATAGGTTTTGGCCAGAAGTAGTTTGTGCTGCCGCGTATCTGAAAAATAGATGTCTTGCAAATACCGCAGAATTGAAAACTCCTTATGAAATATTTTTTGGAGAAAAGCCTAATGTCACACACTTAAAATTGTATGGAAGTAGAGTCTTTGTAAGGGTGCCAGAACAATTGAGAAAGTCAAAATGGGATAGAAAAGCAGATTTGGGAGTTCTGTTAGGTTACAGTGACGTTGGATATAGGGTACTCATAAATAATAAAATTGTTGTGGCCAGGCATGTAGAGGTTGTTGAAGAAAATATTAGATGTGTAGGTTTAAAGGATAATGGTTCCGTGAGTAAAAGATTAGATGAATCTGGGTGTGAAAATTGGGAAACTGGGTCTGAAGATAACAGCGAGAACGAAGAAAGGTTAGTCGAAATCGAATCTCCAAAAGCAGCGCTAAAGGAAAAAACAACAAGGTCGGGTAGAGTGGTTAAAACTCCACAACGCTATAGGGATGATAGTACAAGTAACTTTATTTATATTAACGTATGTAGTGCAGATAGCCCGGTTAGTTTTGAGGAGGCGATTAATAGCAATGAATCGAAAAGCTGGAGTCAAGCTATGGATAGGGAAATTGAATGTTTGAAGAAAAATGACACATGGGAGTTAGTTAGTAAGCCAGAGGGCAAAGATCTTATAGATGTTAAATGGGTTTTTACTAAAAAGTTTGATAATAGGTACAAAGCAAGATTAGTTGTTAGGGGATTTCAACAAAAGGAATGTGTTGATGATATATATGCACCAGTAGCTAAAATGCAAACTTTGAAGATTTTACTGTCATACTGTTGTCATTTTGGTTTAATTATTGAACAAATGGATGTAGAAACAGCCTTTTTAAATGGCGAAATCATGTCAGAAGTTTATGTTAAACAACCTGAAGGCTACGAAGACGGCACAAATCGAGTGTGCAAATTGATGAAAGCACTGTACGGTTTACGAGAAAGTCCGAGAGCTTGGTATGAGTGTTTAGATACTTTCTTGAAAAGTTTAGGATTCCAAAGAAGTGAATATGATTATTGCCTTTATGTTTTGCGAAAAAGTAATGTCCTGATTTACTTGATAATTTTTGTTGACGACTTGCTCATTTGTTGTGTAAAGAAAAGTCGAATTAAAGAAATCAAAAATTTGTTGTCAAATAGATTTAGTATGAAAGATTTAGGTGAGGTTAAAAGTTATTTAGGAATTGATATAAATTACGAATACAAGAAAAACAAAATGAGCTTGAGTCAGGAAAATTATATTAATTCATTAGCCGAAAAATACAAGATTAAAGACTCAAAATTATATGCTACACCGATGGAAGTTAACTTGAAATTAGAACCAACTCAGGAATTGCGTAATGATATAAAGTATAGAAATTTGATTGGTGCGTTGTTATATATTAGTTCAGGAACAAGGCCAGATATCAGTTATTCTGTTAATTATTTGAGCAGGTTTCAGAATTGTTATGACGGCACACACTATAAGTATTGTCTGAGAATCTTAAAATATCTGTATTTGACAAGAAACCTGAAATTGAATTATTGTAGAAACGAAAATGCAAAAGTTCTTGATTGTTATGTAGATTCAGATTGGGCAGGTGACAATATAGATCGTAAATCTACGACAGGTTATGTGATCCGTATGTTTGACAATGTTGTATTTTGGAAGTCTCGCAAACAATCAAGTGTAACAAAAGCTTCGACGTATGCAGAGTATGTTGCGCTATCAGATGCTGTGAGTGAAGTGAAATTTCTAAAAGATGTAATGAAAATTTTTGATTTGAATTTTGATGAACCGATTGTAATGTACGAAGACAACTCAGGAGCATTGAGTATCGCTAAATATGGTAACTTTACAAAAAACTCAAAACATATTGAAGTCCATTATCATTTTGTCAACGAGTTGTATATGAATGGTTTAATTGATATAGTCAAAGTAAATACTGATGATAACATGGCAGATATTTTCACGAAAGCTTTGTGTAAAGACAAGTTTGTGTATTTTAGGAATATGATGAATATTAACTGAATTTAAGATAGTATGTATATAAATGTAAGGAGGCGTGTTGGAAATATACATTTATATTGTAAGGTTGAAGTTTGTGAACATGTCGACAGTGTCGCCATCTGCGTCTAGTATATTATTGGAAATGTACTATATATTGAGAGATTGAGGTTTGTGAACGCGCCGACACTGTCGTCATCTGTTTTTGGTATGTAAACGAATGATCATATTCATTCGTCTCTTTGTCTTACTGTGCAGCAATGTAGTGTTTGTAAAAGACCGTCAAAGACGTTCAATAAGAGTTTATGTATATGTATTTTGTTATAAATAAAAGTGAAATGCAGTGTAGTTCTCAAGAGTTAATTTAACAAGTTTTATTTGAAATGTTCTTATTACAATAATAGTAATAATAATAATAATAATAATAATAATAATAATAATAATTGAGCAAGCTCGTGTTTGCCTTTAAGAACAATTTTTGCATTTGATGACTTTAACAATATGTTCGTGGCATGCAAATTTGTTGCACCAGTGGTACCAACCAGTAAGTGTAGTAATAATTCCAGTAATGCTGTTTTTTGCTCTTCTGCAAATGTGACAGTGATTTCTTAATTTTGTTAGTGGTTATTCTTGATCATCACTACTTCCAGTTTTTGTAAATTTGCTGACAAGCAGTGTTTTATTCCATTTTGTAATCATGCCTCTGCCAATGAAAACATCTCTACACTTCATTTTCGCTTGAATAATCACTAGCATAATCAAGCTCAGAACGTGTCATGTTCACTTTCGGCCACTACTTCTTCCTCGGAATCACTTGCAGCATTGCAAACTTCATCTTCTGACGATTCCTCGTGTAATAATTCATCTATCACCGGGATAGGTCGACACACATCGACCTACGTGCGGGGTTGAATAATACTGAATTGTTGGATAGACGTACCTAATTGATATTCTTGCTTGTTTTTTGTATTTGGTGAGAATTATTATTTTACCACCGGGCAGGGACAATGTCTCCTCAGAGAAGACCACAGGAGATACCTGGGAAGAGAAGTGTGATACTTGGAGAGTTGCGGTTATCGTTTGGCAACATAAAGTAGATTTAATTGATTAGGCCACGGCACTGGAGAAGGACCGAGACAGATCAACAGTATTTTTCGCCAGGTACAGACGTTTCGCTTCTGGAAAGGAAACTTTCTATGATACTCGAGTAGATATCTTCTGTCTCTCCCTTTCCTTCAGAAAGGTAGGAAAATTCTTTGAGTTATCCGCGTGGTCTCCTTCACAATGTACTCAATAAAAAGGATTAGCATTAGGTTCTGGATCGTGTACAGCGAAACTTCCTTCTGCATGGAAAATAGAAGCAGTTACACCGACTTTGAAAAAAAAGGTGAGATAAAGCTAACATAATTACAGGCCAATAAGTCTGACAAGCACTCTTGGAAAAGTGATGAAAATACTGATAGTCCTAGAGCTCCGCGACCACGCACAAAGCAACAATCTAATACCCAGAGAGCAACACGGATTTGTATAAAGATCAATCGTCACCAACCTGACAAGCTCACGTGATGTGTGGACCAAATTGTTAGACCGAGAACAACCTAAGGACGTAATTTATTTGGACTATGCTAAGGCTTTCGACAAAGTCCCCCAGAAACGACTAATTTACAATCTAGAAGCAATGGGGATACGATGCAAATTATTATCATGAATTAGACATTACCTGTCAAATAGAACTTTTCAAGTACGTATTTGAGACACAGTATCGACATCCCGAAATGTTACCAGCGGGGATCCGTTTTGGGACCGATACCGTTAATTCAATACACAAATGACCTAAGAGAATAGCTACAGGATGGAATTGCTATGCAGATGATACAAAACTTTGCAAATCCATTGAACGATCACCAAGCATTACAGAATGATCTTACAATGGAAAACTTGTCTGAAACATGTTTACTCCCGCTAAACACTGAGAAATGCAAAGTTTATATCGGCAAGAAAAGCCCCAGACTACTCTATATAAGTTCAAAATATAACTAGGAGACTCCAGCACAACAAAACATTAGTGTACTAATTTCGCAAGTTTTGAAATGGGAAAGTCAGGACACCAAGGTCGCCAAACAAGTAAATGGCATACTATATGTGATGAGGAAGCCTTTCTCTAAACTGGACAAAACAATGATTAAGAGAATTTATACAATCTACATCAGACCAGGGGCGGTTTCTGCAGATTATTTTCGAAGAGACATGGTACATTTTTTAAAAATATTAAACATATTTGTTATTGTCTCCTATATTATTTCAGTTGTATACATACCTTTTGCGGCTCTCACAACGCAACCAATCTATATAAAAATGTCTAAAAAATATAATTTTACGGAGACGTGACGTTGCACTTTGACTTTAAAAATGTGAAAGATTTGTTTAAAAAACGCATTTAAATATTCATGTCAAATGCAACCCGCGGCACTCAGCGATCAAGAAGCATTCTAGGGCCTTAAAAGCTACAATTTTGAGGCCAAAGGCCACAAGGAAACGTCCCGCATACCATGATCTATAGGATGAGATATTCTTAGACACTATTTAATTTTTGCTGGTTCCGCACTTCTATAGCTTCCACACTGCTCTCTTCATAGTACGAATGCCACCTATTTTTAACTGATGGTGGCTATATTTGTGATGTCAGGATAAGAATGCTTAGATTCCTCTATCTTTTTCTCTTTACGGTTACTGCGTACTCCGTGGTTTGCGCAGACTGACTGAGGTTTATTTGCATAATTATGAATTCAAGGTTCGCTCTCGCAGCAACAGCTAGAAGTAGTACTATTAAAAGTTGCTTCATTCCGATGATTGTTTATGTGTGAAGTGAAAACACCCATTCAACGTTTTGCCGAGGTCTACAAATGCTGTGCACCTAAATGTGGAGAGATGTGGGAGTTCAGTGAAGAGTGGAGCTTTCTCAAGAGTAAAAAGCCTTTTTAATATTTCTGTGACCGTTGCGAAAAGCTAACTGTCAAACAATATTGAATAATTGCTTAAAATATGTATAAGGGTGTGATGTGAATTGTTCCAAGAAATCTCTCTGATATTGTTACTACACTGGAAGTTTCCTTTATACACTTTAAAATAAATAAATACGTTTCGTTAACAACTTTCCCTGTTAGAATGGAAATAGAAGAATAGGGAAGAGTGCGGGGTTTAACATGCGAGAGTTCTCGCACGGTTACACGGAGGTGGTAGTGGAATACTTGTGCTATGGCGCAACACAAAACGGTTTAAATTAACTGAACAAAAATAAATGAATAACAAAAATCAAAACGCGCTAGTCTAAAATACTGAGTGACTGAATTTCAAAAAGCAACCAAATTTAAAACTATAGAACAAATAACGCAAGTCACTCGACAACTGCCAACAATCACAATCCAGACGCACGATTTAAATAATGGCGATATCTGGAAGTCTGTACAACAATGCCCAGCTGTAAACTCATAGTAAATAATACACCGTTTTATCAAATGTTTATACTTAAGGTGCCGGTTCGGTAAGATATTCAATACGTAATCATTGTTTGAGCAACGTTCCCATGTAACGAAGACTACTGAATCGTTTCTAATGGTAACAAATGGTATTTATTACTCAAAGGTGAAAATATTCGTTTTATTATTTTTTGGTTTGGAATTGCTTTTCTTGCGGTACGTAAGACCTAGGAAAATAATCCATACTCCTAAGTATACAAATTTTTTTCTTCAATTTTCGCATCCCAGCAAGCTGGCGTCTTCCCCCACCAAAACACCCTCTATTCCTCATAACAAATCCAGGAAAGTTAAATAATATTGCATAGGGTATGGTTGTACTTGCCCGATTCTGTATTTTTATATGGAAAACTGTACTGGGCTTCCTCAAGAGTAAAAGCCTTTTCTAATAATTTTGTAACTATCAAGGAAAGCTAAAAGCTGTCAAGGAAGATTAGTCCAAATCTTGTTTTTTAAAAAAGTGTGAATTGTTTCAAAAAATATCTATATAATGTTGAAAAAAACGTTATTGAAAATGTTTCGAATATCAATTGCATTGTTTTTATGTTTGTTTGATATTCCGTGAGTACGAACATATATACATTTTTTAACAATTAAACACGTTTCATAAAGAAGGGAAAGGGTGGGCATTAACTTGCGAATTCACACACGGGTACGCTAGTGGTATATAATTTTTCATTGGAATTTATCACATTGATAATTATTAACACTAGTTCTTTCACAATTTTCAAAAGTGAGTGTCCAATCCACTATTAAGACTTGCTTCTTAATAACAGAGAATTTGGCGATTTTATAATTGCGAAGTGCAATTTCCTTGACATTGATGGAAGTAGAGTACATATATATAACGTAGAGTACATATATAATAATAGTACACAAATATTAAGAACAATATTACGGGAACGAAGATGAGACAAGACCTGCGGGTAATATGGTGACATCAAGGTTTTTTTAATCGTTTAAACAATTGAACAGACAAATATTTTTATTGGGGAAATAGGAAATTTAAATTCCGATTTTGCTATATTAGTTATTCGGTTTAATAATTTCTAAGTTTAAGTGTTTAATAATTTCTGAATTTTTCTTATTTCATTACTTTCCTGCTTTGAATGTCATAATAAACCTTTTTTTTTAAGTTCCATGTGTGGTTTTTATTTAATAAATTTATTAAAATTACTTTCCGATGTTCCCTGGAGGACGCTAAAACTTATGCTACAAAAGTCAGGGGCCCTTATGTTTTGTATAACTGGTAAGTAATATAAGTATGTTGTCGATTCAGTACAATACTAATAAGAATTTATCTTAATACTGCTTCATAGACGTCCTTTGGTAAAGGTGTATCGTCTTACCTTTCGACAAGCTCAGAAGGTAGAAAGGTGGCCTGAAAACGAAGGATGACAGGCGGACGTTTCGATTGAAATAAAAAGAAATGTTAAAATAAGGATAACGAAGTTGGAATCTCTCATAAAATTTGCAATAATGATAAAAGACATATCTCAAGCTAGCAACATTGTCCCTACAATTAAGCCAAAATAAATAAATTCTTAAAATTAAAATTACAAAATTCTTTACTCTGATTCTTTTAAGAGCCAACGGACGGTTTAGAACCCTTTCTTTTTTTAAACACAAATTGAGAACAGAATGTCTTGAGTCCAAAAGTTCGTTTTATTTTGGCGCCAGAAGGGCAGATGAGGGCTTAAGGCCCCTTCACAATGCAAACGTAAACATAAGCATAGCGCATAGACAAACATTAACATAAGAGATAGACTAAAGTATTCACAATGTCTAACATTATTGTAAGCAAAATAAGAATTGGATGTGAGACATTCTGGTTAACTATTGGTTGGATGTGAGAATCGATTTCAAGGTATCGACTGTGTCCATGGCAGATATGGCGTTAGTTCTTCTATCGACTTCGCTTCAATTTCGATTCATCATTTTGAATTACCGTTCTGTGATTGGTTCATTTCTTATGTTTTACTTAAGCATAAGCACAGAAGCTTGCACGCTTTTAAGTAAACGTCTTACGTCTTATGCGAACGCATTGTCAATGAGTCCGCTTATGGTCGAAGTCCTAACTTTCATGTTAACGCCAGGCTTTCACTAGTTGCATCTGTTAGCGAGAGCAGATTTCGTTGCAGATTGCTTCGTAATTGGATTTTATAAAACTAACGGACTCACAGACGTAATGAATTTAGTGAATAATTACTTTGTCCACTAAATTGAGGCCAAGCCCGGCATATAAAAGCTTGTGAAACGATAATTCGAAAAGTTCGCAGTTCGAAAATTTTAAAAGTCCGAGGCGTCCAACCTCCGCAAGCATATCTCTCTCTCTCAAGTATCTTCTAGCGTCGCAGAAGTAGGCCCACCTAACTCCTATTAATTGGTACTGGGTGGCGCCGCACAGGCTTGAAAAGGGTGGTTGTATCACTTTCTGAAAGAGAAACAAACGGAGCCGATCCCGAGGAGGGTCTGGGATGTCGGGGATTTTCCTACACAAAAAGTGCGTCGCTGCTGCGCGTAGCGAATTGGAGGGATGGAACGCGTGCGCGTTGAAGAGGCTTGGCGCCGGTGAGGCTCGCGAGAGCTCTTTGTGGCAGGCTACTACAATAAAACTACAGAAATTAATACTATTTAAAAGTAACGTATTCCGTAACGCCCCCAATACATAAATTTAAACACACCCATAGTCATGTACTTAACAAATCAAATCCAAACATCTGTATCTCATGCAATTCCCCACTTACTGTGTTCTACTATTCTTGACTGGAATGTTCAAGAATAGTAAAGGGAAGAAAAGATCAGAAAATAACTGATTTTAAAATAAATATTAATTCACTAAACAAAATCAAAATATTATATTGTTAAACAAATTAAACCTATATGATTAAATTTAAATTTATTAAATAGTATATGTTTATGTGCATATGTACTTAAATATGTCAATGAAACATTGTCATATGGCCACTCATAACCACATAGGTTGATGTGACTTTAAAAAAACTGTTCTAAAAAACAGACCTTTAAATACAGAAATGAACAATGTTTTGAAACAATAAGTATTTTACTTCTACTTTAAGTTAAAACAATTTTTTTTAAAAATCTTTCTCCAAAAACAGCTCCAAATTTATACTTTAAATGTTGTCCATGGATAAAGCAAAAACACTTAGAAAATGATGCAGATCTTATTTTCATTGTACTCTGAATTTTCCAGAATAGCAACTTAGAAATAATGCACCAAATTATGTGCTGTTGGAGCACTACTAGTTTACTTTTGTTGGGAAAGAATGTTCGAAAGGTGTTTTATTTAAGTGCATATAAAACCCTTCCACCAAATTCCACATCAACAGTTGCAGCAAATCACTGTATTAACAAAAAAAGTAAGCAGCCAAATTACTGCCCTGTGAGCCCTTGAGAAAAACGCCAATAGGTGCTGGCACAAAAGTGTGAAAATTAAAAACTCAGAAGAAAAATTATAGGAAATAAAATGTATAATTTTCTATTACGCAAATATAACATATTTTATGCCACAATAATTATTAAATTGATTTTACACACACTTTAGTAGTCAAAGGAAAAAAAACAACAAAACAATAAACAAACAACTAGATAATTAACTTTGAGAAAACTTTGCTTTAGTCATTAGAAACCAGAGTACTGCCTGAAAATTAAACTTATTACTGATTACAATTTTGTGATTCATTGTCATTTTCCATTGCCAAAACATTTGAAAAATAAACACTTACCCAAAAAAGGGAATGTTTTCATGTTATGTTGCTGATAATGCATTCTCATGCATTCTGAGCTATAAATTATTCACTAATATATGCATTGTATGCTTTGTTGCTGAGAAGAAATTGTATTGTCACATCTATCTATCTCTCTCTCTCACACGTGCACACGCACACACACACACACACACACACACACACACATTTTATATATATTTACGCATGCAAAACTCCTTTAACACCCAGGGATCTAGAATGCTCAAAACAACACAATGATTAACTTATGATGTATTGGAAAAGTCTAAATATAATCACAAATTTATAAGTTTAGTGGTTTTCCAACAGATATATGCTTCAATCTGTCCCATGGAGTGACACCACGAACTGTAGGTTCTAAGGGATTAGCATACACATCTGCTACCAGTTCTTCTAACCCTATTTCTGGATCAGATTTGGCTTTTTTGGCAGCTTCATCTACAGTTGCTCGGATTTTTGCTTCAAGTTTCTGTGGACAGAAAGATCAAACCAACATCAACACAGGTTCATTAATGATCATTAACAAATTAATACTTTGAGAAGTGAAAATAGAGGAACTTCAAATTAGAGCATTTCACAATTTAAAAAAAATTAGATGTTTTGCTATTACAGATGTGTTCAAATTATTAGACTTCTAACAAAAAAATTAGACGTTATTATTTTGTGATATAATAGCAGAGACCTAGAGAAATGAAAATCATTTTTAATTATTAATCTGCCATCTTCCAACTAATAACATAACTTTTATAAAGCGGATGTGTCACTAGTGAATATTAAGTAAAGTACTATTGTGATTACCTGCAAATGGCTTTTGTGTGTAATAGTACATGTGTTGTTTTGTGTATAACAACATTCTATATTGTGACATTGTTACATTTCTTTTAAAAAGTGATACATTCACGTACTTCACTGATGTGGTAGATCAGTTTAATGGCTTAGTAATGTGAATACTTATTATAATTGCAGAATTTTGAAGGAATATATGTTAACAGTGTGAAATAGGAAGGATCTTTCCCTTCATAAGTTGCAGTTCTTGAAACTCTTCTGGAGAAAGGCATCTATACACAGAGGCATATTGATAAAATACAATAAGTAAAACATTCGTTAGAGTCAGTTTTGAAATGAGAAAAAATGAAACATCAACTGAAAGGGATAAGAAAATCTGGGAGAAAACCTCCTCGAGGCATAAGAACACCAAAAAATTTAGCTCTGAAGAACAGGAAAGCTACTTCTAAAGTGTGATGTTTGAGTATGGTTATGTGCGGTGACCGTTTGAATCTGCCGCGCGCGCGCGCGCCCGCCATCGCCAATGACGCTAGTAGGAGCGGCAGCACGGCCATGATGCGCGCCAACATGCTCCTGGCGAGGGGCGAGTCTATGCCAGCGCTGCGCCCGCCATATAACGTGCCAGCCATGAAGGCCTACGTGGAAGGCAGTGCCTGTAGTACAGTGAGTAGCGTGCAGTGCGGCCTCAGGCAGTGGAGAGTACGGTCGTACGAGGAGACAGACGGAGCCCAGCCATCAGAGGTGAGTCGTCAGTTAGAAGGCTAAGGGGCGGCGAGATCGCCCGGAGAGAGAAGACTTGGTGGGAGTGGGAGAGTCACCCTCCTGGGCGGAGACGGCCCAACTGGGGCCGCGGCCCTTGCTACGACAGCCGGAGCGTACGGCCGAGCCAGGGATTACTGCAACATGGCGCTCCCGCTCTACAAGGAGGTGATGATCTGGCGTGACAAGAGGCGCAACACACCGCCGAAAAGTTGAAGATCGTTTTCAGAAAGACATTAGCGTGTGTACAGAATTTTAAGCAAATGAAACAAATTTAGACTGAATGACTGACTAACATTAAGTCTATGTTCGACTTTCATTTTTGGAACATAACAGAGCGCGTGTTCCCCCAGGAAGTGCGAGAAGTATTCTGTGTAGAAAGCATAATAACACAACGCTCCAGGAAAAAAAGAGCAAAAATTACATCTGCAATGGCAAAGAAGCACGTCTAATGGGCAAACACTGGACGTGTAAGGCTGGAAGAAAGTGTGTCCTAGAGATGAATCCTGTTTCACCGAATGTGACAAATCTTTCATATTTCTCCGGCGGTCTAATTCGAATGCGTACAACAAGCTGTACATAGAGAGAATAATGAACCAAGACCAATACTTAGGAGTTTAAGAAAGAACTAGTCACAGGTAGAAACCCGCAATCTGGTTTAATGAAGACTTGTACATGTTTAGGCACGACGGCCCACCCTTCATCTGTTGTATGATAGTCAAAGGGCGCCACCTTGCGAGCACGCCAAAAATAACCGCGACGGGCAGACATCAGACCGCTCGACACACAGACGCCGGACACGCGGTGACGAACGAGTTCTAATTCAAGCTGAATATTCAAAACTTCGTTAAATAAACGCCATTACGATTGAGTATCGTTTGTCGTTATTCTTATTGCACATCAAATTAAAATCGTCAACAAATTCCTAACGGAAAAAGATATTAGTGTACTTCCATCATCGGGAAACATTCCCGACATATATCTGGCAGAAAATCTTTGGAATTTTTTAAAATTAACATTTTAACCAAACACCACTTGATTGAGGAAATAAAATTCATTATTGCATACTAGAATAGATTTTAAGCTGAAGTGCATGAAACTTGTGGAAAGCATGTCAAAACAAAGATTGAACGCCTTGACAAATAAATCCATATTGAATACTAATTTTTGTGATTGTTCTTCAGAAACAAATAGGTATGTACTATATATGAAGGAGTCATCTGCTATGATCAGATGTTTTTCTGTGGTTTCTCCAACCGATACTGGAGTAGTATCCTAACAAATGGGCCATCTACTGAGCATTGCTTATCCTTGTCCTTTCCCTTCCCCTTACATATACACTACCACTATGCAGTTTCTTGATGCAGAAAATTTAATGTATATGAAAGACTGACAATTCAAAGTTCTTTTTACTGCAACATGAATAGCACTGAAGCAGTCCTTTCTCCTTGATAATACTTTACCTCTGCTTTTAATTTAATTTCATGAAAATGCTCTTCTACACAGTATTAGTATTATGAAGGAAAATTATATGAAGAAACTAATAATAAGTATGAAAACAAGTTTTTCTTTTCTTATTCCATAGATCCAAGAAATAAAATGTTTGATTTAAAAAAGAAAGTTATATGATTTATTTTACCTTAATTTCTTCTGCTTCAGCAAGGCCAGAAGAAATAATTTTTTCTCGAAATGAAGTTATTGGATCTCTTGATTGTCGTACTTCTTGAATTTCTTCTCTTGTGCGATAACTAGTACCTGGGTCAGACATTGAGTGACCACCATATCTGTAAGTGGCTGCTTCTAATACAATTGGTCCTTTTCCACCCACACAGTGATTAATTGCATAGCGAGCTGCTTCACGAACCGCTAAAATATCCATTCCATCAACCTGTAGCAAAGCATAAGCATAAAGAAAAGAAAATAAAACCATGGAAGGGAAATAGATCACTGAAAGATTGTTTATCCAAGCTGTAAGTTTTAAAACCCATCAAATTTAAAACTTTTTGTTGGAAATATACATTTATATTGTAAGGTTGAAGTTTGTGAACATGTCGACAGTGTCGCCATCTGCGTCTAGTATATTATTGGAAATGTACTCTATATTGAGAGATTGAGGTTTGTGAACGCGCCGACACTGTCGTCATCTGTTTTTGGTATGTAAACGAATGATCATATTCATTCGTCCTTTTGTCTTACTGTGCAGCAATGTAGTGTTTGTAAAAGACCGTCAAAGACGTTCAATAAGAGTTTATGTATATGTATTTTGTTATAAATAAAAGTGAAATGCAGTGTAGTTCTCAAGAGTTAATTTAACATGGTAGCAGAGCGTGGTTTCCGGATGCAGATGAATTGCTGAAGAGGTTATATTGGAGTTCAGCCCAGTGTCCGTCGATTCGAGGAAGTTTGCGACATGGACGACCTGAACATTCCAGCTTTTGATGGAGAGGACTACGCAAACTGGAAAACGAGGTTAACTATCTATTTGAAATTAAAAAAATGCCATGAGGTGACCACGAGGTCGAAGCGAGAAGAAGACAAGGACGTAGAATGGGAAGAACAGAACCTGAAGGCGATGCATTGCATTTTTAGTGCAATTACTAACAAGCAGCTAGAGTTCGTGAATGATAAAGTAAGTGCTTTCGAGGTTATGAAGAAGTTTGACGAGCTATACTCCAAAGAGTCAACAGCGTTGCAGATTGTCTGCAGGAACAAACTAGATGGACTCAGATTAAAGAATTACAGCGACATAAATGAATTCTTCACTGTGTTTGAGAAATACATAAACGAACTGAAGTCAGCCGGGGCCAAGGTAAGCGAAGAAGAGAAACTAAATTACATGCTCAAAACGCTGCCCGAGTCACTAAGTTATATCGGAGATCTAGTGGATGTTTTGAAGAAGGAAGACCGGACTGCGGAGTACGTGAAGGCAAAAATAAGGATGAAGAGCATCAAGGAGAACCAGGACAGTGAGGGCGTAAAATCAAATGCATTCATCTCGGAGAAGAGACCTAGTGCGAGCGGCCAAAAAGTGTGCTACGGATGTGGTAAACCAGGACACTTCAAGAGGGAATGTCGACAAACTGAGAATCATCGAGGTTCCCGGGGACGTGGCGGAAGAGCACGAGGTAACTATGGAGGTTATGTCAACCAAAGTTATGAAAATGGACATCGCGGAGGCAGAGGAGGACCACGTGGGTCCAGAGGCGGTCGCTATGGTCACGACCGATCTTACCGACAGAACGAGCAAGGAGACCGACATTACCGACAGGACGACCATGGTGGTAGGAACCGTGGAGAACAACAGTTTTATCAGAATGTAAGTGGCGCAAGCAGTTTCGTGACAGAGGTCTTCGCCAAGGAAGTAAACAGTGTAACACAGGATTCAGGTCAGATTGAAATTAATTGGTTGTTAGATAGCGGTTGTACAGATCATATAATTAATAACGAGGAATACTTTTCTAAATGCGTAACGTTAAAAGAACCGATTAATGTAAAAATCGCGAACGGAAAGATTTTAACGGCAACTAAAGTTGGTAATGTAATTAGCGATTTTTTAGTGTTTGACAGATTAGAACGAGTTGAAATGAAAAATGTATTTTACATTAAAGATCTAGATAGGAATTTAATTAGTTTTTCAAGAGTCACAGAGAAACATGATATTATTGCAAAAGGCATCAGCGCAAAAGTTTTTAGTAAAGATAGGGGTTTAATTGCAGTTGCATGGAAACAAGATAGGTTATATAAAGTGACAAGTGTGATCAACAAAGGGGAATTTAACGTAAACTTCTGCAATAAAGAAAATATGACAATAAAGGAAAAGTGGCATAGGATACTGGGGCACGTAAATTTCAATTATTTAGATAAAATTTGCAAACATCAATTAGTAGATGGAATCCCTCAAAACGTCGAGTCTGAACCTATGAAATGTAAAGTGTGCATAGAAAATAAAATGCATAATGTTCCTTTTAAAAACAACAGAAATAAGGCTAAAGAAATCCTAGAAATTGTTCACACAGATCTAAATGGGCCACATTCAACAGTAGGTATGCATGGTGAAAGATACTTTGTTTCTTTTATTGATGATTATAGTAAACTTGCACGCGTTTACACAATTAAAACTAAAGACCAATTATATGATTGTTTAGTTGGGTATGTAAATGAGGTTGAAAATCTTACTGGGAAAAGGATTAAGAAATTGCGGTGTGATAATGGAAAAGAATACATGAATAATAATATATATCAATACATCAAGGAAAAGGGGATTGTTTTAAATGCGTGCCCGCCATATGTGCATGAGTTGAATGGAACTGCTGAGAGGTTCAATAGGTCAATCATGGACATGTCAAGATGTTTATTAGCCGAAGCAAAAGTTAACAATAGGTTTTGGCCAGAAGTAGTTTGTGCTGCCGCGTATCTGAAAAATAGATGTCTTGCAAATACCGCAGAATTGAAAACTCCTTATGAAATATTTTTTGGAGAAAAGCCTAATGTCACACATTTAAAATTGTATGGAAGTAGAGTCTTTGTAAGGGTGCCAGAACAATTGAGAAAGTCAAAATGGGATAGAAAAGCAGATTTGGGAGTTCTGTTAGGTTACAGTGACGTTGGATATAGGGTACTCATAAATAATAAAATTGTTGTGGCCAGGCATGTAGAGGTTGTTGAAGAAAATATTAGATGTGTAGGTTTAAAGGATAATGGTTCCGTGAGTAAAAGATTAGATGAATCTGGGTGTGAAAATTGGGAAACTGGGTCTGAAGATAACAGCGAGGACGAAGAAAGGTTAGTCGAAATCGAATCTCCAAAAGCAGCGCTAAAGGAAAAAAACAACAAGGTCGGGTAGAGTGGTTAAAACTCCACAACGCTATAGGGATGATAATACAAGTAACTTTATTTATATTAACGTATGTAGTGCAGATAGCCCGGTTAGTTTTGAGGAGGCGATTAATAGCAATGAATCGAAAAGCTGGAGTCAAGCTATGGATAGGGAAATTGAATGTTTGAAGAAAAATGACACATGGGAGTTAGTTAGTAAGCCAGAGGGCAAAGATCTTATAGATGTTAAATGGGTTTTTACTAAAAAGTTTGATAATAGGTACAAAGCAAGATTAGTTGTTAGGGGATTTCAACAAAAGGAATGTGTTGATGATATATATGCACCAGTAGCTAAAATGCAAACTTTGAAGATTTTACTGTCATACTGTTGTCATTTTGGTTTAATTATTGAACAAATGGATGTAGAAACAGCCTTTTTAAATGGCGAAATCATGTCAGAAGTTTATGTTAGACAACCTGAAGGCTACGAAGACGGCACAAATCGAGTGTGCAAATTGATGAAAGCACTGTACGGTTTACGAGAAAGTCCGAGAGCTTGGTATGAGTGTTTAGATACTTTCTTGAAAAGTTTAGGATTCCAAAGAAGTGAATATGATTATTGCCTTTATGTTTTGCGAAAAAGTAATGTCCTGATTTACTTGATAATTTTTGTTGACGACTTGCTCATTTGTTGTGTAAAGAAAAGTCGAATTAAAGAAATCAAAAATTTGTTGTCAAATAGATTTAGTATGAAAGATTTAGGTGAGGTTAAAAGTTATTTAGGAATTGATATAAATTACGAATACAAGAAAAACAAAATGAGCTTGAGTCAGGAAAATTATATTAATTCATTAGCCGAAAAATACAAGATTAAAGACTCAAAATTATATGCTACACCGATGGAAGTTAACTTGAAATTAGAACCAACTCAGGAATTGCGTAATGATATAAAGTATAGAAATTTGATTGGTGCGTTGTTATATATTAGTTCAGGAACAAGGCCAGATATCAGTTATTCTGTTAATTATTTGAGCAGGTTTCAGAATTGTTATGACGGCACACACTATAAGTATTGTCTGAGAATCTTAAAATATCTGTATTTGACAAGAAACCTGAAATTGAATTATTGTAGAAACGAAAATGCAAAAGTTCTTGATTGTTATGTAGATTCAGATTGGGCAGGTGACAATATAGATCGTAAATCTACGACAGGTTATGTGATCCGTATGTTTGACAATGTTGTATTTTGGAAGTCTCGCAAACAATCAAGTGTAACAAAAGCTTCGACGTATGCAGAGTATGTTGCGCTATCAGATGCTGTGAGTGAAGTGAAATTTCTAAAAGATGTAATGAAAATTTTTGATTTGAATTTTGATGAACCGATTGTAATGTACGAAGACAACTCAGGAGCATTGAGTATCGCTAAATATGGTAACTTTACAAAAAACTCAAAACATATTGAAGTCCATTATCATTTTGTCAACGAGTTGTATATGAATGGTTTAATTGATATAGTCAAAGTAAATACTGATGATAACATGGCAGATATTTTCACGAAAGCTTTGTGTAAAGACAAGTTTGTGTATTTTAGGAATATGATGAATATTAACTGAATTTAAGATAGTATGTATATAAATGTAAGGAGGCGTGTTGGAAATATACATTTATATTGTAAGGTTGAAGTTTGTGAACATGTCGACAGTGTCGCCATCTGCGTCTAGTATAATGTACTATATATTGAGAGATTGAGGTTTGTGAACGCGCCGACACTGTCGTCATCTGTTTTTGGTATGTAAACGAATGATCATATGCATTCGTCCTTTTGTCTTACTGTGCAGCAATGTAGTGTTTGTAAAAGACCGTCAAAGACGTTCAATAAGAGTTTATGTATATGTATTTTGTTTTAAATAAAAGTGAAATGCAGTGTAGTTCTCAAGAGTTAATTTAACAGATATGGGCAATTTTCAGAAAATAATGTTCAGCATTCATTTGCTTTAACTCGCAGAGGGGTCCTGATGCTTTGTTTATAGCAACACGATTCTTAGTGCAACCCCAAACAAATTCCATGGGATGAGATCGGGATGGGAAGAAGGGAGCTTGATGTTGAGGCCACATTACCTATGAACGAGTGTCTTACAAACACAATAGTACAGCTGAAATTGGGCCTACGCTAAGACACCCTACAATGTACGACACTTAAAGACGAAAACGTTAGGGCTGGGGACCAGGGGCGATGCTTTCTATACATATGTTTCATTTAATGAAGCTTAATATATTAAGAGTGAGCGTCTGTGCATACAGTTGAAATTTTGAGTTGAGTAGCTGACTACTGCGCGTTGCGTCAGACACAACATCCTGTGCCTCCAGATCTCTCCTCCCCTCTCCCAACCCCTACGGTTGACGCGCAGTGCGAGTGAGAGAGCGATTTTTTCAGGGAAGTAGCGGTTGATGGAAGTCACCCCTCCTCGCGCATGCGCGGTCGAAGGGAGATTTGTAACTTGTTCAGCTATACCAGTGCAGAAACATACATCCAGAAACAGTGCTTGAAAGCAAGTCCTGTAAGTTGTACAGGGACCGCAGCATTCTGACAGAACAATCCAGCACAATAGACCTGATGTTACGCTCTGAGATAAACCTCCCAGGAAAGTTTGGTTTATCAATTTTGCAGTTGTCAATACCAGCAACATGATGACAACATAACAAGCAAATGTGGATAAATACCTAGAGCTAGTGCAGTGCGAGAACACTGGCACGTTGCAGACGTAAAAACTGTTCCAATAGTCCTATCAGCAGCCGGAGTCCTGCCGAAACATCTTAGCAGATCTTTAGACTACCTTTAATATGGACAAGAGTATTATCAACGCTCTTCAAAAATTAGTCATCATCAGTACGTGCTCATTGGCCAGGAAGTTCATGGGAGGACATGTGGAATACTGAAGCTTTTAAATTTAGCTATTATATTGTTATTTCAAGTTTTATATTTTATATTGTATTATATTAACTATAGAATGTTGTAAAGGTAAAACAAATTAGTTACCATGCTTTGAAGTTGTATCTGTGTGGTAGCTGTATAAGACCAATAATTTGTGTGAAAATGGAATAATGATGATTATAATAATAATAGTGTGTAAAAAATAGATCCTAAAATGAATTTGTAAATTTATAATAAAGCAGGGGTGTCCAACTTGCAAGGCCTCAAGGGCGACAACTAAAACCTTTAATATTGCTGCGGGCCATAATTATATTACCCGAGTGGGGAATCATGCCTGATATCAGGCCATACCATGCATGACGCAATAAAACAAATGTGGGGATTTGGAATTTCTGAATTTACTAGAAAGAATCGTATATCTGAACTTAGCCTATTTTTACATTAATGGGGTGTTAACTCTATCAGGGCGTGTGTGATAGTCGCGCTACGTTCTACGATATAGTTTTCACTTTTGACTAATAACACAGGCACGCACAATAAAGTTGTCACATCAAAAGACTTGACACATGTTTCACTATGTAAGTCGACATACTAAATCTAAATCTGAAGCCAGAATTGCGTCACCACACTCCAGGTTGTTGTTTTCAAATCGCAACCCCCTCACCTCAAATTTACAATCTACAATTTCACTGTGGTTTTCGCGATTAACAAAACTGGAGGATGGTGGCGCAATTCTGGCTTTAGATTTGGATTCAGTGCATCGAAATACATAGAGAGACATGTGTCACGTCTTAGGGTCTGACAACGTTTTTGTGTGTGCCTATGTAACCTTTCGCGGGCCACAATATATAGCGCCGCGGGCCGCCAGTTGGACAACCTTGCAATAAACCCTTAACAAAAACTCGCTTAACACGAAATTCGTCGTCAAATCAACAAACTTTCGTCTCGACAAAGGAACGATATATATATATATATATATATATATATATATATATATATATATATATATATATATATATATAATATTATATAGGTGGGTGTCCCACTTAACTTGACAACTTGAAATAACTCAAAAAAATACGCGAAAAACTGACGAAAAATTGAGCCGAGACCAAATCTTAATAGTTTTGAAGGGGGAATCATTCTATGCTAAAATCGGCACCACCCTGGTCCCAGCGGGTGGGGCGGTGGGCAACATTCAAATCTTAAATTGGAACCCCCATTTTTTTATTTCAGATTCGGATTCTACGGACAAAAATACATAAGTTTTGTCTGAAACATTTTTCTAATTTGTGATAGGTGGCGCTGTAATCTCAAAAATTTGATTTCCGAAGATTTCCGACTGTAATTGGAGTGGTTTTGAGTGTGGCCACAGGGCACTCCCGTCAATTTGTTGGTAGCGTCTCTCCATGGTCCGTGCCTACAGTACTTCAGAGGCGATCCGATATTTATTAAACATTTACCTTTCTGAACTAACATTCCTCCTTTTGCATCATGGATTATGTAAATGTGCAAGAAAAAATTGAAATAATTTTCATTTACGGCGAAGTTGGGAGAAATTTCGACGCTTCTGTTTAATTTGTATGCTCAACGTTTTCCTGACAGAGTACGATACGCACCGACCGACCGATAACAGTACTTTCTCTACTTACGAAGTAAGAGCCAGATAAACAGAAACCAAATGAATCATGTCCTATAATTCAATATTAATATCAGACTCACATTATTCTCACAGAAGAGGGGCGACCCCAATGCTGGCTATCAATTAGCAAAGTGCAGCATTTCATGATATGTTATTTCCTTTAATTATATTGCATTAAATGGTCCCTACTTTTGTGTTAGACTGAAATTGCATGTTTTCAGAATCATAAGAATTATTAATTTGTAAACATGAGTAAAAATATAGGCAATATATTAATTTGAAGGGTGAACTATGCCCTTTCTCTTTCCTTGCTTTGCCTTCAGTTTTGTCATTTGTAAACTCATTGAGAGTAATAATATTATTATGATATCATATACTGATAAAAAAATTGTTTTATACAGAACCAAGCATGACAAAAATAGCAGTGCCTTGCAAAAGAACAAGTTGACTATGTATATGATCATAAACAAATATACAAAATTATTTGCTTTTTCAACCAACAGTGCTACTTGCTATTTATTATGAAAACAAGACCTAAATTGCAAATTTTCACAGATTCTTGTACAAGCTGCAATAACACAATCAGATTCACTAATACCTTGAAGTCAATGATGTCATAAGTGTTTGGACAATAACCCACGAAAATATTTACATTGTATTTTCTTCATAAGTAAAAAGTAGTACCTTTGAAATTTCCTATTACAAATGTTTGATTTGTAGGCTTACTTGTATGAGTCCATGCTGACCCCGTCAAAATGACTTATTGCTATTATTACCAAAACATAAATTAACACACCAACAATTTTTTTTATAACAATTAAAAGCCTCAAATTAAACATACCTTTAAAAAAGTATATAAATTTCTTTGAGTAGTTAAATTAAATTAAAACATGCTCTAGATTTATGTATGCCTTAATCCAAGACTAAGTAATTAGAACAATTTCCAAAATCCTTAATAAATTATTAATTATTATTATTATTATTATATTAACCATTACAATCAGTTTAATAATCATAACAATAATTATTATTTCTATTTACTATTATTATTAAATTAACCTGTACTTTGTCACTCTGTGTACAATTTAGATAGTTATTTATAAATTTACCCTATTCTGCATACAAATCGTAAACTAGAGTTTAACATATTTGATACCTACCTATACAAAACAAATAATGAAGAATAAAAAAGAAAGACCTTACTCTAGTATAAAACTTTTGTATTAATACTAGATTTAAATGAATACATAGTTCAAAATCAGAATAAATGGTTGAAAGAGGTTTCTAAAGGCATGTTACAAAACTTATGTTTTGCAATAGAAGTCGCAAATTTTTCTTTCTAATTTTCCATTTTGATACAGAGTAAATAAAATTTTTGTTGAGAAAAGAGATAATATATTACAACAAGTTTTAACAAAGGTCCGAATATATTCAATCTCTCGAACGTCACACTTATTTGTTTTTCCTTTTGGAAAGAATGTGAGCTTTATTCAAGTTCAATAGGAGAAAATGACTGAAAATAATTCAATTAGGTATTGTACATTATTTGATAGATTTCATAAAATATAAAATTCAATAAGTATTTACCAGCAACATGGAAAAATATTTATCTCTACCTGGAAAAAGTTAAAAATGTCTAATATTCAAAAAGTGACAAAAATGAGAAGTAGGTCTGAAAGAAAATTAAGTTTCTGAGAACAATGTACAGATAAAACAAAATGTAAGATTTTGTAAATAAGACATAGATAATGTGAGGCAGACCAGAGATTCAAAAAAAGTATTAAGTATTATGGATAATAAACATCATGAGAGGTGGATAGAATACACAACGTTCATTGCTTTCTAGCCTTCTCTCGGTTTGTCAAACAATATATTGAAGGAGCATTTTATGAAATGATCATTCAAAATTTCTCACTAATTAAAGTACCGGTAGTAAGTACAATAAATTCATGCTATTAAAAATATTATTCATTTGCACAAATGAATTCCATATCATGGAATATTAATTTCAAACTTTTCGAAATAATTTATTACTAACAACTATACTCAAAAGCGAAATTATAAGCATAATAAATATAATTTACATCAATTTCTCCGTACATTATCTCCGAAAAATTAGTAGTGCACATACATAGTTACTTCTCTATACTGCATTTTCCATAATCTCCGAAGTTCCTTTGTTGAGGCAACGCCTGGAACATCTAGTATCAGAATGATATCTGGAGGTTAGAAGAACAAAGCATCTAGTTTATTGATAAAGTTCTTAGTGGGGTATTACACTAAAAGATAGCGAATAGCTTGTAAGACCGTTCTGTTTTGGAAGTATTGAAATACAAACTCTTCGTACTAAAGATTTGAATTTAAAAAATTCGAACAGCTAATTAAAAATTACATGCAAAACCCATGATGTTTTGACAGATCTTATTGAATTACAATTAGTCAAACGTTACGGTAACTAGGCGGGATTTCGCTGCGGGTTGCTGTGGGCCTAAACAGTGCAATAGCGTGCGAAAGGCGCGAAGTGGGAAGGATAGCAGCTGGTTGCGCGCTTGATAAGTGTAAAGCTTTAAGTATTCTCAGTCGTCCATTAGATTTTAAGGAGTTAGTTGAACTGCAATATTATACTTCATAGCAGCACATGGAAGTGTTCCTCAGTTATTATTTACTGTGGATTGGTGTGAACTGCTTCAGCGTTGTGAAGAATGTTGGACCGGAATGGACTCGAATATACGGCTGTAAAACGCGATGGGTTAACTCGTCGTAGTGCATGTTAAATGTTCAGTTTGCATAGAATAAAAGTGTGGTGTTAAGTCTGGAGAATATGAATTGTGTGATTTTATTTCCAACTATTACTCATCATATATATAAATAAAAATATAAACTTTGCCTCAGTCTCTGCAAATTGGATTAAATTACTAACATTCGAGTATTTTGAAACTAAATCACGTTGGCTTGGAAGGCGAGATTAGTTGAGAAATTCTTCGTAATACTCACTTATTTGTTGATTTGAAAGGTTAAAAAATGGAAAGCGTCGAAGTGGTGTGTGTAGAGATACAAGAAAATGAAAACGGTGAAATCGTATACGTTGAGAAAATGGAAAACAACAACAGTACAGAGTTTCCAGAAGATTTTTGCGTTATGGAATGTGAAATAGCTACTACTGAAAACTCATCTCAATCACATTGTGAAGAATCGGATTCAAATTCTCCTGTAGAAATTATAGTATTTCCAAACTTTAGTGACAAATTGCCTCAGTGTGTGACAAATGAGGAACAATCAGAAGAGGAGGACACAATAGAACCTGACAATGATTATAACATGACTTTATCTGGTGCTGAGCTTGCCCTGCATAAAGACACTCAAAGGTTCATTGAAGACACCAAGACAAATGATGATTTTGACTTTGTACTGAAATTGGCAATGCGGAGTGAGTCCAATGGACTCTGTGAGCCTACAAAGCGCCCTTTTGAGAAGGTGAGAATCATTGAGGAAATTTCAGAGGAATCGGAAGCTGCTGTGGATATAAAGAAGAGTAAACTGTGGACACTATTAGATAAGCAGGACAAGTGTAGCTCTGCTTCAAAAAGAAGTGAGAGGACAACTGGTTCTGTAGATGTTCGAAGAACTTATAGTGGTATTATTCCTAAAAAATCATATAGTAAAGAAACTCACAATGGCTGTTTCTCAGAACACCCTTTCAGATGTAAAATATGCGATCAGAGTTTCCGTCAGGATAGTAGTTTAAAAATACATCTCAAAGTTCATGCAGGAAAATTTTCTGACAGCTGTATTATTAATTGAAGTATTTTTGTTTTTATTTCAACAGTACGTTTTGAAAGAAACTATCTCTTCTGTACGTACCACACCTCTTAATGTATTGAAATATTCACAGCTCAGCTAGCAGTACTGTTGGCAAGAAAGCTATCATTAGTCCGCATTAAATGCGAGAACTGAATACAAACTTCTGATTGCATGCTTCGACAACCCCTTACTACCAAATAAGCGTATTTAAGTTTATTGAAAAGACAAAGTACTAAGCGTAGCTTACTTGCTTCAATCCTGTATTTTATTGCCTTTGTTACATCTTAGGTGAATGTAGTGACCATTGACAGTATCTTGTCAGAAGTTAATAAATTCAATCAAAGTATATTGTTTCCTTCAGAATACCCAGTGATACCATCCCTGTCCTATGCCACATATATATTGGATCAATTGAAGTACTTTTTTTATCAAACAAATTTTATTATATATTGTGATGAAATACAAAATGATTTTCTTTGATATGCTCAGCTCAGCATACCCTAGAATATTGATGTGGTCTCACTGATTGTATTAAAATGTTTTGTGTGTGTGTGTTTTACTTTGTAGAATTGCCATTGAAGTAATAACAATAATCAGGGAATCTAAAATTTCAGAATTCATTTTGATGGGGTTAATTCTATTCGGTGAATATGTTTGCTATTTTTCAGGATTGTTGTTTAGTCTAAAGAAATTGATATAATTAAGGGCTGTCAATATGATTTAGCTCTTCTTTATTTTAACTTAAATATAGTATGATACATTTGCCAAAATCTGTGACAAACTGATTGTGCCAGTGTTGTGTGATGAAAAATCTGATTGTTTTCTTACGCTCACCAAAGTAAATTATCTGAGTTTGCATTGTACCGAGAGTTATGTAAACATACAAAACAAGAATTTTATTAGTGCTTAAGTTGTGTCAAAAGAATGATTACTAAGATCTTTCTGGAAATAAAACACAGGAGGTTAAATAATCAAATCCTTTAAACTCTGTATTTATCAATGTTTTGCTGAAGATAAGTTTTAACGTGTTTTCATCAGTGGAATTGCTAATCTAAGAGCCTTTACTGCTGAGGTCTTTTTAGTTATTTATGGGTATTATGTAGGGTTCCATTGCTTTAAACCTTTACTTTCATGAATGACTTTATACCATGAGGAGTTGCTCCCTTGTTGCTAGTATAATACATTGTCAAAAGAAATACTAGAAGGCAATCGTGTTATTGAAATGCCTATGTATGTTTGATTTTGAGGTTTAATAAATTTAATTCACACTAATTATTACTCGTGTGCTAGATATACTTTTTCCTCCTTTGCTGCGTAATTGCACTCGGACCATATTTAAATTGTGCTTCTCTTGGTGATCTTAGAGCACCAGTGCTAATAATTAGAGATGCTTTAATCTCAATTGCATTGTAATACTGTTTTAAAGGTGTTTCTCTTCATATTGAAAGTATAGTAGCATACGTTAAAGGCAGAGCTTCATTTCTGGTGGAATGCAACAGAATGGCATTCTGATACCTCAGGAACCAAATGTTGAAGATCAATCCAAAAGCAGAGAACAAGTATTTGGCAGCTTCAATTTTTAGTTCAATCTAGATTTTTAAAAATCAGGCTCTGTTTAAAGGTTTGGTGATTAAAAAAATAATCTGCTTTACTAATATGAAGATAAAACCTTCAAAAATATTTAAAATTTTCATTTCAAATCCAAAAGTGTGCTAATATTGGAGACATGTGGTTGATACCGTAGGACATGATTTTTGTTAGCAAAGAAATGAGATAGTCAGTTTCAAAAGAATAATTTTTCTTCGAAAATTTTTTTTTATAATATTAGTAATAATAATATATAATTCATTTATTGAGTTACTCAATTACAATTGTGTATAACTAACCTGATTGGTTATTGCTTCATAGAAACAAAAGAATCTTAGATAGTTTCAATAATAATATATTAATGATGACACTGTGTCGTGGTCAGAGTGATGAGGTTGATCTTGAACCACCACACACAATTAGCTCCAGGAGCAGGAAAGAATTTGCCTGGTTTTGTAATTGTGCACCAAATGTACTGTGGTTACTTAAAGTCAAATTGTTAGTCATCAATAAAGTTCTGAACACTATAGACAAATATCAGCAGAAAGGAATGTCTGAGTTTATTTTTGAATCTGTATAACCCTGTAATGTCTTTCAGATGTTTCAGAAATTTGTTAAATTATATTCGTGGAAGTATATACTTTTTTCACGTAATGTGAATGTCCAAAGTGGTTGGTGATATGATCATCATGTGTAGTGTGAGCATAAATATATAGGAAGTATCATTATTGATTAGGTTTGTGGTAACAAACATATGACTTTGTATATGAATAATACCGTTAGTACATGTATTCCATTAAAAGAAACCATCTTCCATTAACGGTCGCAAAGCTGAAAAATGTAAAATCTAAGGTTTGTGGGAACTGAAGTTTTTGAAATTGGGGTTGACAGGAATGTTATTTTTGGGTTTGTTGTAGTTTGGATGTTTCTTTTTCGAATTTTAAAGGTTTGCTATGTTTCTGGTGCTTAGCCCTAGATAATTATTTCATCTTTGAGGATACAGTGAACATTTTCAAACACTGGACTTTTGATAGTACTGTTTCTTGTTATTATCCCAAGGGCCAATTTAAATTATTTTTTTCTCTCTAGTGTGAGTTTCACTTAAGACTGAATTGTGTGGTGATTCCAAGAAATTTTGTTTTGTATGGTACCTTTGCCCTCTAGGTTAAAATAAATTTGGTGGGAGTTATGGAATGGAATTGTGATTGTTTTGCCACTATTTATGATTAGTTTGTTTTAGTGCATGCTTTAAATTAATTTGTCAATGTCTAGGCTCGCTGTTTTCTTGGTCATCAGTTATTTTTCCTCCAATATTGTATTTTTGTCTTTAACAAATAGCAATGTTTATTTTTTTCCATTTTTGATGGGGGATCATTCACACACACACACACAAAAAAAAAAAAGGTTCTTGTAGTGTCGTTGCAAGACCTTACAGTTCACAATGCAGAATGATGATATTGTATTCTGTTTCCTTTTTGATCAAATAACCCAACTATTTGCTTTCATCTGATAGACATGATCTCATCCAATTAATCATACAGTGGTTGTTTATTTTTTTGTTGACATCTATTTTTACATTTTTTTTTAATACAAATTCAGCAACAATAACTGAATTTACTGTTAACTCTTGGAACTAAGTTCAAAATTTTTAATACCTAAGTGAAGTCTGATTTCTCTTCTACCTTTACTTCAGGTAAACTGAAATTCTTTTTATTGATGTTCCTCTGGAAGAAATAAAAATACATCACAGCTGTAGCAATAGTATATGTAGAATATTTGTCTTTTTCTGCTTTTATTCTTCCAGAAACGTTGGACCTCATGTAAACTGGCAAAGCAAAACTGGCAAAACTGGTTATGGTTCCTCCATCTACTGATTTTTGTTGTTAATAAATTCAGTTTATTTGCAATTTATTTCAACACTAAATGTTGAGCAAATGGTTTACTGGCAAATTGTTACTGATTTAGTTAAAGGAAGCTTTTTAATTTTTAATTACAACTAGCATTTTATCAGTCAACGTAGAGCAAAAAAAAAAAAAAAAAAAAAAAAAAAAAAGGGAAAATTATAGAGTAAAACTTTTAAGGCAAGATTTTGTTCTCTAGCTGACATTTGATGAAAGTTTTGAAATTAACGAATCTTACCAAAGGAAAAAGAAGAAAATTGTTCTGAATATTATTCATAGGTAAAATAAAGTATAATGCAAATTCTTTGTGAGAAGAGTCTCTTCCTAACCTAGAATAATATTACTACAAAGAATACAGAATTACTAGTAGATGTGTTTTTTTTTTAAGTACAATGTATGTGTTGCTATGATGAAGGTCATGTATGAAGTTGTTACCATTTGAGAATTCAATAAATAAAAAAATGAACTTGTATAATTGTTTAAGATATTAATGATTTTTTGATAATTTTTTCCATATTCTAATTTAAATATTGTCTTTATACAGTTAAAATTGACATTCAGAAATGTTATCCTTAAAAAATGGAATAGAATTACCCTTAATTATTGAGATAATTTGAAGATTGATTAAAATGTTAAGTAATAAGATTATGGCTTTCTAATTTATAATCAAGTGTATAACCCACTATATTATCTCATAAGATAAACTGAAATACACATGCCCAGCAATTTTCAAAAATTTGCTGTATTCTTCATTCTAGATTGATGTGTATCAGTACAGAATTTTGAAGATAATATCTGAACATTATTGCTATGAGTGCAAATGTAACAGTTTCTTTGTTCAAATGTGTTCACAATGAAGGTACTCATCAAAAAATGAGTCAGTGAGATATTGATCTTTTGAAATTAAAGACAAAAAGTACAATCTAGGATTGCTTGTAATGTAGTCAGGCTGGTGCAACCAGAGAGTATATATGGTATAGATTAACACCGTCGCTGGTGCAACCAGCGATGGTGTTAATCTATGGTTTGATTGTCAAGTGTTAGGTGGCAACCTTTGCTGAGCGCGTAAGCGAGATCTGGAGAATTACTAAGTTTTTAGCTGTATTACGCGTTTGCAGAGGCATGTGTGAGGGTTATTACATTTCGCACCTCCAATAGAAAAGTGACACAAATGCGAATTTCTGATTCCTCAGAAATTGCACTTTTAAGTTTCGTAGTTCTGTAATACTTATTATAGATTGTACCAAATATTCACCTTCTTGCGGACAGTAATTGAACTAATTCAAAATGAACTTCAGAATAGTATATAGCAGTGTATAGTATGTATATAGCAGTACCTCTTGGTAACCTCTTATCAGCTTTTAGCTGAAAAATGACGATTTCGCACTTGTGTCACTTAACTATTGGAGGTGCGATTTGTTATTTACAATGCAATGATATTTGCTTCCTTTCGGTTTATTTAGGTTCTGGCTGCGAATTTCGTAGACAAATTGAATTTAACAAAGCACTATTTTATCAACACACGGAAAGTCGCTACATTTTCTTTTTGGAAACGGTTCGAAGTAAATATTATCAGGGCTTTAGTGATGATGCTAAGGTGCTTCTAAATGTATGAAACATATGGTCAGTGTTGCCAGGTCCGATGGACATTCGGCCGCTAGATGGCACGCGTAATTTCGCTAGATTCCGCTAAATTTAAAACTTCTTGCCGCTAACCCGCTAAATCAAGATATTTAATTTTACATATAATAACAGTTGTTTTTAATAAATAATATTTAAAATATCGAGTAATTGTTTATATAAATAATTTATAAATATTAAATGAATATGTGATACAAAAGTATTAAAAATGAAAATATTTGAAATTTATGAATCAGAACTAGGGTGATAAATATGCCACGTAAGAAATAATATTAATTACGCGTGTAGAATAAATAATTTATAATTTTTTTATTTTATTACATGATAATAAAAATACAAATTCGATATTTACAACTTATTTTAAATATATATAAAATATACAAATATAAGCAATGATTAAATATTGCACATGTTTGTGTAATTATATTTATAATTTATAGCTTAAATCTAACTATATAATAGTTTACACAGACGAATCGCAGTAATAATTGAATAATAATATTGATTTATTATTACTATAATTTTACATTACTATTCACTACTATTAAGTTCTGAAACAAGCTCGTCTATTATTTGGACTTCATTATTCATTATTGTCCTCATTTATTTGCTTATTATATTTCGCATTTGAACCTATAAGCCTAAGAACTTCATCTGGAAATCGAAAATTATTACAACATTTTCCATGCCGTTTTAAACTAAATCGAATGTTTAAAACAGCATTCACCATTTCGGTTTCCATACGATTTCTTAGCTTACTTTTCACGATGTTCAGTTGACTAAAAACGCGCTCTATTTCGGCATTGGAATATGGAAGAACAAGAACTTGTAGGGCAAAGTCAACCAATTCTTCAAAGGGATTTTGGCCTGATGCATCCCGATATTGATTGACTTCAGTCCAAAAATTGATTGTGTTTTTCAATTCACGCCATTCAATTAGATGTATTTTTGAAAATTGAAATTCAATTTTTGTTATGTCAGTAGCAGAAACATTAAATAATTCTAATATTGGATATAATGGATCTTTTAATGCTTTGAGAGCATTTGACACAGACAAAAGGTTTGTCTTTTTCAAAATATCGATATTATTCGGCAAACGTTGTTTTATTTGTTTAAAAAGACATAACAAAAACTGTTTACACCTTTGCCTGAAATTTCCTTCGTCATTATTGGATAATTTATTACTTCTACGAAGTTCTTCCAACTTTTTCTCTGTTTCATAACCTAAATATGGTTTCGCATCTAAATAATCCTCTATATCCTCGGTCAAAGGATTTATTCTTTGTGTTGGACGAATTAATTTACTCGCTATAGATCGAGTTAATAATTCTAAATCATCCAATAACTTCGTTGGATCGGCATCGTTTGATTCAAAACACTTATTTACTCTTTGCACTTCTGAAGAAATTTCATTAGGAATTTGTTAACACACTATTAAAGTACAATGTTTTTTATATTTTTTAACATTTAAGAAACAATAAAAATTGTTACTTTCCTTATTTTAAATATTTATTACATTAACAATATGCTTACAACAATCACTGTTCAGAACTTACGACTCAAGGTAAAATTAATTTCGTTCAATATATATAAAATTATTTTACTAAAATAATTAAGAACAATAATAACAAAGGAACTAATAATTACTTGTATTACAGTAATTTATTTTAATATTTTTTCTATGCCCCCCTAGATAATATTTCTATAATATTAAATTACGAAAATAATATTTTAGCGGATATGAGAATATTTTTAAACAAAACATTATCTTTTTATAGGATACGATCTTGAGCAATATTCATTGTCTCTTATTAACAAGATACTCAATAAAGACATAATAATGTTTAAAAAATATTCTTATGTCTACTAAAATAATACTTTTTAAATATTAGTTTCATAATTTAATATGATAGAATATTAACGCGGATGTAGAAAAAATATTAAAGTATATTACTGCAATATTATTAAAATATTGTTCTTATAGAGACTTGAATTTGCAGGCTGAATATTTATTTATTTATTCACAAACTATTACGCTTAGCATTTCAAAAACTGTACAAAGAGATATTGCATATTTAAAGAGATCGCGGATAATATTTTCTCCACGTTTGATTGGATATTTGGTGGAGAATCTCCGGCCGCTAGCCAATGAGAAAGGCACCACGCGCCTAGTTGAGGGTTAAGGTAATATGACTCAGATATCAGATTTATGGTTCCAGCGGTATTTGTTTACTTTGGATAATAAGGGACGGAATACTTTACATATCCCCATTAGTTTTTGGTCATCGAAACAAAAGTTTATAAATGGAAACATGTTTCAATCTTGTCGCTAGAAATTCCGCCAATTTGCTTTCATTCCGCTAGATTTTCCGCTAGCCGCTAAATCATTATTTCTCGCCGCTAGGACGGTTGAAATTCCGCTAGATCTAGCGGCCAATCCGCTAAACTGGCAACACTGCATGGTACTAAATGTATGAAAAGTGCCAACGAATTTCGAGTCCTTGTGCTATTAACGTAGAAGTGTATTTCCGTGTATTTTTATAAACTGTCGGCTCTTTAAATATTCATTTTAGAAATGTGTATTAATAAAAGAGATATTACATACATCAAACTTTAATAATCGTTTGAAAAAATCCAGAATGTTCATAATCACAGTCACAAAAATATTCGTAATTTTTCACGGGGTAGAGGAACTTTCAACACTTCCGTTAACCATAATTTAATATGATTTAACTATTAATGTTTCAATGCATTAATTGTAATAAATAGAAGGTTGTTTAAAAATATAAATAAATATTGCACTTTTTTATCATATTTTTAAACGGGCGGATCCACAGACAAATTTTAGGAGGGGAAATTCAAAATGTTTTGGTCAAATGTGTCATAATACAGATTTAAATTGTCGCAGTCTACACTCAGCTCGTGCTGCGAGAGAAAACATTTTTGTTTGAAATTTTCGTGATAAGCCAAAATTAATAGTAACTGAAAAAAAAAATTATGGGCGTAAATTTCCCTCAGTTACCCCCCCCCCCCTCGGATTCGCGTCTGTTTTAAAAAATGTTTGCAGTTTCCTGTACTGAATTAAAATTTTTAATGGTTGAATTTCAATATTCAAGATACCCGCAAAAATATATTTGTTATCCCCAATGATTTTAATGTTAACATTTTTTATAAAACGTATTTTCAATATCTTTTGTTTGACAAGTCTTCATGAACATTTGATGCCATTTCTTTGCAATACAATTACAAGGACACAACTTAATAGCCCTGGTGGCAGAAGAAAACAGCTGATTGGGTGAGCTACGTAATATTTGGGCTTAGCTTTTACACAAACAAACTCTTGTAAATAAACAAAATTTTAGTGGCTCATACATATTATGATGCTGTGTTTGTACAACACGTTTAGGAAATGGAAGTAAATGACAACTAATTTATTGAGAGCTATGTCATTTAGTGGGTTATTTATATTACTGCCAACATGTGGAAAATCTACAAGTTTTCACGTGAAACATGTGACAAAGATGAAAATGTTTAGACGTGTGATTTGCGAATTACGAAGATAGGCGCATCCTGTAACCTACTATTGACTTGAAATAACCATCTTAACTTCTTTTGCTTCACAGAAGAAATCTACTTTTGTCCTCTTTGTTCAGATGGTGCTATCATTTAACATCCCTGATTTTTGGGAACAGCAGGTCATCTAAAAACGCTTACTCTGTCTCTCGTGGACCCTTTTGCCCCAATCCACTATGGGACACAACTTGGTTATCGTGAAAAAACAATTTTATTTTAGAGAAAAAAAGAACATCTCACTACAGGAAAGTGTCCCAGCACAAAACAGAAACGTTTTTAAACCATGAGAGGCCGAGGAAAACCTCCAACGAAGTACGATCACGACGTTTTAAAAGAAAATTGACTCTTATGTCGTGCTTAGTCGGCCGTGGTTTTATCCGTATATGGATTCCATAAGCTCACGGCTTGTACACTTTTACGGTTTTTATTTCTTGGCACGTAATGGCCTGTCTTCAGGATGGAATATTTAACATATCTTACAGCATTTCGCGTCTTTTTTGGCGTGCCGCTAGATGTCGCATGATCCGCTAGATGTCGCGACATCTAGCGGTACGACCCAGAAAGACGCAAAATGCACTGAGATATTCCATCGTAATGACAGGCCCTCACGCGCCAAAACATAAAAACACAAGTATAGCAGCTTGCCACCCAGAGGCGACGCTGCTGCCCTCCGAACTACCATGAGTCACGTGTTCTGGACATCTCTATCACAGTTATACTGTGTCCCTATAGATACTATAATGTTCTTTAGTTAAGGAGATCACACGCACAAAATACAGTCGAGGGCTCAGAGAAATTGTTGGAAAATTTTCCTTTACTTACACATCTATTTCGGACTGGAATAAGAAGCCTTGGAAAGTCCTTATTAACCCTTTCCTCTAAGTTTAACTTATATATTTTTAATAAATTATTTTATTAATTCATATCCAGAGAGTATATACTATACTCATACCCTATACTCACCCTATACTCATTTTCACGTCGTTAAGGCACAATGTGCTCTTATGGTCAATGTTATTCTTGTGGAAAAATCTCGTGCATTGTTGCCAAATCTATTGTTCCCAAAGTAAGTAGCAAAAGCATAGTTCTATCGAGAAAATGTAGAGGAACATGATGGTAATCATAAAAAAATGTGTCAATCATTTGCTTGTTAAATAAAATAATGAAAACGCTGGATTTCTGTGGAACTGAGTTTTTAAACACTTTTTTATTCGGACCGTTAAAACATATCCAAAAATTGGTGGAATTATTTTGGGAAACATCGATACTATATTTCAGTTACTTCATCTGGGGGAAATGCATTCATTTTATCAATATGTGAAAATGGGTCTCTTAAAAATGAATTGTCAACGAAAATGTGTGAATTTTTAATTAGGACATTAAAATGTATCGTCGCTGAAATATTTTCGTTCTTAAAGTCCAATTAAAAACTTCCAATGTCAAATTTTTGGGTAAAATGATGAAATTATTTTCTATCACCACTCGAACGTGTTCAAATGCATCACTTCTGTGTATTTGATGTTCGTTTTGAAGGCGAGCCGCGCGCAACATGAAGCTCGACGAGAGACGCGTCGAAAAGACAAAACACAGAAGCAGAATGTGTGACCCGTAGGGCTTAAAGGAAATGTTTGTTTGTATGATGTAATCAGCGGAAGGTATCATTCAAATCTATCCTCAAATGATCACCAAGAAGCCATTACGAGAATTTTGTCTTGCTGGGTATTCTGGTCAGTCGATTTCTGCTGGTGGATGTGAGTGAAGTTGGTTAATGTGCAGTGGTAAAGAAAAGTAGGTACGTAATTTAGTCGATAGTGTAGGGAGTCAATTTTAAGAAATATAAATGGATCGCAGGGGAAAATGGTAAAATAATTGAAACTGGTAAAAAGTGTTTTTTACAAAATATTTGAGGACTTAAAAGGAAAACATCCAATGAATTTTGCAGATCAACAGGCATCAGCAGACATTCCTTCTCTATGAAAACGGAAAATGAAATGGAGAAATACTGACCCCGAGAAAAATAAAGTTAACTGAGCTGAACTATAAAATCAGTAGGGAAATGAAGTATGACGATGTTGTTATATACTGTACGTCTCAAATTCCATGCGTTTCTATTTTAAAAAAAGTTCCTGCAACTGTGTGATGAAAGATGTCAATGTTAAATGTTTACCAAATTTCAAATATTCTACATTTTATCGTTTATTGATAGAAAAGTGATTTGAATAGCGAGAAAAAAGACAGAAATGATATAATAATATGCCGATATTCATATCCACGAGAAATACGACAGTTTAGAAATGACACAAGGAAATAATATACTAAGATAAAAGTTGGATAAATATTGGTCATAGTGTTTCGTTTATTGCGTAAATTAATTAATCAATATTTGACGGCATAATAAAAAATTAACGTTTTTTTATTTTATAAGAGAATACATGTAGAGGTGTGTTAGATATTTGCGTTAATAAAAGATTACGGCTGTGGCTTTGACGATGTTTTCACTGTTAAATAAATTATTTAAAAAAGAAGGGCATTTAATTTAAAGATGCACTGAGCCTTCATAGACTATGTCAGAGCTATCGATAGGATGCTAAGAAATACATTTTGGAACATTATGTATAAAAGAGTTTTATTCATACATTTATACAGACAATCCTACAAATATATGAAACAGTAAAGTAATCATTGACATTGGAGGAAAATGTTCGCAGAACATTTTGATATATAATATGCGAATGGCAATCTAATGTCCCACAAGACATGTTACACTCATATATCTCAATTAACACCTTGCTGTTCGCAGATAACCAGATAATTCTACAAGAGGCCAGCTAGTATGCAGAAATTGGTACATTCCCTCCAAAGAATCAGATATGAAAATAACATGAAAATATTGTAACCACCGACTCACCCGATTACCTGATTCCTTCGGCGATTCAGCTTTGCCCGGCTGCTTCGTCGGCAGACTCCCTAGAGGGAGGCATGCGTGATTGCCTAACTACTAGAGAGAAAGACTTAGGCATTTTCATAATACTACTTTAATTACTTTTGAAATCAGTGCGGGTGAAGTCCAGTAACATAAACAAACTTACAACTAACTTAAAACCAATCTTAAGTGAGTAAAGGCCGGTATGGCCAGAGTTCATCTTAGCTCCGGTGTCTTCGCCCTCCCGGGCGGTCGTGATCCAGCTCACAGGTTAGGCGTTAGGGCATCCCAGCGCCCGGCAGGTCTGGCGGCGGGCAGCTACGGTCGTTGCTTGCACCAGGTCCCTTTGTGGCGGCCCCGGATTAGGCCTGCGGCGGGCGTCGACCGGCGGCTCCTCAGCGTGCTTGGCGCTGGCGGCGGCGGGAACGCGCCCGGGCGATGACGGGTCGCTTCGCGATATTGTCTTTCACGCCCCCGGCTCGTACTCACATGGCCCTTTCGGTCAGGCACTCACCCGTAGTGACCCGTCCCATCGTCCGGCTGTCGTCACACGAGTCGGGCTGCGATGTGGCGAGGCGGCGTGGCATTCGGGGCGACCAGGAACGAATTAAGTAGCCTCGCTACTGCCTCAAAAGCAAGTGTCCTCGCGGCTGCCTCACAAACAAGTCATGTCGCGGCTGCCTCCGACCCAGGTGTCTTCCTCGCTACCTCCGACACAAGTCATCTCCTCGCTACCTCCGACGCAAGTGATCGATTCTCTCATCGGCGGTCCCTCAGGAAGGGCTCGCGTACCACGTGATTCCTCCCCCGCATCGTCTATTTTTATTGGTCGTCGCGCCACCCGTAGATAATTCCGCCTATCACGGCGTCGGCGGCAAAGCCGCCCCCCGGCAACTTCCCCCGAAGTTTCCTCCGTCATTTAAATTCTCAGAAATACGCGCGGGTAATTCCGTTGCTCGGCTTGGGGGTGTGGGTGGCGTACTTCCCCATATGTCACAAGGGGCGCGTCCGGCGTGGGGTTGTGCTGAACAAAGGAGGCGCTTTTTCCTCCTTTCCCTAGGCGCGCTAATCGGCTCTCCCAGGTACAGCAGGAAACGGCATTTCCGGCTGCTCTTAACGGCGGCGCGGTTCTTAATTAAATAAAATATATTTCGTTCGTGTCGTCATCTGCGATGTGCAACCGTCCCATTACAATATCCGTTCCAGAAACTAAAACTATGGCATTCCATGGGAAATATCCTGTCAGGACGAAGATCGTCGTGGATGGACACATTCCTGAACAAGTAAAAACATTTGATTACTTAGGTTGTAATATTTCTCATTGAAAATTAATTACATAAATTTCAAAGAATTTGTGGATGTATAAAAACACCTCAAAAATAAAACAAGAAAAGAAATCAAATAAAATTCTACAAAATAATGGCAGTACCAGCACTTCTCTATAGCTCAGAATCATGAGTTACTCGTATGAAAGACATGTCAAGAATACAGCAGCTGAGATGACGAAATGGAAAGAACACCTAGAAAGAATGACCGATGGAAGATTTCCAAGAGAAGCAATGCAATATAGGCCTCGAGGAACAATAGATGCAGGTTGCCCAAGAAGATGGACTGAGTGGGCGGAACAGTCATCGCCTTAATCCTTGAAGGCAGAGGAAGTAGAATAATATAATAATAATAACGTATGCGAGTACGCTTCTTTCAGTAGATGCATATATTGAGAAATGTAGCTGTGATTCTGGAGCGAGCGGGCAAGCGAACACGTCGCGTTGGCAACGCGCGGATTCTCCATAAGACCCATTGTGCCTTCACAAGCAGTATAGGCAGTTGTATCTATCTGATTAACACTGCAGTGAGGTATATTAATACTTTAATTAATACAATTTAACAATACGTGTACCTGTTAATTTTCAAGCAAATTACTTTCTTGGATAATATAAAACATTGAGGTGAATGTTGGCTGGGCGAATAGCATCGTGGTGAATTAAATAACACGTGTGCTGCATAGTGCACTTGACTGAGTCGAGCCTCAAACTTTCAGCAATCCTCAACGAATCGTTTTACCCGTGACACCTAGCGTTTACCATGCCAACTACATGGAACAGCTCTAAGATTCTAACCAATGAGAAGGCTCAATTTAGGACTGTAGGATATACATGGTTACGATTTACAAATATGGTGCACAGAAGGTCCGGCCGGGTATTAACATCTCTTGCGCCGTATCACGTGACTTTGGGTCAGTTAGATGGCATCTACAAGAACACCCGTCTCACATTAAATGATTTCTTTTGATAAGTATCAACAAGCTACGTTGTAGCGTTATTTTCTCATTTATTAAACAACCCTAAAAGTGTTACTTACAGGAGAAAAGTGAAGTTTTCTCAATTTGCTTAAGTACATGAAAATTCAAATTTTTCTTAATTTGTCACACTCAGCTGTGCACTCCACTAAACGTGTTTTACAAGTACAATTACATAGGACTACAAATAAAGAATATTCTCATTTGTAAAATAAATTAACTCCATGGGCAGCATTTATCAAAGATTCTGTTATTACTCTATGCTAGACATTGTGCTATTGATGATCCAGATCAGTGACATATTTATATACAACACGCCTGCACAGCATTTAACACTTTACCTGACCTTAGGAGCAGCGCGTGAGCCACTCTACAGTAGCAGTAGCGTGTGAGCGACTGACAGTTCTCTCGCCACGTGCTATGATACGTCTAGTGACCTGCTCTGAGGCAATCAGGTTGCGAGGTTTTGTTTATTTTCTGACAGACAGGGTTCACCGTTGCCGTTCATCTGACTCACACGAAATCCCGTAGGCGATAAGATTTGGCTTTGGTGAAAGTTAAGAACAAGATATCAAGACGCGTATAGCCTGTTAGTAAGTATTAATGTCGTGAAATTTAATTTATCTGTGATGTAGGTGGTGCCATGTGGGTAATGTGTGGCAACAGGGCTTTGAACTGCCAGAGTCGCTTATACGCTGTCGGTACTGTAGTGCAAATTCAGGAAGCGAAGAAGGACGAGGACCCATTCTAAGGTTCGTTCGCAGTAACTTCATTCCGTATGTGAACTTTGAGTGTATCCCTTCGCCCTGTAGTTCGTGATTAGCTGCGCCATTCTCACAACGACCATACTAAAATGCCGGTACGTGTCGCAGCCAGAACTATCATAACATATTATTTTCACTATTTCTTCTTTAATGCGCGCAAAATAACAGCCAAAACATGCACATAATTTGCCTAAATATCACAGTACTTACATTTACAATGTGCTCACGCAAGGTAGCAGTGAAATCTCGTCCAAAGCACTGTCTGAATAATCTTCATCGCTGGAAGAACTGACCCCCGAATTAATGATTATTTCATCTGTTAAAGTGGCACATGCAATATTTGCCTGCAACATTTCCTTTTCAATCATGTAATTTGTATGTTGACATTTCTTGCAACATACCTTTTTCCTTGACTTCATATTATTTCAATGGGATTTAATATCCAGTGATATGTAGGCAATTGTAAAACATGTCCAGCTAATTTTGCCATTTCATCTACAACATACATAACACAATCATTAGCGTACTTGTCTCAACATTGGGGGGGGGGGCAGTTGTCTCCCTTGCACTCCTGAATCCTGCTTCTTCCAAGGAGAATGTTTTATAAAAAATAAGCTGTTTTTGAAAAACTTTCGAAATTGTTGTTGAGTCTTCATGTAAAGTACTGCAAAAAGTCGACTTATCCTATTCAAACTGGCAGGGCCTCAAGTTCCTCCAGATCGATGAGGGAATATCAATTTTCAAGAAATCTGTATGAACAGCTTCGACGCGTTGACCACAGACAGACGGTAGGACGGACAGAACAACATATTACAAATTTTCTTTTGTTTCATTCAAAGTTTTAAATAAGTATTCTAATTTTTGCCTCCCTGGTTCAATGCTCCTCTGGAACCAGGGTCACGACGGCGTGGTTGTCGCCCAAAAAACACAAACTGCACGCAAAGTGCACGTGCCCACAAACACAACACGAGCTGCCGGTGTCCCAAAGTCACGTGACTTCCGACCATCGCATGTTGAAATCTGCGTAGTGGTCTTGGGCCACTCCATTTCAATCCCTCCTCCATGTTGCCAGTGCAGAGTTTGAATACTGCAGGCACTGTCCACAATGGAGATTTTAAATGGATATTTCTTTGATGATGCGCGAAGAGATGAAGTTGTTAATGATGTGAAAAATATAATCTTTTGCGAGTTTTCAATTTTATTAATTTTAGAGAGTGAACTTAACCACTAAAGTGCTTTCGTATAAAAGTGAATGGGTAATTATGCGGCGGATAGACTGAAGGTTGTTTATAGTGAAGGCGAGGGCCGAATGCCCAAGCCTTGCCATGACATGGATCCGGGCGAGTTAAGCGAAAAAACTTGCCGTTGAATGCAGTGGCGGCTGCGGCAGGGAGGCACTAGGGACACTGCACCCCTCCAACTGAGATCTGTATTTCTCCTCCTGCACTGTTTAAAATAATATCTGTGGGTCTGTAGGGTTGTTTTCGAATCGAACGCATCTTTACCTTTCATACTCCCGCTTGTTCCATAGAACGGTTTTCATTGGCAGCAGACACTCGCCTCTGTGTCCTATGCGCGGTGTGACGGGGAGGTAGCAACCTCGTTGCCCGACACTATCTATTGATCGATTTTTAAACTTATAATATTAGTTTCGCTTGACGTATGTCCAGGCCAGTACTTTCTGACGGTGTTCTCATTAACTGATATACCCCTTCTCAAGCATTCAGTGCAGTAGTGTGCAATCGGAATGGCTGGCATAATTTTCCGATTCATTGAAAAACTATGCGTGCTCAGTGTTCCGATCTTTGCGTCCAGTTCGCGTCGATCACTCATGTTGTGCGTTGAGATTGAGAATGGTTTCGAATTCTGTAAAATGCCTGAAAATAGTCAATCTTGAGTATGATACAGGCTGTGCTGAAGAGAATTGAACACCTCGGCCTAATATAAAAATTACACAACGTGATATAAAAAAATGGCAATCGTCCTTTTGTACGGAAATTTCACAGGGGTAAATGACGGTTTTAATTTTACGGAGAATTTAGCCTTGCGTTTTCTCTTTAATGGTAAAATTTTCCCACAATATCAGGAAAATTTCACTCAACAAAAGGTTGATCGCGTTTTATAGTACTAACCGCTCGTGAGCTAGCAAACAAATCTGAGCTGAATGAGTTATATAAAAGGAGTCACTTGAGCTGTGCCGAAGGAATTTTACCACTTTTGAAAGTGTTAGTGAATAATAACGTATTGGATGTGTTTTCTGGATCAGTTTAACAATGAAAAGTAATCTGCTCAACTCTAGTGACAACTGTAGAATCCGAGAGAGCTTTCTCCACTTTGAAAAGATTAAAGACATTTTTAAGAAATACCATGTCGGAAGAGAGATTGAATGCACGTTGTGTATCACTAGAAAGAGTTTTGATACGATACTCAGTTAATTTTAAAGAATTTGAAATAGATAAATTTGCAGAATCTAAAACAGAAGACGTGTGGTATTGCCATAAACCTATGCGTCCCGAAGCTCTCTCCACCCCATCCTCCTGTCACATTAGCTACGCGCAACTGCCAGCTGACCCGAAGGCCTACAAAACTCGACAAAGGACGACAGCGTCGCTCTTCCAAAGCCACACCCCATGTGCAACAAAGTGTCTGAAGACACCCCTCTCCGGGACCCCCCCCCCCCAAAAAAAGTAAAGAAACCACACGACCTTCATCAAACCATGCCTCGTGCACGGACACCCGCGTTGTCGGATAATATTTGTCTCGCAAATGGCCCCTCACTAATCCTTTGGGACTACCTGTAATTCTTCACCCAGAGCGCCAGCTCTCATCCCCCCCCCCGGCCACCCCTTCGTCAACTGTAGCTAAACAACGACAACCTATTGAAACGAACTGGGCCGACCAATAGGCATCTACAAACCCAGAATATTCTAGAAGTAGCTAAGCGAACCAATAGCGACGTAGGACGATATGCACGTGACCAGAAGGCTCGTACACGATGGTAGCACAAGGCAGAGATTAGAGAAGCAGATGCTGTCCGAAATCCATCAAGAGAGGCTGTTTGCTTTTCATCGAGCAAAGACGCATTCGCTTTACAAAAAATTTCGAGATCAATGACTATTTAAAATCGCAACTTGACAGTTACAAAGATTTTGCTCCACCGTATGCCATCCTCTCTGGAACCGGTGCATTATTTGGAACTATTATCATGTTAAATAACCACGTCAACGGTATTTATTCCGTTCAGCGGATGAACGTCATTACGTCTCCAGTGCGACGCGAGCCCGCGCCAGCCCTTCGTCTTGCGGCATCACCTGGCGTGCACGATTTGAGCACGAATTTAGGACGACGACGAGCAATTCTCTACAGCGGGGTAACCCAAACTTTATCATTATAAGCTCCTGTCCGAAAAGGCAGTCACGCTAGTGGACAAAGAAGGGGATTGGGTAGTTCCAAAGATATTAAATGTCCAAGTAACAGAATAGTGTCATTTGAAATAAATGTGTACCCGCCATTCTCACGGACACCACTTAAACTGCCAATTGAAAGTTTTTTAATTAATAAGTTAAGAGCATGCGCATTTTCCCGACCCAGAGCGACACACCCCTTGAGATCTCTAGAGATGGCGCAGGTTGATATCGCGCTTGCCGTCCACATATAAATAAATGAAGCACGAATGACTTGACATCCTCCACTATGACGAACTCTCGTGTTTCGACACGTGGGATCCCAGTAGGTTCGGTATGCACAAGCCACCGCCGTATTCCGATGGGTAGGTTCATCACAAAATATCCGCACTTTTCATGATTTTCAATTGTCTAGCCATTGCTGCTTTGCCCATACCCACGCTTCTTTTTGTCTTGTCTTGAATTTCCGTCAGTGGTTATAGGAAAATGTACTCCTCTATAGCCTTGATATTTTGTCCGTGTATGGAGATGTTTGCTTCATCGCCGATGCTCAGAACCGACGTCTTACTGATGTTAAGGTGTAGCCCAAATTCCTTGCTGATGTTGCTCAAACAGGATTTCTAGATGTTCTTCATTTTCCGCAAAACGTGTGGTGACGTCTGCATACCACAGATTATTTATTTTGCGCCCTGCTATTTTCACTCCAATCTTCATCTGGTCTATTCTTTCTTCATTCATGTTGTTCTCAATATATATATATATATATATATATATATATATATATATATATATATATATATATATATATATATGCAACTTTGTGTCACGCCTTTGTTAATACTCATCCAGTTAGTGTCGCCTTCCTCTGTTCTCATTTTAGCTAGGTGATTTTCACACAGCTTATTCACTAGGGTTATCAGGTGTTCAGGAATTCCCAAGTGCCTCTTAGCTTCCTACATTTTGCAGTGGTCTACTCTCAAAAGCTTTGGCGTAATCAATAAAGCAAATTAAAAGCTTCTTTTTAAATTCTTTTGCAACTTCAATTATCCATCTCAAACTTGCAATTTGGTCTCTTGTGCATCTGATTTTTCAAAAACTTGCTTGTAGTAGAAGATAAAACTATGTAGTTTTCGAAATATTTTGACAAGTATCTTGCATGTATGTGGTATCAATGCAATGGTCATGTTGGCGCATACTCTGGTGACTCCTTTCTTGGGTAGGACAACAAAAATGGAATATTTCCATTCACGTGGCCATTCTTCTTGTTCCGATACGATATTACACAATCTAGGTATGATGTCAATAACATCATTTTTTATCGCTTTTATTAGTTCATTGGTGACGTTGGCACACCCAGCGGCTTTGTTGTTGGAGATTTGATCTATGACCCAACTGACTTCACTTTTCAAAATAGGTGGTTCTTTGGTTTAAGGCACTTGTTTAGTTATAGAATGATGCCGTTCTTTTGCGTTTAGGTTTTTTACGTATTCTTCACATCTTGATAGTATTTGTTTCCTGTTATGATCCTATCATCTGAACTTTTTATCGCGCCTGTTCTCGCTATGAATTCTGTGCTAATGCTTCTTAATTCTTGAAACAAGTATCTGGTTTTGTTTTTCAGTCCATAATCTTCAATTTTTTATTATATTTAATATTATACAGTATCACCTTACAATTATCGCCAATGTAATGATAATATTTATTCCGATCCATTTTCAAAATGAAAACTTAGTGACGACGTATGTCTATTGGAATAGAACGTCTTTAAATCAAATTTGTGAACGAGTTGCGTGGCCAGAACCTAAACAAGCCGAAAAAAGCAAAGATTATTGTAAATACCAAATGTGACGAGAAACACAAACCTCGGCAACCGCATATAATACATCTAAAAACTAGTGGCGGCTCCTTGACGTAGGTAATACCCTGATGAATAAGTACTAGTTTAATAGACCTACATTTCATAACAATACACATTAATTGGCTTACAATTTTAATATGGTGGAAGTAGTATTCATTTTGAAATGTATAATGATCATTTCATTACATTGAAACGAGCCTTATTTCCATTTCAAATGTTTTCTAATAGCCCGTGCGCCATGAGATCTGCCCCGTCTCTTCCCGCAGAGATATGCGCCCGCTTACCTCCCAGGGTAAGCACGTCCGGGCGCTGTCTCACTTTGCACAGTATTCTGAGAAAACGCCCTGTATTATCGGCGCAAGTTTTCTTGAGCCCTCACTTCGATAGTTGCGAGAGGAGTGAGGAGTTGGGTAATTTTGACGAAAGGAATTTCGCAGCAAATTTGTTGTTCCCTTTTAGATGCAAAATAGTTTCAATTACACGGGAGCAAATATTCTGGTTATCAGATTTGATCTACAGCGTTCGTTGCTATCATTTATTCTTAATTCGACTAATGTTGGAAAAGGAGTGGGGGTAGGTATTCCGGGGCTCAAGAAAACGTAAGCGTAGCGCAGTAGCATTGCTGTTTGGCGTATGCGCGTTGTGCTTAGGCCAGCGAATTCTCTTGCTGCCTGTCCTCACGGAAGACTACGATTTCCGCTCACTAGCAAGCTGCTTAGTGTGTGTGTGTGTGTGTGTGTGTGTGTGTTTACTGTTTTGTTGAGTTAACAAGCAGAGAAAGTGATTGTAATTTTGGAAGTATTTATATTTTTATTTTAAATTAGTATCCTACGGATTATTAGTGTCACTTGATTTTTTTATATTTAAATCTGATTTTACATTTATATTATGACAGATACAATGAATACTACTACGTACACCGTTTTCTCGTCGTAACGATTTTGGACAATAATCGACCTTCTCCTATGTTGTGTACGCTTGTACATCGTGCTGGCGAGAAAATTCAATCAGTTGTGGTATGATTCACGCATATGACAAACTGGGAGTAAAGTTAAAGCTAAGCTTTATTGTTGGTCCTATCTTTTATTGTCAATTAAGGAGAGTTCTTGGAATAGATATGGATATTTTGATATGAAAAATTATCAAAAGCTATACGAAAACATGAGATGTCAAAAGATCACATATGTAATTCACTGAATCTTAAACCTTCGGGGAAAAATCTCTACGCGTGCATCACAGAAATAATGCTTTGGAATGTATTGATATCAGTGACACAACTGTTTTGAATAAATTGAATAAAATTACAATAAAAATGTATTGAAGTAGGACATGACCCCCACGCTCCCTTCCCGAGATGCACCGCTGTTCAGTAATCTGTTTTGCCTACCCTGAACATTTGTTCACGAGCCGCCACTACCAAAACTTACTAATGCTCTAGGAAGCATGCACACACGAGAATTTACTATCCAACACGTTCCCGCCAAACGTCGAGACGTCATTCTGGACATCTCTAAAGTATTGGGAGGTTACAATCGATTTATCTCATTTCCTTACTCAGATCGTGGTAGAAAGAGATACGTGGGCTCCTCCGGTGCACAGATTCTTGCTCGTTCTTCTCAGCTCTAGGTTTCGTCATGAATCTCGTGACCACAACACAAGCCAGTGTTGCCAGGTGGCTTCGTCCAATAACCCCCAGATGGCGTCGCAAATCCCCCTAAAATTTGAAATAAACCCCTAAACTCTTAAATAATCTAATAATATATATATATATATATATATATATATATATATATATATATATATATATATATATATATATTATAAAATACGAGTCTTAATATGTTAAGATACGTTTTTTCAATGTTATTTATTAGTTCGTTATTGGGGGAAATTTTGAATTAAGTAAAATTCAAACATTTACATAAAACTTTCATATATTAAACACATCTGCGTAATCTCAGTCTTAAGAATGAAACAACATTCTTCTTATGAATCTTAGAATTTTTCGCATCAACAAATCACATCACGTGTATTAAACACATCTGCGTAATCTCAGTCTTAAAAATGAAATAACATTCTTCTTATGAATCTAAGAATTATTCATATCAATAAATCACATCACGTCGACAAAATATACCAGTTGGTTTACATATTTATGTACGCCATGGCGTCGACAATGCTTTCATCAATTTTGGATTCATACATATTCTCCGTATTAAACTTTTTCAGCATGGATGGGCTTGGTGCAAACTGTTGGCAACCACCAGCCATACCGTACCGCACGCGCAAAATACAATCGGCTGTCGTTATCGCCATTCTGTTTCGAAGTTTATCTTTTATCACATTTAAAACTGAAAAGCACCGTTCCACCGCAGCATTAGAGAACGGAATGCTCAACAACGCAAATACAAAATCTGAAATATGTTTAAACCTCGAGTTTCCGCAAGAATTTTGTATTTCGCTGATTTCGAGCCACAATTGCTCCGTAGAATCACTGCGCAACTGATCTATGTTTGACAACAAGTTCCACTCGGCAATAGTCTCATCAATATCGCAAATCGACGAGAACTGAAGGACAATGTCGTTGATGTCCGCTTTAATGAATTTCTTAGTGGAATCAGGCGAAAACTTCTTCACCGACTCCAATATCTCCAAATTATTGGGAAGTCTCTTTTGGATCTCGTCGCACAAGCTGACCACAAATTTGACGCACCTTTCCTTCACATCGTGTATTATATCAGGGTTCTTATTAACTGAGAGCGCATTAAAGTCGTATCCAAAATTAACGCAAGACGAGGGCATTAGGAAAGACTTGAACTCGAACGCATGTATGGCAGATCTCCTCAATCGAGCCAGTTGCTGCGGTACAACGATTTGCTGCATCAAAAAGAACATGAGCTCATGTAAGTCTTCAAAAAGTTTCAGCGGATCAACTTGATCCGACTGAAACAGCTTATTGACAGATGTCACTTTCTTGAAAATGTAGCAAACGTACGTCAGATACATCTTATTCAGCGTGTCTTTGTACATTGAATGCAACTGTCTCGCGGTGTAACATCTGTCTTTCTCGTCTGCAAGCCCGAAATGCAATTCCAAGGCATCCCACTGATTTAAAATCGTCTGGATGGCATCGATGCGCGCAAGCCATCTAGTGCCAGATAATTTGACCGTCTTTTTCGGAACCCCACCCGCGATCAGATTATAAATCTCTTTATAGGCAACTTGACGCTTCGTGCTGTTGGAAAACCAGCCGTGTGTCTCGCGAATCATAAATTCGAGGTTGGAGGGTAAGACTTTGAATGCGTGCTCTGCTGCAAGATGTAAGGAGTGGCATAAGCACTTGACGATCACTGCATTCGGGATATCCTTAGTGAGTCTAGTCGCAAAAGAGTTCCGCGACCCCACCATGACACTGGCGCCGTCAACCCCAATGCCAATAAGCTTATGTAACTTTAAACCGTCCTCCTCCAAAACTTGTTTGAACGCATCGTAGATTGTCTGTGCGTCGCCAGCTTCGAGCTCCACGAGTCTATAAAATGTGGTCACAACTTTACGCTTTTTCTTGCTACAGTAGCGAATCATAATGCCCATGACTTTCTTCGTGTCAATCGTGGTGGTATCGTCAATTATCAGTGAGTAATATGAATCGCCAACGTCATCCATCAAATCTTGCAGCAGGCACGGCGAAATTACATTTACAATCAACGACATACACTTGGTTCGGTGCAGCTTCAACTCTTTTAAGGTCTCCGACTTGCCGTCCAGCGACTTGATGAGCTCCCCCAAGTGGTCCACCGTAGCAACGGAACAGTGTTCCGCAATGAAGGCCGCTACCTTCAGCTCAGCAATTTTGCGCCTATCGTCGATGGTCTGCCTGACGAATTGCGTAATTTGTGGGGTTTGCGCAACGGATCCCAACTCAGCCATTTTCTTCAAATGCTTTTGGGTGTTGGCATGGCTCTCGAGATCCTTCTTATGCGCCTTCAACTCTGACTTGCAGCACTTGCAGAATGCCAGACTGTTTTGTCCAGGCACAGATGTCAACCATTCTACAACAAAAATGTTTAGATATACAGAATTTTCTTTGTTATACCAATACCCTACCGAAAACAAAATTTGATGTAATATTTTATATAAAAATCATATAACATTGCATGTCTCAATTTGACGTCTAAGAAATTATGTAAAATATCATATAAAATTTTACAAATTTCATATAAAATAATACATGCGATTTTACATAAAATCTTAAATGAGAGGATGTTACATGAGATTTTATATGAAATTGCATACAAGATTTTACATAATTTCTTACACGCCAAATTGAAACATTTGGCGTGTTTTATAAAAAATTTCACATACAATTTTTTCAGTAGGTTACTATAAATAATTGGTTTATTTGGAACTATATTTCTGCGGTTTTGAGGAAAGAACCTGTTAAGGTGAAATGTCAGGTCTAGCGTCACGGAGTTAGGGACATTGTAAATAACTTTGTTTAAAAATGTAATTTTTAAAAAAGCGTTCTACAGTGATCTAAGTTTATATTGGGAGATTGTTGTTTTCTAACAAAATTTAATATTTATTGTCAATTGTTTATAATTTTTTGGAATAAAATTTTTTGTCACCTCGGAATTTCATTCCAAAAAATTACTAACAATTCATTACAAAATTTGAAAATTGTTGGAAAATAATATTCTTCCATTCTGAACTTAGACAACTGTAGAAAGTTTTTTTTAAATAACATTTTTCAAAAAAGTTATTTAGAAAAATCATAATCTAGTAACTAATGCTTAACATTCCGCCTTAAGTGCACTTTTAAAAATCATGATTTTTCATCACATTTTATAGTACATTTTGATTCAATTTCACGATGCACAGTAATATTATACATAAACCTTCACCACAATTAACTAATAGCTATAAATAGTTAAGTTATTTTTACAAAATATGGAAAGATTTTCAGTAAATCATAGTTTTGTAGAATAGTTGCAAAATAGCAGTTAACTGGTTTTTCCTCAAAACCACAGATTTAGAACCTGTATTCAACCATTAGATCACAATATTTGTTTACCTTTGAACGCTTTCTCAGCCTCCCATTCTTTTTTGTATTTCTGGGAGTACTTTTTCTTCTTCGAATCCTTGGGCATCGTTGCAGTCCGAATTCAAAAGTGGTCGAATAAACAATTACACTCCAAAATCAAGCATTCTGCATTTGAACGCGAAATGTTTCGGTAAACCGCCGGACTAAAGCGTTGTTCATTTGTTTCTGCTTGTACGTGTCGCCCTCTACTCATCTAGGGTTATGATGCAGATGACCGCGTATATTTGAATAAAGGAAAGAAAATGATAATACCCTTCTTACATACTCGTAAATGTTGTTATTAATCGGTTGATTAATTCAAGAATGTGTATTGTTTAAAAATAAAACAAAAGATATACTTTTAAAAAAAAACCCAACAAAAACCCCTAAATAAATTTCCCCCCCAAAAACACCACCAAAGCCAAAAAAAAAACAACCCACATTTAGGGGGAAAACCCCTAACCTGGCAACACTGACACAAGCACTGGCTTGGAAAGCCAGACCAGACGTTAGCCGCCATGCTTCATGGAGAGCGAAAGGTGTTGCGAAAAATTTTGAAAGGGCATAGAGTGACAATTTTCAATGGTGACCAACGGAAATTCTAACACTATGAAGGTGTAATTGAAATAGCATCTTTTAAAATACAATATTTTTTAAAAAAAGTGCTTCATATATGGTCCAATGACTTGGTGATAATTTTGTCATTTAAAATTCCTGCTAATATTGTGACGCAACTGGCGCCTAAAGCTCATTGGCTGAAGTCAGATACGATGCGCATTAGCACCCATTTCTTTTCACCGTGGGCCAGATTCAGCAAAAGAGCTGATTCTGATTCCTTGAATCTCTGATTCGACTCTTGGAGTCACTGGAATACTGGGAGTACGTGCATTCTGATCTGATTCTGATACTCAATTTATGTACGACACTGATGGTAGCAGGACATGGAGTTGGCGATCTGCGCGCAGTGTGGAGTGTGTGGACGATTGTTACGCTGTGCTCGCTGTAAGGAAGCTTATTATTGTTCGAAGGAGCACCAAAGGCTACACTGGAAATCTCATAAGATGGCTTGCAATAAAAGTCTGGCTGACAAGGTTGAACAACTCGCAGAAACTTCTACTACCAGTCTTTCTCCAAACGCTGTTGATTTGCCTCAGAGTGTCCAGGAACGTGAGGAAGATGAAGCTCAGGGATGGAATGTGAGTCCTATAACTCATGAAGGAAGTTCGGAGACTATTATTCTAAATACTCAGGCAGAAATTCTGAGCCCAGCTTTTGACTCCGGTGATGAAGCGTCATACACGAGTTCTAAGGACGACATCTCTGGTCATACCCCTAATCGGGAAACACCATCGACTTCAAAGGGAACAAACGGTTTTCCTCCTTATCTTCACAGCTTTGAAGACAGACAGAATTTTAATACCACTATTGATGATGTTTGGAGAATGTTAGTCGCGGATTTGGATCAATTTGGCGTGTGTGTTGTAGACGCTTTCTTAGGCCCAGAGAAAGGTAGCGCCGTATTAGAAGAAGTTAAAACAATGTACGAGTCAGGAATGTTTAAGGACGGTCAACTTGTTAGTGGCAAAGGAAAGAATGATGTGAAGACAATTCGTGGTGATCAGATTACGTGGATAGATGGAAAGGATAGTGCGGCAACAAATATTGGATATCTCATTTCAAAAGTGGATGCTGTTGTAATGCGTGCCAATAAACTAAGTAATGGGAAATTAGCAACCTACACAATAAATGACAGAACTAAGGTAAGTTATTTGTTTGTGCGTCCATTTTAAGGTGCAACAATGTCTTCATGTGCTGCTCAGTGTTTTTTTTTTAAATTGTACTTCTTCACTTTTTATCTCAAAAGAATCTGGAGACTCTTCTTGCAGGTTTGTTGATGTTTGAGTAAGATTTGTAGTAATTGTATGAATTGTCATTTCTTAAGTGACATACTTGAATAATAGGTTTCCTGCTAACGAAAAGGTGATGAATTATGTGGCTTTAACATCACCAAAGTAAGTAAGGAATGGGAGTTATTATTGAAACTAGGTTATTTATGGAGATTACAATTAATTGTAGATAAATCAAAATATTAATTTGTTGCGTAAGAGGTGAATTGTCTCTTCACTCCATATTAATTAGTCAATTAGATTCTGGAAGAATGATTTAAATGATTGATTGAACTGTCAATGCTTAGTATTATCCTTGCGTGTTTTCTTGCGCCCTCATTTTGCTTGGTGTGAGAGGAGTGAGAGACTTGGTTATTATGACAACAGGAATATTGTATCAAATATGCAATAGTTTGTTACATTGGAGTGAACATATCTGGTGATGAGATTTCGTCAACTATGCTTGTTAGTATTATTTATTCGTAGTTTAACAAATGTTAGTAAAGGAGTGAGGGTAGGTATTCTGGGGCTCAAAAAATGTGCATGTATAATAACAGAATCCTAGAATCTGTAGTATTGTCAGTGTACACATACTTGGGATGATATAAACTTGAAATGTATGTGGTGATAACCATTTTTGACATATTAATATACGTCTAGTTTGATACGTCTACAAATGGGTTGCCGTAAGTTGTGAAAAAGTGGGATATATATTGATTCTCGACATGTGTCCCGCTGTTCTGGCAGATTCTTCTTTATTTCCGCCAAATGTACTGAATTTTATACTCTATTATAATTTGACACGATTGTACAATAAGAGCATGTTTTGGGACTACTTGTGAACTGTCACACAATTTGCTGTCTACTTCAGAGAAACAAACCCCTAATTCCTTTAGTATGCTAATGTATTAGTGCAGGAGAATCTGGATGCAAAGGGCTCTGCTAATAACTATTTTAAAATCGATCAAAGTCATGCTTTATTTAATATTTTATTTAAATATCCTGAAATACTTCACAAATTTAGTGATGGAAAAATGAAATGTTGTGGACAACCTATAAAAGTTAAGAAATTTCATTCCAGGAAAAGTGTGGTCACCCTGTTATTTTTGGAAGTGTGCTCTGTAATTTATCTTGATATACTATTTAGTTGTTTACTTGATATACTATTTCCTTATATGATTTACTTGGTGTACAGTTTAGTTTAGTTTAGTTTAGTTAGTACAGTTTAGAGTATTGTGGTATACGACTGTATTTGTGGCTTGGAGTTTTAATTTTTAATGTATATTAGTGGCAGGCAGCCTGAAGACTTCTATTGCTTTTGGGAATTTGGTTGCTGTCGCATCTTGACCGTAATTTTTGTATGTAAAGAGCCAGAAAGTGAGAATTTCTGAATTTGTATTGATTAAGTTCTCATGCATTTTGTATAAACATTTTACACCGTGATTATGATTTGTGGTATGGGTATAGGAAATCACATGCACTCAAAATTGTAGAATATCTTCACATGGCCAAAGTTTTTACGGTAAAGATTGTAATGTCATGACCTAACACATCACTGCCATTTAGATTCCATTCCGATTTTGTGGGGGGTATTTTGTTGCAAAATGGGTTCATGCCAATAAATGTGTTAAACTGGTATGATTTCCAATTTACTATTATTTTTAAGTGTATTAAGTAGGACAATTTGTTTTTAATGTCTGGCATAGGCTGTTGACCCTAAAAGTAATGTTTGTTATTGGTAATGAAGGATGATGAGTCATGCAAAGGGTGATTGACACAGGCATCTTTTGTACACAACGTGTGTGTGTGTGTGTGTGTGTGTGTGGGGGGGGGGGCATTAAAGGAAATAACTTAAATGCTAATATCTGTGCAAAATTTTATTTTATGTAACAATTTTTAATTGATTCAATGGAGTTAACAATATGCATGCAGTAGTTTGAAAAAAGGTGAAGTTATGTCTCTGTTATTAATGAAATCAATGGTATACATTGACAATAAACCTAGAAAACTATCAACATAAAAAAAGTAACCACACTGAAGCAGTAACTTATAACACATACTACCAATTTTTTAATGCTGGTTGGACCAAAGATTGCCTTACAATGGTCACTGAATGCAAGAAATATTACTTCTAACTAGTCTAGATTAAAAAGGTCCAGCACATTTAGATGTTTTTTACAAATACAAACATTCTTCAATTATTTCTGTGTCATGTTGTTCCCATTAAGAAAGTTTTATGCTTTTGAAAAGAACTAAAACTCTAGTCATAATTGCATTTTAATCACAGGTTTCCATGTATACTGATGAGTAGATTCAATCTAGTTAATACATTGTATAAATTTGTGTTGAAAAAATTAAATTTAAATTAAACTATTGGAAGTACTTGTACAGTTTTGAAGAGGGCATCACACTGATAGAATATAGTGTAAATTCATAGAAATTATGTTTTTAGGTTAGGTGCCAGAATGTAATTTAAATGTGCTGCAGATTCTTGATAAAAGCAGTAATTATTTCAAATAAGGTACCACAGAATAAAAACAATTCTGCTGCATTCATTCTTGCTGTCCACATTGGTTTACTAATTGTTACAATGGATTGGGTTTAAATTTTCTCTGGTTTAAAACTTTCTTTGTTTCCTGATTATTAGTCTGCTGATTTTATTCATAAAACATTCATGTATTGTGTGTCCATAAGATGCCGAAGTCACTAGGCTAATACAGTGTGCCAGAGTACAGCAGATTAGATGGAATGTAGTTTCAAATTAGCAAATCATGACTTTTTTTAAAAGTTGATCGAGCACCATGATACCTTTCACTTTAGATCCGAAATCACAAATGAAGATTTAACCCTCCGAATACATGGGGTCGTTGACAGTCCCAGTCTCTTGGCAATTTTATGATAATTCATTGAAAATCTGAGCGGATTTAATTGTGGCTCAAGGAATTTTTTATTCAAGATATTTTTATCTTTTTTCATTTTCAATTTCATTGAATACATTTAAGCATGCCTTACATTACGTAATAATTCATAAGAATTGTGTTTGGGGTTCTTGCGAGACCCCCCCCCCCCAATGGCATTTTCTATAACTATTTTCGAAAAGAAGTGCTTGGTTTTGATTGATAATATTGCGCTTCTAACAAGTGTAAACACAGTTTGATCTTTTTCCTATAGATCAACAGATGCAGACTAAAAGGATTTTTAAGTTTGTCTGAAAAGATTTTCAAAACGTGCATTTGAGAATGGGGTCTCAATAGGAGCCCCATGGTATTTTTTTTTGTTCTAGTGAGACCATGGTACTCGGAGGATTTATTGACTTGATATGTTCTGTGGAATCTAGTTGATGTAAAGGACAGTCTGAGCTGTGACATGGAAGATTTACAGAATTTTATTTGTATATAATTGCATTAATTAATAACATTCTCATTATTATCTGAAAACAAAATCCAACAATGAATACTAGGATTGTGCAGAGTATATTGTTGAGCTTAAGTGACTTCTTTGTTGTGATGAATTTGTTACTATAACAGGAGAAAACCTGATTGGCCTTTAGTTTCATATATGAAGGTTGATTTACTGATTGTAATTCAAAAATTTTCATTAAAATCCGGAAGTAGCCAAAAAGGCATTGTGATGACTTTCCTTCGGAAATAAGGAGAATTTATACTAATAATTGTTACCGTCTAAATAACAAATGCTGGAGATAATTTTAATAGTTATTTGGAATTTTGAGACATTTAATTCACAAATAGAAATTTGAAAAAATATGCTATGAGTTGAATTTAGGAACGAATCTTGTCGAAAAAAAATCACAATATAGATCAAATTTGTGTTCGTTTACAGTACTATATTTCAGTTTAAAGTACTTATATTTCGTTTACAGTTTGAGAGCGAGGCAATTATTCAGCTCTCTGATTCATTGCTATTCAAATTTATTTTATTGAACACATTGGACATTCAAGTTTTCTGATGTGAATATCGGTGTTTCTTTTTACAGTAATTTCATTTGCTACCAATTTTCTGTACAGTCTTGTTCTGTCAGTTCGTTGTTTGTTTTGTCACATTTTGCTCTCCTTGTTCCTTATCTAGATATTGACGCTGTTTTTATGTAGTATAATCTTTGCAAAATCATTGTTCTTATTATTTTATCTACTATTTTTAATGTAATATGGACTCTACGTAAACAGTTAAATTTTTCGCAGGAAGATATTGTACGAGGAATTGTTTAGAAGGTTTATGTACCGAGTGTAACAATCTATTAATATTATTGATGAGAAAATGCTGAATGATAGGTTATTGGATTTTTACTCATTGCCTCTAGTAAAAATCATTGTTTTCTTTAAATTTGCATAATTTTTATAATCTTAGAAATAGTGCAGGAGTTAGCTCATGTGTAACATATCTGTTGATTACAGGAGTTGTTTTAAAATTTCATATTATTTTCCTCATATCAGTGAGATACATTTTAAGTGAAAATAAGAATTAGGACCCTGGACATTTTTAGTACATTCTGGTTTGTATTATATGAGGAGTCAGTACATTGAAACAGATTTTCTTCTTGTACACTACATAGTGTATATCACTCAATCAATCTTTCTCTGTGATTATGAGGCTGCATAAACAAATCAAAAAAGGAATTGTAATTTTTTGATATTTGGAATATGAGTGTTCTATTACATTTTGTGAATAAAAAACATAGATTAAATGAACAAAATAAATATGGAGTATCTATTCAAATGGAGCTATTTCCACTTCCGAAGGAAACTTTTTGTTTTTTTGTTTCATTTTGAATGATGTGATAAGTCTCATTTAGTTGTGTTAAAAATACTCGTTTCCCTGTTAAATTTACTTTATACTTTGTAAATCTGTTGAAGGGGGATATTTATGTATTACATAGTCTTAATTGTGTTTGTAACCAAAGAATTTTTCCTTTGTTGTGATGATTGGTTACAAAATTTTCTGTTCCAAAAAACTTTCTTAAAGAAGTTTTTGAAGAGGTAGAAGATAACCCCTATTCATCAATTAATTGCCCATTTCAACAACAGGATAGCATGAAAATAAAAATAGGGATGTGAAAACTTTACTTGAAAATCAATTTGGAGGAAATATGAGTCATTGTCAACAATATTGTTTATTATAAGTGCAGTTTTCAATGGCTTAGCCATCTCATCACTGATGATGAGGAGATGATGATGATGGCTAAGCCATTGAAAACTTCTCTTATAATAAACAATATTGTTGGCAATGACGTCACATATAATTATTTCATTGTAAATGCCAACGAAAACTTGCATTACCATTATTGGAGAAAAAAGCTGGAATTGCAATTTTTACAGCTGTGTTCTTTCAGTTCTTTTAACTTGTGTGCTTGTGAAAAGTCTGTATTAAAAGGGCTATTTTTCAAATACAGGGGATTATTTCCAATTTTTATTTTTTTTATGTACTTCATAATAATGATACAACTCTCATCAATCACAGCATAGTATTTAAATAATTTAATGTGCTGTTTAAGTTTCATATTCATTTAATTACACTTTCTTTTGCTTCCTGAAAGATCGCAATGATGGAAATAGCAACATCCGAACACAGGCTTCACAAGTATTAATAATTAATGGCATTATTTACTTTGAACCATTGTTAAACAAAAATATCAGTAAGTCAAGATAATTATATGGGTATATTAAATTAAGTAGACAAAAATGTACATGCACACATTCGAACTATAATTGTAACTCATTTTGGAGAATTTGAGAAAGGACTTTCGAAGCAAATTTTTTCAAGTTTGGAATAATACAATATTGAAGAAAGATTTGAGATTGTAGGTGAATTCCCCGAGAGGAAAGGTTCCTGAAATGACAGGATTGGTGGGAGGATAGTACGGGTGTCTAGCATAGACTTTCCCTAAACCGTGCTTCATATTATAAAACTTGGTAATTCCTAAAATAATTACGAAAAGTATTGATAATGCCAAATTTCAGTGCACGAGTTCTTTGCAGAATTGTTACAGTCGAAGCCTACGAGAAGTCGATTTTCTTCTTCTACGTGACTGGGATAGTGACCATTTTGAGCTTGGTAGGCGAAGATGAGTACTTGAATGATTTTCGATAATTGAGGACCTCACACGTCGCCTTCGTTATCTCTGGCGCCGAGGCCGCCACCGCCACCGCCGCGCGCGGGCGCCTACGTGTCGGTCGCGGAGGTCGAGAAAAGTCGGAGGCGACGTGGGTGGGTGCGGCAAGCGGCACGGAGCGGAGTTCCGCGAATCATCGGAGTAAATATTGGACCGCTGTTCACGGTCGTGCAAATAGCGAGGCCGGAGAGCGTTGGCACTGGGGCTCTTTTGCGCGCGAACGATGCCGTTAAATATGCCGGATTTGGAAGAGATGCATATTTTCGTAAGTTCACGAAGTTATCAGCGATCGGATTTTAAAGGGACTTTGGTCTAACACAAAAAAATGGAAGGAAAATAATGTAAAAAAGGACAATAAGGGGGATTAAAAATGAAAGAGGAGATGCGCGTGTTTGATTATCACTTTAATTTATTAACGAGGAGTTACACTGAATTCCACTAACACTTCGAGATGATTGAGAGTTAATTTCTGTTTCTTCCACTACTATAAAATATTTTTGTATAAAGAAAATTATTTTTCAACTTCGACAGAAACAATTGGGAAAAACCTTGTTCTAATTCAAAATTTGTGATTTGTACTAGTTTTTTAACACGGCTTTTTTTGGATAAACTTTGCTCCAGTTTATTCTTTGCGAAATTCTAGCATTTTGTAAACGTCTATCACTTTCTCCTGGGACTCCTTTGATGAACGTTCTTCTTGAAGTTTCAGGATGGCCTTGGGAAGAAATTTGAAAGTGTACACTGCATACGATTCTATCTGTAAATTTGGGTTCGTCAAAAAAGCTCTCGCTAGTACAGCTGCGGATTTTCCATAATTTAAGAAATTCCTTAATCTTCGTGAAACCTTTACAGCAGGAATCCGACAGTGACATGAAGTTTTGAAACCAATTGGTTAAAATCGATGATTTTATTATTTCTCGCTTTTTGTAAGAAAATAAAGTATTGAAATCGTGTAAGAAGAGAAAGTATTGAATAAACGAAATTTTCGATAGAAAAACTCTCATTGCTGGGACTTGGCAACGATAAGTGGATACATTTTGTTCCTATATATAGTAAATTACTTCAACGTTGTGTAGTCTGTTTTATGGGTCCTTGATTCCGATCAATTGACGTCCGTCCGTTCATGTACGGCAAACGGCCGTTAGTGTTTGTATGTCCGTGACTGTCTGCCCTTGTTTCCTCGTTTGTGTGGCCGCCCGTCCGTGGTCAATGTTAGCACCCAAATCGTTGAGCCGATTTGTTTTTTCTCAAAACCGGCATCCAAATTTTTTTAACGTATGTACCGAAGGTCGGTTATAAAATGTTGTGCTGATCCCATTTCCGGCGTTTTCAGTATTTTTGAAAATTGAAAAAAGGGAACATTACAAAACTGCAGTACTGACAGATTTTTTGAAAACCAATGTGTTTAAAAAAATAGATTTAAGAAAAAGTCATATACAGTTTTTGGGAAGTAGTTTTGTCGTAATTTCTGCTTAAATTTAATGCGATAAATTGAAAAGAAAAAAATCTCAAAAACAGCTTGAAATTTTTTGCTTTAATTTTTTTGTCGTATGTATCAAAGGAATGTAAAAAATGGTGCTGCAAAGTCTGTATTTTCGGAAATTCCAAAAATACAATTTTGAAAATATTTTTAAAAAGATCTTTTTTTTGGGGGGGGGGGGGAACAAATGTTTTCGTGTGACTTCTTGCAGATAAGGCAATTTATAAAAAAAAATTCTCATAAACTGCTCTAATTTTTTCTCCGTTTCACCCCTCGCTGATAGAGCTAAGGACTCATTAAAAAATGGCGCAGGTCTAATTTTCGTTCAACTCAATTTTCGAAAATTGCATGTTATAAATAATGGGAGAGACTAAGTGTGTTTAAGCGTCGGCAAAAGTGGGTACGGCCAAGGGACTGCGTGGTGTAAAGTGCAAGGCTAGTTAATTCCAATACCCTATGAGCAAGTCTCGGCCGGATAAAAAAATGCTGGTCGGAAACACTTTTTCAGGTTGATTGTAGTACTAGAATATTGCCTGGCCGTTACAAATAATACGAGAAAATAAGCACTGTTGTAGCTCCTCTAATATGATAATAGTGTGCAAAACATTACGAAGAAGGCGCGAAACAACGCGATGTGTGTGCGAAATATCTTTCGCTCGCGGCGTGTTAAAAAATAGTATAAGGAACACATTCAGGAGGTGACTCGCTCACTTGTTACGTAACTTACTATTATTCTGTCGCAAAAAGTTTCGACACTTGCACACAGACTTCTGGACTTCTTGGACACTGTTTATTACAAATGAATTAGAGGTCTTCGTTGTATTTTCTCAGTAAACTATTTAGGCATGCACCCAGAGGCGAACAGGTGTCCAGCGGAGTTGTTTCCTTGTATAGGAATTTTCGTTTGTGCTGAATATAATATTTATGCCGGTGCTGATCAATGGGGAGGGAAATGAGGGAAATCCTCCCCCTAAAATGTCTGTAATTATCAATTTTCACTTGTCACGAAAATTTAAATGATACCTTTAAAAAATTAATTAAAACAAGTTGATAATATGAACATATTTTATGCAATTTGTCCAGTAAAATTCCAAAATGTGCAATTTTCAGGCAGCATTACGTGCCAACAGTGCAATTTCATACAAAATAAAACGAGTACTAAAAATAACGTCCATTTCATGGTTCAAATTTCTATGTTAAATCCCATTTCAAGCTAGCAAAGAAAAGCTGCAGTTACACGAGAATCCGGTCTTTACTAATTACTAGGGCCCCGATAATTATGCAATAACATATTTTCCAAATGTAACTCTGTCAAATCGAATCAACGATATCGTTTCATATCGGTTAGTACCAAAAAACGTTGACGCCAAAATACGTACATATTTGTACGAATTTTAGCCGAGAGTACATATATTTTACCTAAAAGAACATATTTTTACATATTATTGAATTTTTTCATTTTCTCCAATTTTTTTTCTCCAATTTCTTCCATTTTTTTCTCCAATTTCATTTTTCCTGTATGTTTGTGATAAGGAATCTCCCAGACAAACAATTCAGATTTGTCAAACATTTTTTTCTGTAGCATCTTCTCTAAAATGCCACTATTTCATCGCTATCGTTATTGCAATTCGACGTTATTGCTAATAAAAGGGCAAATCTATGACACAATCCCTGGTTCTGGTGTATTGGTTTTCAGCGCGAGTATCGCAGAATACACAAAGGAAGTTAGGTTTGTGAAAATGATACGTTTAGTAGGCGATATCGCGCACCCACGTTGCATCTTCCAGAGGTCTCCCTTGACCTTGATACCTTTCACCAGAAACTATTCGCCCAGCTCTGAAAACGCCGTTGCCATTTTTCTTTCCCCGATTGTCGCATGCGAATCTCCGCCGTTGCTTGTAAATTCTCTTTGGGCCGAAAATCTGAAGTAAAATTATGATGTGCCGCTGACGCTTTTGGATTAAAATTTATGGGGCAGTGGTAAAGCTGAGTGAGAATTTAGCAAAGGCAAGTACGGCTGTTTCCGTAGATTTTTATTTTCGAAATCCATGTTGGCAATTTGAAAACCCATCGTGTTTACAGAGAAAGGTTTCCGTTCTATCTTTAATATTTTTGAAAAAAACTGACAAAAGGGAAATTGGGCGATAATTTTGAATTTATTTTTTTTTTGTCTTTTTTGAAAAGCTATTTAATTTTAGTTGTTTTGAAAATATCTGGAAAAGTTCCGGTGCCTGGGGATGCATTAAATATGAGAGTTAACGGGTGTATAATGGCAGGCGCACAAGTCTTTAACAATCCGGAAATTCATCTTAACGGGCGAATATTTATTTTTTACGTAGTTTATGGATTATTTTGAGAATGGCATAGGAAGAAGTTTCGGAAACAAACGTCGTGTCTAAATTTTTTGGGGTGAAATGGTCAAGTTTCTTTAGTTAACTTGTGAAGTGTTGCCCAAATGCAACCATCAAACTATTGTAAAACTGTTACATTACAACTGTTACCAATACACAATTGCATTTTGTGGCCTGATGGAGTTACACAGTATAACGTCTTGTATTTTAGTACTAATGTAGCGCCGTACATGTGCAAGGCGGCAGAAGCCCTGCAGGTGTTGTATTCAACATTACCACTTCTAACCTGTACTGTACATGCGTTAGATTGCAGTACTGATTAGATTTCAGGTTGATAAAATTGACGCATGGATTTTTAATACAAAAAAGTGTTTATTTTTGTTTTTCATTGTTTTTTCTAAAAACGTGAATGGAAATTTCTCGAATCCAATAACAAGGTTAATGTTCTGGAGTAACTGAAACTCCCTGAATATAGTTCGTCCCCCCTTTCCCTTTATGTGACCACCAGTTACATCTTACGGTCAGTTTTGACCCTCTAATCCCAATTAACTTCGACAATTGTGTGGCAGAACGTTACTATTATGTTGGGTTGCATGAACCTAATTCGTTAAACGCTATCGGTCCTGTAAGTGTTGTCTTAATGAAAGAAAGGATTGCAAGAACGCAAGTTAACCGATTCGTTAAAGTACTCTTTAAATTATAGATTGAAAAACAGTCCGAAACTACTACGAAAAGTTATTTTCCTATTAATGTCCAGGCTGTGTGAACAGCAGACGAAAGGATATTTCTCAATTGAATTGATGCCTTATTTTACGTGGCGAGACTCGGGCCATCAGGCCCGCTCTTCCGTCTAACCACGCAAATTTCGCTACGCTCCTTTCACCCACCAGCTAGTAAGGAGGTATCTCTCGGGCGAAGAAACAGGCGATTTGAATTTAGCTCAAAGACTTCATTTAGGCTTGAGGATCTCATACATGCAGAAAATCTACTAACATGGGATAGCCGGATTTACTTCCCCTCCGAAGGAGGCATACGAAGGATTTTCTCGCCCATAAAAATCCACGGTTTCGATCGGATTTGAACCCGCAAACGTGGGTATAACAGTCCGATACACCATCACCGTCACTGTCTGTGCTCCACAGTCAGCGATTTTCTTGATTCTTAAAGCTGTGGCAAATTTTCCCAGCTCGTGTTTTTCTGGTTGGTGTCTCTATTTTCAATTGTATTTGAATACCTACAACTAATATCCAAAAGAAATTTTTTCCTTAAAATTTCTCCCTCTATTTTTTTCTTCGCAATTACGAAGTCGCGACACCAACCTTCGCAGTACACTCGCAAGACAATCTGACCACTACGGACGAGAGCGTTTGAAGGAAGGTTTTAGTCAAAGACAGTCGTGTGAATGGAGTAGGAGGCTTTGGACTTCGTAAAAGAACATCTACGAACCTTCAAAACTATAGACCATTTCATGTATTTGTTTTTAAAGGAGGATTAGTAAACGAGTCGTTAAATATCACTCTTGCAACTATCTACTCTAAAGGACCAAGTAGTTTTCAATATCCGGTTGCTAACGACGGAATAAAATAATACAGGATACTTTTCTTACAACCCGCCAGTCGGGTTGCGGGGTATTTGAAATTCAGTCAATTTTGCAAAGATACCAGCATTCTTTCACGATTTCACAAATCTTTTTTTGTCCATAGCACGTGTGAGTTGTATACAATGCGTATATCATTCCTATTTATGTTTAAGGGTAACTGTATTGGTCATCTTTTTTTTGACCACTGAGAAGAGGACGCGAAATTTTTCTTATACCCCGTAAATGATGGGTCTTTGTGAATTAGAAAGTTGTGGTTTTGTTACAGAAATACCATTCAGAACTGAAAAGAAAAGAAAAGAATGAAAAAAACGACTTTTCGGTGTCAAAACCCCCACATAAAATATATTTCCATGAAAAAATTGTACAAACAATTTAGTACTAGGTTATATTCAGTAAAAATAACTAGCTGCAATGCCTATAGTAGATACTCTGTCAGTGCCCTCTAATGAAAGGGGGTTTATTTTTGTATGTAAATCTGGCGTTATTTTCAACTTCTGATTCTTATTGTCGTTAAACGTAGGTCGATAAACGACCATGTCTTAATGTTCAGTTTTTAGAAAGTCTGACTTTTTATGTACTCAATTTGTAAGCATTAACGAATCAGCCCAATTTCCGCGTATCCGAATCATCTCGAACCTTTTTGGATTTTGAATAATGGAATTCTAAGAAGCCGATTTGGGAGGATGCGGCGTTCGTGATTCTCTACCCATTGCTTTTTCTCGAACCCTTTCGTACTCCATGTGTCAGAAGCAATCGACTGAGCGGGATGATGCAAGTTCCTTGGCGAGAAGGCTAAATAGTTGCCATATCTTATCTCTACTTTTCCCACGGAGGTCCCCAAACATGTAATGACATATTAACTTTAATACTACCGAGTTTTATATTGTCTTCACCATGTAAAATAGTGCAACCGCATTCACTTAGTCCTTAGTTTACACCATATAGATATTCAGACTTTATTATAACTGTTTCGATATGGCGACTTAAGACGTACATGAACGATATACTGACCAGTGAACGGCGAGTAAAATTGTCATTCTTGCATTGTGGTAAATTAAATCTTTGTATGAATATTTTGTTTTGGATTTTTTATTTCGGAAAAAGCTCTGAATTTGGACGTAACGAATATATTGAATTATCATGGGTAATATCACGCGAGTCGGGATTTATCTGAGAATATCCAAAGCATGCGTGATATTTAATATGACTATTCCACGAATTAAATTATGTCCAACTGAGTTCCAAAATGCGTCAAAAATGGAAAATATCTGAAAGCTTGTTAAAATCAAGAGGCTATATTATAATACATACGCGGTTTATTTGCCCATCGGCAGCGATCGATACATACCTCTTCCGAAGGTAAGTCGCTGCTTATTATTGACCAGTAGGGAGGTGCGGGAAGACATTTTGGGTAGAAAAACCATGTTTTTGAGATACATGGCCGTGAATGGAGTATTTTATATATAATGTTAAACACTTGATTTTAATTTCACTTGTGAAATTGTCAATATAATCCTCCACGTGATACTCCTTACCTTAGAGCAATTAAATTCTGAGCGTGATATAAGCCACTTCGTAACGAATCTACGTCATTGCCGTGATCCGACAGCCATGGTTATTATTATTATTATTATTATTATTATTATTATTATTATTATTATTTGCGTATATGCCATTTCTGACCACGTTACACGATTAGCGTGTGTAATTAGGAGGATCAGCTTTTCGGCTGTATCCCTTGGTAAGACAAGGTTGTTACGTCTGAGGTGATTGGATCGTGATGAGGGGTGAAGGGACAATCGCAAATACGACCAGGACTCGAATCTGCCTCTTCCGCGCAGACGACGGCTACCGCAACCGTCTGCGCCACGGGTCCGGCAAATAATAATAATAATAATAATATTATCCTGCCTATTCCCATGCTGTGCGTACCGACTGAAATCTGTTAGTTATTTCTTAGGACACGTCAAGAGAGAGTATTATAATTTTGCAGCGGAATGTTGCAATGTTTCGACAGCAATGCTGTATTTACTAGAGAGATCACAAATCCAAAAGCTCGCGCTTCTCGGTGCTCGGTAAGACATCTTATTTTCAATTGATCGTAGGAGTGCTTATCATGGAAGAATCACTCATTCGTAGAATATTTGTAGATTAATTAGTTTAATTAACAATTAACATAGTTTTGAAAAAACATTGAATGAGTAATCCCAGTTTTCGGGGACGTTCCTAAAAGTTGTGCACTAATTTAAACTATTCATTTCCATGATTGTACATACGCTTAACAAAGTGGTTCCTTTAGACTTAAAGCCCATGTCCTTCGGCTAGATGTAATCATGTCATAAAAATGTGTATCTGGAAAACCCTGAACACATTAGAAATTCCTTGTGACACTCCCATTGGCTGTTATGCAATAGTGAAGAACTGAGTAGTCATATGACTGTTATGAGTAATAGAAAATAGAAAACAAAATATGGACTACGTCTTCCCACCATGCATGAAGAAATAGAGTAACTAAAGAGACACACCATTTTTACTTTCTCGTATACGTATTATGTGGAAATTATTGTAAAGCCCGCTCGCTTCCGCCCGCTGGAGGCTCGCTTCTTCCGCCCGCTGCAGGCTCGCTTCTTAACAAAAAAACTAACAGAAATAAAAAAGCCACCAATTTACACTTAAACTGATTTTTGTGGTCTGTGTTCAGTTTTTATTGTCATCCAATGGCAAGCTCCAATGGCAAGCTCCAATGGCAAGCTCCAATGGCAAGCTCCAATGGCAAGCTCCAATGGCAAGCTCCAATGGCAAGCTCCAATGGCAAGCTCCAATGGCAAGCTCCAATGGCAAGCTCCAATGGCAAGCTCCAATGGCAAGCTCCAATGGCAAGCTCCAATGGCAAGCTCCAATGGCAAGCTCCAATGGCAAGCTCCAATGGCAAGCTCCAATGGCAAGCTCCAATGGCAAGCTCCAATGGCAAGCTCCAATGGCAAGCTCCAATGGCAAGCTCCAATGGCAAGCTCCAATGGCAAGCTCCAATGGCAAGCTCCAATGGCAAGCTCCAATGGCAAGCTCCAATGGCAAGCTCCAATGGCAAGCTCCAATGGCAAGCTCCAATGGCAAGCTCCAATGGCAAGCTAGTTAAGTCGTAACGAAGTTCTCGATTAGATGACAGTCCCTGCTCAGTCCAGCGCGTGACCTTGAAATGCCACTGTTTAAACCAGAGTGTAACAAATGAAATACCGCTATTCTGCTAATTGTCTCCATAGTTGTTACTAATTATTCTAGTTACCGGCTTTTTGAGAGATTGTCCAAACTCAACGCAGCCCGTAATTATTCTCGTGACAATTCACAAAAAGATGAAACTGAGAACACATTTTTTCTGATTTTATAAAAAATTGGCAAATCAGATTATCTAAAAGAGAAATCTTTAAAAAAATGTGACAATGCTGCAAGCATATGGATATGCAGCAACAATACTTTGTACTTTCACATTATTTGTGAGCACTTCTTGACGCAAAACGCACATAAATACGAGTGGCAATCATATGGAAGCATAAAAGTGTATCTAGTAAAATTGAGAACAAAGAAGTCCATACGCCTTAGAACAATAGAAAACTATAAGTTCAAGAAAAATGATTGAGAAGTGATGATGATAATAATAATAATAATAATAATAATAATAATAATGATAATGTGGCGAAATACTGTATATATATCGTAATATATAATCATGCATTATGCGTAAATTTCTCCATATAAAAAAATTTACCGTATCCTGCTCAGGAAACGTATTCATTTTTTGAAATTGGTATGCCATGACATACATTTACAAAGTTTGAGTTCTAATGAGCAAACATGTAAATATGTATGTGCATGGAAATCGGCTCTTCTCATCAGATTGTGAGCTTTCAGGCCAATTCACTTGTCGGATATTACCATCAGTAAGAGTTCAAAAGATATGTTTCCAAGTCGACCGTGTGAGGGAGACACTGCACCTGGGCAGTAAACCGCATACAATCGACCTTCAGAAAAGAACGGGTAGCCCAATGCGAGTTATGTATTGCAGTCGACCAGGGATATTGGAAACTTATTAATGCATTAATAATATGTTTCATTGTTTTTTTTTGAATGATTTCTTACACGAAATGTAAATGCAATTTTTGTGTGTGTCGAGGCTGATTGTCAAAAGACTTGGAAGTCGATGTTCTTGACACGGCACTCAGTGTAGCAGTCTCCCTCCCCCGTGACATCAGCCGAGTCAAGAGATTCCCCGTGCGAACTCCATCACTGGAAATATTCGATACATATCCTAGCCGAGAATTTATCCGGAGTTTTCCATTGTACGAGTGGTATTTAAGATCATTTCCCAATGAATGAAATGATATCCAACAGTTTCAGAAACGCCTACTATTAATGAAACTCGCACTATCAATGCACACCGCATCCTATGGATGACTCCACAACCTGTGAGTGCCCAGTAGAGATGAATGATGAAAAAAATCGTATAGAAAGTTGTTTTTTTAGATACACAGCTCTGATTGCGACATACCATATGTATTGTTACACTCTATTGGGATTAAATTCATGAGTGGAATAATCACCGAAAAGAGGTTTTTATCTGCGATATCTTGAGTGAATTTCCCCTTATCGTTTCGTGTTGTAGACATTTTTGCTTTATCGAAGTCTTATACTCTAATACAGACAAGTTGGAGAATACACGTTCAATGAATACTTTCAAAGGGTTTCCTTTACTTTTCCGTGTTGGATTTACTGGACATTACTGATTTACTATAGTTACATTAGAAATGACTTTCTGACAAAAGTAATCATTCACATCCACTTTCCGTGAATTTTTGTTTATTACAAAGTAATGGGAAAACATTTGGTATATTGCTTTACGTGGAAATGAACATTCGTGTTAAAGTATCGTAATTTGCCAAAATATAAAAAACCTACACCCCCCAAAAAACATTTCAATTAAGTAAATGCGCGTTTCGACAGAAATGATCAATTGCCATATGGTCGACGGAACCGGTGATTGGGAAGATACAGTTTCCATTCCTGCAGGATGTCATAAACTTCATGAATGGTTTTAACATTATTGAGTTTGCGGTATCTGCAGGGACCGAATTCGTGGCCCGACTGCTCTATTCTTGGTTTCCGTGGTGTTCCAGAGTCTACAGTTATGCTGGAGCAGCACCTAACTCAACGGACCGCGCGCAAACTTTCCGATTCCGTCCTTCCCCGTCCCCAGACGTCATGGTCGTAGAGAAAACTGTCAAATCAAATTGTCAGAAAATATTCCATTGTGTTAAAATAACATTCTGGAATCATGTAGCCTCTTTGGCATTAAGATCTGCATTTGTTCGTTTCTAATGACATATTCTTACCTCCATTCTTGATCAAGGAGGTCTTTCAGGTGTGGTTTGCTGGTAACATGCCGTTTCTGTTCCCTGATTTCTAATTTACTCCATTCACAATCAACAAATCTTGCAGATCTGTAATATGTGGTGGCTTGTTTGTAGTAGGGTAGTGGCACCAGCTTTGGCTACATTCAAAGAAATTGTTGTAATTCAGCCATTGTTTCATAAAGAGTTGGATTTGAAATTGAATATTGTTCCAGCACTATTCTTTAAACATCAGTTTGCATCTTTCCAATATGAGAATAAGATTTCCGTATTTAGAAAAACATATTAACCCTTCCCTCCATGTTTTTCTTTCCATTTGCGTTCAAAACTCATGGTATTTCTTTACCAAGTTGTCACAGATACAACTCAACTTGCACAACAGCCATACATTTGATTAATGTAGGCAAGTAAATACTGTCCTAGTAAATTCTGTCATTATTAGATCTTTAACTGATACGTTTTTCGTGTTATGTTATTTACTTAGGAGGGTATTCTTTTACATCACCTACACCTTGATAAGTTATTTTATATTGTCATTAAACATTATTATATGATGTACCTTGTCAGTGGAACAAAACACTACAGCAAGCTTTTTATCAGTTAATTACATAACTAAAATTATTCAAGTTCATGATTTTAAATGTAAATTTTATCTTAAGTATGTCTTTAAGTAAAACAGATGCAATCTAGTAGCTCTTCCCAGTATAATGTTTCCAGATTTTCACAGTATACTGTTTATTGATTATGCAAAACATGTTTACCGATAGAGGCTTGATCTCAAAAGTGTTCAAAGTAGCCCTGCTTGCCCACTTCGCTGGTATCACAAACTGAAAAAATCTAACAATTCAAAAGTGGTAGGTGTTGGATCCAGACTTTTCTGAATTATTTTGTATCTAGTTGGTTTCTTGTGATCAGTGTTTCAATAGGAGCTCATTTAAACATTCTTCTGCTGAAGGTTTTGTTGTTTATTCATAATTGAATACTCGTTCAAAGATTTGGTCCAACAAAACCACTTTTGAGTAGATTCTCTCGTTAGCAGACTATGAATGAGTATTGCTTTTGAGATTTATGCTCCAAGCGCGCCTCATTTTACGGACATGTTTCAATTCTTAAGTCTTCAGCACTGTTTCTGAGCTATATCCAAAATAGACAAGTCCTGATTAGACACTCCTTTAATAATAAACTAGTGGTGGTACAGAATGGCACGGACTATCCCGTACTAGTTTTCTATTTCCTTTGGTCTCAGTTAGCTATTCGGACATATTCTTGTCTGCTGCAATCTATCACCGCCCAAAGTACATTTTTTCGACATTTTATTAATTTTTCGGCTTCCTAATTGTAGAGCGGAAATATTATTTTAAGATTATTAAAGAACAGTAAAACCTCGTCCTAAATGGCAATTTTCTTGGTGGCAAAAATGGCAAAAAATGGAACAGTTTTTAAAAAACTGGCGTTTAAACGTTACTGTAAATTCGAAATTTGTAGCTGTTTTTCACAGCAAATTTTCGAGTTTTCGAAAAACTTCATTGGAAGTATTTTGAAGTACATTAACTCGCAAATACAATAGTGTTTACAAATTGCTAGAAATGTTGATATCGACGGCGTGAGAGATCTTTCCAAAATTTTACATTTGTGTACTTTTTGAAGAAAAAATATACCGAAATTAACTTTGTCATATAAAACAGTGCAATTACCAGTGTCCGTTCGCAATGTCTGAAGAAAAAAATTGGATCAATTTTTGAGAAAATGGCGTTTGAGCGTTTCTGGAAATGCGAAGTTTTGAGCTAGTTTTAACAGAAAACTACTGTTTTGAGAAACTTTGACATTCTTTAAAGCAAATATACTCATAGATACAATAATGTGAACAAATTGCCTCTAATATAGATATAAACGACACGAGAGGCAAGTAAAAAAAATACATTTTTGTAATTTTTTAAAAAACAAAAGAATAGAGCAATATGACGTTTTTCATATTATAGAGTACATTTAGCACTATTCCTACCAAAAGTATAAAGAAAAAAATTGCAGCCATTTTTGAGAAACTCTTGTCTTTGTAATTTTTAAAATTGCACATATTGCACGCTATATTGCATGAAAACTACTAAATTTTTCAGAAAAATGTACACGACTTTAATGAAAGAATTCACTATGGAGAACAAATTTTATTTGAAGGAAAAATCTCGATATTCAATTTTGTAGTTGTAGGAAGACCTCCGAAAAATTTTGAAATTTTCGAAAATTCAGTATTAAACCTGAAAATCGGACTTATGCCATCTTTATAAGTTTATTTTACTCTATTCTTACAAGAAACTTAAAGAAAATATTTCGGGCCGTTTTTAAGAAAATTTTGAAATGTCCGGGGGTTCATGTAAAGTACCCCCAAATTTTAATGATTTTTTTTGTTTGTTTTTCAAAATCTCCATGATTGGACTCTAGCCAGATTGACGCAGTTTTTTTTTTTTTTTCAATTTGGAAAAAATACTACTCATGATTTAGGCGCTAGTAGAGTCCATAGATGTCGGACACACGGTCGTTTTGGGAAGAAAAATATAGAGTAAAAAAATAACTTTTTCGGTATTACGGGACTTCAAAACGTGTATCGAAATCGATTTACCGCAGCATTACAAACTTTTCTTATACTACGTATATTAATCCGTATTATTACGTATACGGGAAAGAAAAAAAAATGAGTTAGTATTAACAATCAAATATAGGTACATTCTGTTTTTATTAATAATAATTTTCGTGCTTAATGTGATATGTAAGTTGCAATTATTTATACGCAAATGCCTTCTTTAGTTTTTTTTTATATTTTTCACTTCTCTATTAAATTAATTAAATTTAATGTCTGAGTGAATTTAAATTTTTTCGTTCTTTTAAAGAACCAACTTTATTCAGACTGTAAATTTGAATTTGATTGCCAATAAGTACACTGTAGGCTTCAATTTGGAATGTTCCACATCATTGAATACCAAGAGTGCCACATTTAAGATAAAAATTCATGCCTTTTCTTCCCGATTTTTTTGTATAAATGTACTATCAAAGTAAGAAGTATGTTTAGTTGCATTGTAGAAAAATTGTTTTCCCTTGAAATATCATGCACTTCTGGTCGAACCTTAAGCCACAAATACTGATTCCGTAATTACTCTTAAGTTTACATATACTATGTTCATTAAATTGAAGTTTTTTGTTTCTCCTAGGTAATATTTATTGCAGTTTTTGACAGTTAATTTTGTCTTCCTGATTATTTTTTTCTTTACTACTTTCTTGAGATTTAAGAAGTTCTTTTGTTTAATTTTATCAGGTTAGTTTTTAATGTTGTTTGTTAATGTACTAGGTTTTTTTAGTTTGGAAACAATGAAATAATTATGAATTGTACAAATAATGTGGAAATGGTTTGCAATTTTGGGTTGTGAAAACTGTTTTCTAATTTATCTTTTAATAAAATATTTTCTGTTCCAGGCCATGGTAGCCTGTTATCCTGGGAATGGAACTCATTACGTTAAACATGTTGACAATCCAAATAAGGATGGACGGTGCATCACTGCCATTTACTATTTGAACAAGGATTGGGATGTAAAAGTAAGTCAAAATAGTGTCTTGATTAAAATACTAATGCTTGTGATGTGGACTCAGTACAATGTAAGTAATAACAGCATACACACGATTGACTCAACTATATACTCTGCGTTACAAAAAGTGGTTTCTTTAATATAATGCAGATTTTATTTTTTTTAATTTAATGTTATTTATTTTTTTTGCAAATCTCTTTCAATGAACCATAGAATTATATTTTTATAATGTACTACAATGTGGATTTCTTGAGCATAGTTTATCATGCATTTCAATGTTATTTTGCATTCAGGCCAAAGAGTGATCAGAATCATATTGATTTATTCTACCAAATGTTTTTTTTCCCCAGTTTATTACTAGTCTCAAATTTTGATGGTAATGAAACGTTACAAGCCCCGTTTCCGGGGGACAGAACCCACTTAAGCCCCCCCCCCCCCCAGAATGTCTCCCATATTTCAGTTAATGTTCCATATTTAAAATGTGCAATTTTTAAACAACTCTCTAATTATTGCTTCTGTTACGTTACCAGTTTTTTAACGAACCTGGGGGCGCTGTGTAACATAACTAATATAAATGAATATCCACTAACTAAATAGTAAATACTTAATGCGAGAAATTGAAAAACTTATTTCCGAAGAGACGTATCTCCATTTCCCCATTTCCTTTAGTTCTACGTATCAATATACTCTTAAAGACTTTTCTGCATCGTGCTGCTAAGTATTGTGTTCAAAACTTTCGTTTCTCCTACCCTTACCCTTCTTTCAATGGTATCCGAAAACAGTTGAATCCGACTTTGAACTACAAGGCTGAACAAGAAAACTTTCCCTTTCTGAATAACTGTAATGGAAATTGGTATATGTCACTTTGGACTTGCGTTGATTCGATAGCATTAGCCAGACAAATAATTGCTATGCTTAACCCTTTCACGCCCAAATTAATTTCGTGCGCAGAGCGCTCGTTCGACCGTTGTCACGTCCGTGCGCGCGCATGTGGGAGCTCTGTGGTGGATTGTTTTTGCAACGTTTAGGGCTAATCCATTGTTGTGGCTAAAATATTCTATTAGAGCTCTCCGAAGCGCCAACAGCTGGTTATATGAACATGAGATTGAATAACTTGCTTGTACAAGTTTCGTTTGCCTATATCTATTGAAGAAATACAAATCGCAAATTATTGCAAAAGAAACAAATTTTTGAGTTGACCAGAAATGTGCGTTCTCAAATGAATGTGGCCGTTAATGGGATTAATGGAAGCAATTTCTCTCCTGGCTTACGATAATTCAAATCAGTCTTGGCACATGTTTCTCTATGTATGCCTGCGTATAAGATGCGCTGAATCCGAATCTCAAGCCAGATTTGCGCGACCACCCTCCAGTTCTTCTTGTATATCGCGCCCTCCCCCCTGTGAATTTTTTGTTTTCGGGTGTTGTCAGACCCAAAGACTTGCCACGTTTCTGCATGTACGTCGACTCGCTGAACCTGAACCTAATGTGAATCCAGAATTGCGCCATCACCCTCCAGTTTTTTAACCGTGAAAAACCACCATGAAATTATAAATTGTTCGGATAACCCCGGTATCGACAATCAATGGAAATCAGCGTCGGGATCTGCTTTCTTGTCAGTTCTGTCTTTTCCATAGCCAGCCCAAGATCATGACCCTCCTTGTGGTACATCTCAGAACCATTAGGATATCGGTCCATTTAGTCGAGTTGAAAGCGTTCCACACGTCTACGGTTGCTAACAGCCCTATTTTGCGGAAGAGGTGGTTTACCTGCCGTGTGTCCTCAACGGCTTCGACTACAACTTTGGCTGCGTCCACAGTAGATCGACCAGTTCTGAAACCGTATTGTCTGTCCGATAGGTTTCCGCCAACGCGAATCGCCATCAGCAGGCGTGGTTTGAGCAGCTTTTGAAGTAGCTCCCCCACCCGTGTCGAGCAAGCAGAGGGGTATGCAGGACGATGGTAGGTGGAGTCCCCCTTACCATTGTCGATTAGGACCATCTAATGCTTTCATCGCTTAGAGAAGATGCCCTCTCTTAGGCAGGTTCAGGAGATTCGGACATTCTCGCGCCGCTGTTTTCATGACTTCAGCTGGTATGCCATGAGGTCCTGGGGCCGTCCTGTTCTGGAGGCTTTTGGCTGCTTTTAAGAGTACTAGTTCTTCGAAGGGCGGGATATCTGTACTATCTTAGGCGTGCTTGTCGGGAGGTCTAAACTATCTGGGAAATAATGCGTCCACAATGAGACGCATGGAATCAGCGCCGAGGTGTCCGCTTCCTGAGTTTTCGGGTCACTATCTTGTAGCCCTGCCCCCATGGATCTCCGTCTTCACTGATGACGGCCTTCAAGCTCTGAGATTTGCTTCGGTCGATTGCCCTTCTCAATTCCTTCCTGGCATCCTTGTGTTGGGGGACAGCAGGGCAGATTAAAGTCTCAGTCTCGCTTTCTGGGCCCGTCGTCGGAGCTTGAGACAGTTTTCTCAGCTACTCTATCTCTTCCGCCCACCGTCTGCAGTCCCGGGCTTGTCTTGCGGGGCATTGATGCGACGTAGGCCTTGTGTAGAGCGAGCATAGTTTCTGTCACAAGCTTCTCAGCGCTGATATTCGATAAGCGCTGCATTATCCTCGCTGCTCCATGTTGCAGTTTTCAATCTGTATGGATTCATCCAACTTGTTGACATTCCAGCCCGGTTTTCTGCTTCCGTGTTTCAGCCGGTGGGAGCGCCCTCCCGGCTACAGACAAAGTGTGATGTACTGGTGGTCACTGCCTGTGTAGTCCTCTAACACCCGCCAGTCCGTCACCCTGGCTGCGAGCTCTCCAGTTACGAATGAATGATTTCCTGAAATGTTTCCGTGTATCCAGGCCGTCTGAACGTAGGGATGAGTCCATCATTTAGGACACGGGTCTTGTCTAGCCGCCATTCCAAGAATCTTCCCCTAGTGTTCGACGCCGGCATGCCCCATTCTGGTGCTCTAGCTTAGAAGTCGCTGCCCACGAAGGTATTTCCGTCTGTCTCGTATCGTGTCTAGGCCTATTTTCGTGCAGTACTAGTGTATCCCCTCGTTGGGAGTCATGTGTGACGTAGTGAAAAGAGAATAAATTCACATAAACAAAATAAAAATAGTATATTGAAAAGTTACAGACTAGATACAGTAAATTGCATAAATAAAACACTCCGGCAACCTTTTCTTCCCAACACCCTGCTTTACCGCAGAAAAACAAGCTACGCGTGATGCGAGCCTCCGGACAATTACCGTCCCGTGACAATTTACCGTCACATGGCCTGATGCCAAAATTAAAACCGGTCGCCGTCTGGCGAACCACGTGCACGAAGCACCCGAGATCGTCTGGCCCTTACTCTCCGGACATCTCGCCCCCACTCTTACACTCCCTGTACCTACACGTACTAGGCCCTCCGAAGTAAACTGAATGAGAGCGCGAGCGCAGCTCGCGCCGCGTTAAATAGCTGATGGCTACACCCCCCACCTCACAAGCTCCCTAGATAGGCTCGCCCGCTGTCATAGCGAGGGCTCGTTTGCCATGGTCTTAGGGGGGGGGAGATACGCCCCCACCACTCAAGATTCCCAGGTATGCTCGCTCGCTGTCGCCAGCCTCTTAGGGGGGGAATACGCCCCCACCACACAAGGTTCCAGGTAGGCTCGCCGGCTGTCTTCCTAGGAGTTTACAGCCTAGGGTTATTTTTGGCTCTGCCACGCTTGTCTGCGTCAACTGCCAGAGCCAAATCCCGGATGTACAGGCTCAACCCCTTCCTCCCCCGCAGAGCACTTTCCCCGACCTAACGGCTCTGGGCCTGGTATTAACGACGCCACACATGTAGCAGCTCAGTGATTAACCCGCTTTTTATCCAGATAGCGGACCCGTGACTACAGGGACCTTGGCGGCGTCAGTGATCTATACAGCTGCGATGCCTAGATCTATACAGCAGCTGTCAGGGTACCATCCTGGGCTTTGCTGGTTTCGGCATGATTCGCTGATGATCATTGCCAGAGTCGTCTGTAGACTTGCACGTACCGGAGTCCGGAACGTGTTGCAGACCCTGTGACGCGATCCCTTTGTCGGCGCATAAGATGCATTCGGGAGCCTCGCAGCGATGTTTGGGTCGTTATACCCTTCGTCTATGCATTTTTGGCACGTGTTCTTTCGATCCGGGCCTCTGCAGTCTCTGCAGTCCCGCCCTATCGTAGGCACCTACAGCATCGAGCGACGACTGTGCGCTTCCTCACTCGGCAGTCCACCCACCGCACTCTGATTTTCGTTTTTTGGAAGAGTATGCTTGCCTTTTTCTCGTCCAGATTGAAAACTCCAATCTTTTGTCCCCCAGTTGTTTAGACAAATAATCACAATTTTCAGCTGGGAGCAGGTCCTTGTCTCGGGAGGCTTTCTCGCACCTAGCTCTCCGTCTAGGGGTCCACGTCGCGAGTATCGTATGTCGCACGTGGAGTTCGTTGCTGGACGCTCCCTAGGGCCTGCTTCAGGGCATTGCCGAATTGCTCGACGTTTTTGTCCTCTTGTTCAGTTCGACGAGGGCATCTCCAGCTCTCATCTTTGACGGATCCAATCTGTCTTCAGGGTTGATCTTGATTTTCTCGAGAACTTGCCCTACGTCTTTCCTTCGACTGGTCTGATGACGGCCGCGTTTCTTCTTGGCTTACTGCGTTTTTTTCTTTTTCTTCCGGTTGCCGATCAATGTTTTCCGTTTTTTTCCCGTTTGTGAGAGCTGTACGTGTTCTGCGGTCTTGGCCTAATAAACATTTTTTCTACTTCACCAGGAACTATTCTGTTAAATCCTTTGACTTCTCTGCCTCCTTTGTGTGGCGTCTTCCTGGGCACGCTACATCGTCGCATTCGGATCGCACGGAGCCTGCCGCAGCTTTACTTTGAGATGTTTTTGTGTCCTTTCTTTTTCTGCTTCCGGTTCTCCATGCATCTCGTGACCTTTCTGCTCTCGTGCGTGGAGAGTATTATCTCTCGAAGCTGGACAAGGCCGCTTTTGACTTCCACTGACATTTTCTGCTTTTGGGTGGCCTGTTGCATTCGAGTGACAACTGCCGCGGTATCTTTAGTAACCGCTATACTGGTTCAAAGAAAGATGTTCAATGTGTCACTCGTCCATATACGCGTGTATCATAGGTACAAGTCTGCCGGTACATTTTTAGGACCTCCCGTGATTCAAATGGCCGCCATAGTGAAAAAACAATTTTTTAAAATTCTTGTCATACCATTGTTAAGTGTTAGAAAATAATTGTACAATCTTAACATCGATAAAAAATTGTCCATGGTTGATTTGCAACGTTTTATGAAAAATTAGAATAAACATAATTTATTGAAAGAAATAAAATGCAGTACTTTCAGATAGGCGAGATGAAAAAGTTACACATTTCACAAAAATGGTAAACTGAACTGAGAGAACTTTTTTTTTTTTAAGTGTCTATATACTGAGCTGAAAAGGATCACATTCCTTAAGAAAAATGACATTTAGAGCTAGAAAGAAACGAATTAGTTGAAGAAGGAATATATTCCAGGAAATATGCTATCTGTTCATCTCAAATTCTCAATAGCCCAAGAAGTTGCCGCGCTGGTGGCGCTAGTGACCATGTTTGTAGCTTAACTGTACAAGAACAGGTTCAGGTTCATTGTCCATAAGAGGCGTACAAAGAAGTTGCTGGAGGTTAAGTGACTATCTAAATTCAAGCCTGATGTTGAGGGAATAATTTTTGACGAAATGCAAAACTTCCCTTAACATTTTCCCCAATACAACAAATATTTTACCTAAGACACTTCTGGTTCTACATTTTCAATGTATTCATAATTTAAAAACAATATGTTTAATTGTAAGGGTGAGGGAAACGAAGGACCAAATGTCGTTTCTTCAATGGTCTTCAATTTCTTAAAAGTTGCATTCCTGTAGAAATACAGGAGATTCATGAATTTAATGATGCCTTCCGGGGGGCAAAAACAAAAGCACGCATCTAGAATTCTGTGCACTTTTGAGTATGATGAATGGTTCAAGGAAGTATATTAGTACAACTCTTGTAAATGGACATAGTTTCACGCATGTGATGGGACCTTAGTGCGTGAAGTCGGGCGGCATGACCGCGTATATTCTCCTTACCAATACAAGGCAATGATCAAAAGGGCCAAAAAGACTGAACCTACTTTTCACGTAAAATAAATTCGGTGTGACACTTTTGTGAAATTCAATAAATGAATGACCGCAGTATTATGTGAAAATACCAGCTTCGGTGTGGCATACAACTCCTTCACACTCTGGCTATCTAATAAACAATATAGAAGAAGAATTAGCTGTGTACTCATTCCCCATGAGCATAGAGCAAGAGTCCTTTTTCGACATATTTACAAAATTGCGCAGTGCAACGCTGACACCTGCAAGCCGCCATACTTGTGTTTCCATGTTTCTTCATAACACTGGCTAACTTCTCAAAAAGTTTTAGCTTTGAGCTTATTGTACATGGATTTCTTGCTGACTCCCGGTCTATGAAGGGACTAATAACTTAAATAGTTGACGCTTCTGGAATCAATTGATATGAAAGTTGTGACCACTGCATGAGGCCTTGTTCTGGAGAGAGTAAAGATGGTTTTGGTGCAATGATCTGCTCACTTAATTGTTGTGCCTCTGTTAGAAGGTGCAATTGAAAGATTATTCATTATATTCGCAGACTCTTTTTCCCTCTTTTGTCGATTTTATTTAAGTATCAGTTCCCAGTTCAGTGAACATGTTTATCAGCGGTTTTTTAGCTTTAGGACCACGCAAACTAAAAGGCTTCAAATGCTGTACTAACATGATTTGATTTTGAATTGCTTGAAGTAATTTTCAATGAACGTATGTAAAATTATAAGACTTCCTGTAGCCACAATGAGTAGTTCTCTATAAAATACATGCTGCTTATGCCTCGCAAATTTTTTCCATCTCTTGATAATGAAATGACAAAATTTCTAATGTCAGTTTTTATCAGACTTGCTGACGTGTCAGTAATATTCTTCACTTAATTTGTGAAAAACATGAAAGTATGGCATCACACCTTGCCTCTGCTGAACTTTCACGCCAAGCATATAATCTCCTCTGAGAAATTGAGCGCTCTGCTGCAAAAAAAAAAATTAATAGTTCTTCAGTGCACAGGTATGCACAACTGACCTTTTAAGATTTAGATAGCCCAAAGAACATGGTTTAATGTCTATACAGTCGAAGGTCAATGATCGTAAATTTTGTATTAAAAGCTTAATTTTTTAAAATGGCATGAAAATAAATTAAAATGATTCACTTTTTCAAAACACCTTCTAGCAATAATACACTAGATAACCTTTTGCTTATATTGAGGTATTAATAAAAAGTAAAAAATATGAAAACAAAATTCGTGAATGACTACGTTGATATGTGTACCAGTTGATGCACGCTGGTTTCCAACACGAAATATACTGAAATACAACTGTCTGCCAATGAGGAGACAGCCCAAGATGTGCATGCTTGAATTTGTTGTACTGCTACCTCAAGTGATTCAGAAGAAAATCAAAACTTATTTTATGTACTATGGACCTTTTAAAAATAAAAATTTCGAGCTAACTCTTCTGAATACATTGGAAAACGGACTTTTTTTCCACCTAGGTGACCGTTACACAGTCAGGTCTTGAACCCTAGGGACTCGGAGGCAATCTGAAACCAGTGGTAGGCCTAACCTAAGCAGTGGTAGGTTTTCACCAAAACTGCTGATCAATGGGGCTGATGTTCTGGCGTCTTGAATTTGAAACCGATATTTTATTTTTTGACCCCCTAAACCCTTTCACCAAAAATAATGAAAACATATTAATATTATTTGCATCCATTATTTATTTAATCGATGGGATTACTTGATTTACTTCATTAATGGGGAAATGTCTCATTTTAAATATTCATTTATCAGCATACAAAATATTTAGTAAAAATAACATTATCTGGCTATGTGGGAGGGGGAGAATAGCGGATGGCTATGTGGGATCTTAAACATTTTCCCTTATTGTCCCAAAGAATATTAGATTACTTTCACTTAATTCTGCCCAGGGCACACTTAATTATTTTTCTTGACGGAACCTTTATCGTACCCACTATGTTTCTGTCATCTGATATTTCACTTGATAAGTTAGTATTTCTCACTATTTGTTTTGTAACAAATGCTGAATTATTACATTTCAAGTGACAATTTGTGGATGAAATCTATATGAAGCATTTTCTCATGGACGTATGAAAAGTGGTTTAAACAGTTTTGACCTTCAATGATACCTGCTGCGGATATCATTTGATTTCAAGTGAAATGAATTCTATTGCACTATTCTTGTTGCGCTGTGTATATTGTGTACATAATTAATTACTGATTTCTTTTTTAGAAAAATGGCGGACTTCTTAGAATATTTCCTGAAGATTCAATTAATCGCCAAAAAGTTGCTGACATCGAACCATTATTTGATCGTATTCTTTTTTTCTGGTCAGATAGACGCAACCCCCATGAAGTACAACCTGCTTATGCAACCAGGTATAATAAATTAATATTTATTTTATTTAAAATATGCTTATAAAAATTTATTTTTGCATTGTGGATGTTAAATTCAAAATTTAGACAATCTAATTATTCCTTATTAATGAAAATAGGTTAGTGTTTCTCATTAAGAGAGGTCTTTAATTTTCTGTTGCAAAGGTCTTTAATTTATTTTATGCTGTACATTAATTCAATATTTACTCACTATTGTATCATGAAAGTTAATGTTTTCAACAATGTTGAAACAGCTTCAATTTAAAAGCCAGGGCCATGATATTTTTATAAAATATCATTGGAAGTAATCATTGATTAACTATCATATTTGTTTCTTTTAAAGTGTTTGAAAAAAGTGTTTCTTTTAAAGTGTTTCAAATTTTTTTAAAATATTTTTAACATCTTAATTGTCTATTTGGATTAACAAGGATGAAATAAATGTCTTGGAAAAAGTTTTTCTCATTATTTGGTATTTTTTGGGCGATACAGTTTTAAAATATTGGATGTAAATCATTAAATTCATTACATAATACAAGTTTGCTATTTTAGAATACAACATTTGATAGTTTTGTCTGCCCAAAATTCTTTTAGGAACTTTTCCTGAATTTTCTCACTTTTTGCTCTTTACTCAAAAATACTGCAAATTAGACCTTGAATTTTGAATTTCATTGTTGTAGATACGCCATCACTCTTTGGTATTTTGATCGTGCTGAACGGAGTGAAGCTTGCCGAAGGCACAAAGAAAGTAAGTTGGTGAAATAATGCAAATTTTCTTTGCATTTGGAATGAAAGAATTTCTTAGAAAAATAGATAAGTCCAAATAGAGATGCTGCTACTAATAATAGGCAAGCGTAGACCATTATGTACTGATTCCTTTTTTTGATTTCAAAAGGATTCAGTGAAAATATCTTCCATCGGATCTAAATCACATCCATCATATCTAGCCATTACATTCATCACGGTTTGTGTTACATCATATCAATGACATAAATTATAATATAATTAAGGTCAATAATTATCAACAATCAACCTTCACATTTTGATATTTCACTTCTCATCTACATCTGAGAAACTCCTTTTAAGTTATCATTATAACGACCTCCTTTCCATTAATTAAAGTTATTCGTCCTTAGAAAAAATGAATATCAGTTGATATCCAAAATGTACTTTAGAGATTTTCTTCTTTTTAATTGTCATTACCACGAGGGCAAATAAGTGAAAAGGGATATTTAGTACACATCGGATCTCAACTGATATTCATTTTTCGTTATCTCAAATAACTTATTTCACTTCTATGGTATTCATATCTTTTGTCTAAACCCAGCTAGGCTAAACCACCAATTTAAATAAGAATAAGAGTACATTAGAAAATATAGGCACTCTTATTCTTTAGTTATTTCTTAAATTAATTACTAATCCAATCATTGTAATGTTTTCCCTTCATTCAGATGGTCTGGAAGTAGTCTTCAGTTTATCTAAACCCAATTATATGGGTAACCTCCAACCAAAAAGTGTTTTTGAGTTTATATCCACACAAAATTTTGACACTATTACAAGGGATGAGGAATCGATGCAAATTATGTGTAGTCATGTTTGCCCCTTAGGATGCTGGTTGCAAATTGGAGAAGATAATGGTAGTAGACAGGGTAGGGATTGCAACTCAAGATATCTTCTATTGTTGAGCTTGTATTATTGCCTCAAAAAGCTATGTTCAACACTCGCCCACAAGTAGTCATGTGCTCGTGGCACACGATAGAATGTACTTGCGGAAATAATCATAAATATATTTTATAATTTATTATCTTATTTTGGAATTTATTACATAATTTCAAGGTTTGTGATTAGTATGGAATGCTTTTTATAAGAAGTTTATATTTTTGAAATAATAACAAACATTTTAATGTTTTATGGATATATCACGTATTCCAGTCTAAGTTTTGGTGGCAAAATTCAGATTTCTAAAAAGGATCCCCAAAACGAAAGTTGCAAAAAAATCATCCACTTACTTAATTTAGAATAGCTCCTATCAGCACTTAATGAACTACGGCGACCAAGGTCAGAACTGTGTTAAAAATTAAAAAATCAGCTTCTTCAACTACCTTTTTTGCTTGTTCTTTTTTCCATGACTTTTTGCGCTTGGTATTTGCAAAAAGTAGTGCATGGTGCGAAAAAGATCCTTAACTAAGGTTTAATATTCTTAGCAAGGCAGATATTTATACTGAACATAGACATGAAGGTTTCTGTTTAGCCATTCCAATAGGTAACCAAGCTAATGGTAAGTTGCGCAAAAAGTCAAAATGTAACTATTAAGTTACGCCTAAACTTGCACGGAACAAAATAAGTTGTAAGTAAAGAAAGTGTAGGAAATTTTACGTAGAATATTTCCATGAAAAGTAAAATTTTGCCTTAGTTCGATAGTGTTTTTTGATCTAGACAAAAAAAAAAGTTTTTGTTATAACACAAATTCCAACAAATATTTTTTGGCCATCTTCAGTATTCCGAAGAACAAGAGAGCAAAAATTCTAACTACACTGTATGTTAAGAACAGTCTGTTTAAGCATGAGATGATTAGTATAATATCCAAAATTGCACGAATCACACCTAACCTTGCCACAAAATTGTATAGAGTGAACAAAAAATCTAGCATGCTCAAAAGTTTTCATGGAGAAATAGTCTCCTCACAAGTACAATGTTGAAGATTTGAGTTTTTTCTTTAATAACATCTGTTCTTTGAAGACAATCTTGAAATACGATTATGCATAATTTTTCGAAAATATGAGTATTTTCCCATAATTTTGCATGAAATTTAGGCAATTTTTAAACTTATTTTCTAAGGAACCGCTTCATTTTATTTTATTAATTTTTTTCCCTTCGAATTTTCTTCTCGTATATATAAAAAAACAGTCAAAGGGGTTCTAGTCCCATTTCCGTTATTTTCAAAAATTGCAAGAAGTAAACATTGCAAAACTACAAATACGAAGATTGAGATTTTAGTCTCAAAAGAAATTTGTTCAAAAAAATCATGTTTTTAAAAATGGTCATGTTCGTTTTCCAGAGAAAAAATGGGTTTTGTGTAATTTCTGTGTTAAGTGAATGGAAATTATAAAAAAAAAAAAAAAAACAACAACAAACTTTGAGATTTTTTCTTTAATTTTTCCCCATGGATAAAACAAGATATGTTAAAAGAATGGTGTACTTCTCGTCGTCATTGAACTCTAAATTTTCGAAATTTGAAAAAATTAGAAACAATGCGAGAAAGTGTGTGAACAACGGAAGTAACTCTTAGCATACATTTACATAGTTTCAATTACCCTGGAAAAAAGAACTACCCATTGAAGTGTAAATCCAACTTTCAGTTAAAGAACCCTCCATTCACAGAAAGAAATTATAGCTCTGGGAGTAGTAAGAGTTAAAGAGATGTCATAAATATGTATTCGCGAATGTATTTTATATGGGAGTGGATTTGGAATCCATGGGACTGCCCTCTGCAAGCAAGGACATCTGGTAAAATCTTGCAGGAGCAGACAGCATCCCTCATAGGTCTATTCACTCCAACAGTGTCACTAGATGCACCTGGTGTCGGAAACCATGGACATGCAGCTATGCAGATTGGCAGCAGGTCATCATCAGCGACGAGTCGTTCTTCTGCCTTAGTGGTGTTGACCACTGAGTTTGTGTCACAAGTGGCATTGAGGAGCGCCATGGGAATTTTGTGGTATCACATTACACATCCTCTCAGCCAGTTCATTTTGTAAGGAGCGACATCCTATGGTGTCCGTTCACCATTAGTTACTATCACCGTGATGCGTACGTTTAGGAAGACCTGCAATCGATGGCATTGCTATTTGAGGACACCAACGCGTGTGTCCCTATTGCTACAAGACAGCGTTCGTCCTCGTACTGCTGCAGCCTCCAGAGTGAGCCATGCAGCAGTGGAAATTTACCTATACCAGCTTCATCGCCAGACCTCTCCCCGCTTGACAATAATTGGGAATATTACAAATCGTGTGGTCAGGATGTGTGATGCCTACCAACCAGTAAACAAGAACTGCATACTCAGATGCAAGTTGCATTGGGTGGTTTATTACCGAACTTCATCCGAGCCATATGATTGGGTGAAAACCAGGATGGTATAAGTGACATTTAATAAATTCTGAGAAATGTTTATTTAAGTTAATATTACTGTAAAGTCATGGTGCTTTGTTTCATAATTAAAACCAAGGCATTTCAATTGTTCATTAAAACAAAATAAACACATTTTCTCAGAATTTTTAAAATGTTACTTATACCATTCAGATTTTCATCCATTCATATGTAACTCCATTCTATAATGGATGCATGTTATCCAACATGGCAGCCAGGCACTTTTCAGACATGTACTGTCTGTGACTGGGTATCACAACAAACATTGGACATGCAAATGTGAAAATGTCTTGATTTGGTTTGGGTGGTACATTCTACCTGCCTGTTAATAACACTAGAGACCAAGAAAAAAACATTTTTTTAATACCTCCAGTATGAATGTAGGTTATTTCAAAGGAAACAATCATGCTAGTTTCGAAAATCATTATAAACAGTTTTTATCACGCAGGGTTCAAAAAATATGAACATATTTAGTATTTGAAATAAATCAAATTCAATACAAATTTTTGCATTGTCATTTCGGTTATATTACTGCAAAATTTTATGAGCATGCTTCATATAAGGTAAGAACTGGTTATAAATGGAATATGTATATTCGTGCAATAATATCAAAACATCTTGGAAGGAGAAATTCCTGTTGCATTGCTTAAAAATGCTTTGTGCCTCGTCACTTAGTGTGTATTCCTGTTTATTCTCTCTGATAAGAAATAATCAATAATCTCCCATCATTGCAGTTTCCTTACACTCCTCATATCTCTTCTCCATAGCAGCAGTGTGATGAAACTGATCACTGTGTTAATCGATATCGCCCAAGTTTTGTGTGTAAAAATAAGAAATGAATTTTCAGAAACATTCCACAACTCTTAATAGCTTTCTAACCATTCTGTGACCAATGTTTTATAATTGCTTTCTTTCTTGGTCCCGAGAAAGGCATGCACAACTCTCTTAAAGGATTGCTAAGATTCTAACTCAATGTTGTGCAATTTTTCCATGAGTTTTATAATTTGCGGGTCGATGAAAATTCCTTTCTTCAATTTTGCATTACTCATCCATGGAATTATTTCACTTCTTTGAAACTAACACATGATTCACTCATCACTCCCCCCTAATGTCTGCAAGTTTGGGTATAAATCTTCCACAAATGTAACAGAAATTATCGAATTGATTCACACACTTTCTATGTGAAATGACTATCAAACCAATCCAATTGAAGAGATCATGTGGCAAATTTCACTTTAATACATTACAGTCCTGTGGATTTTATAATGTATGGGTATTTGAGGCACAGGCAAACCAGACACGGAACTTAATGCACACTGTGGGTTCAGTTTCGGATGTCACTGACTGACTCAGAATCTGCCACCCCAACAGTTGGATACTTAAATACTTGCAATATGGTAAGGTAAGGGGTTAAAATAATTCCTTTCGGTGACGGATGTGCCATAGGAAATATAAGGATGCACGTGACTTTTTTCAAAACATACACTAAGACCTAATCCTAAATGAGCACGACTACCATCCGCAAGAATAAAGACAGCAATCTTCTAATACAGAAGGTAAAGAAAAAAAGCACAAATGCCTAATTTTGTTCCCCTCTCATGAAAGCGGCATAGATGAACTGAACAAATATTTTATTTGTAAATAGTGTTCATGAGCATTGATTCTTCTCATCTTACTGGTGCAATTTAATTGTACTTCCATTAATAGCCAAATGCAGTATATTTGGAAACTGTGTCATGATGATTTTTGTGATATTCGTAATGTATATATAAAATGGAGTACGTTGTGCACTCTACCTTCCTGGAGGTACAAATAGTGTTCCCTAGTGTAATCAAAGTCTGCCTTGTCCTGGTTACAACATTTTTTTGACAATTAATATTCTAACCATTACAAATAATAGGAAAAAGTATGAGTTGTAACACCACTATTTCAAAATTTTAGTTCACGCAACATTTTTTATCATGACAGTGCAGCATCTTAGATGTTACAATCACATGACTTGAAACATGAGAAGCATAATAATGTTTTAAAGGATAGACAATGGTTTCAGAAACTATAGCGCTCAAGTTCAAGGTAGTGTTGTTGTTGTTGCTTTTTTTTTGGGGGGGGGGGGGGGGTCAAAATAGAGCACAATGTGCTGACAATGTATGGAGTGTTGTAGCATGCTAGTTATTTTCCTTTTCCTTACAAACTTAACATTCTTTTTTTTTAAAAAAATTGTTGAACAAGAAGCATTGTTTAATATTGATGTTTTTGATACATTAGGTCTTGTATCTCACAATTTAATAAAATACACGCCATACTACACGGTTTGCCAATTGCTAAGCAACAGTAATATTTTTTTTGGGAATAATTCATAATAGGCATTGATTGAAGAAATGAAACTTGGTGCATATTTAGAAGAGAGTGTGATTTCATTGTGCAAAATTGTACAGATTTCAGCTGTGGAATAAATAATGAATTTTTGTGACTGTTTGGAAATGTGCTTTGAAGGGTTTCCAAACAGTCGTGATAAATGGGTCTTCTTGCCAGAATGAAACATATATGAGCACTTCAGTAAGATGTGTGTCCTCCACGGACACTAATGCACATTTTGTATCTGCTATCTGCTTAACTATTGAGCTGTCCTTGGTGGATATTATCCCACTGTTCTCTCAAGATGCTTTTCAGTTCTTGCATAGTTTGGGGAGGGTTTCTTTGAGAAACAAGTCTGCTAAGTGCATCCCAAGCATACTCTATAGGATTTAGGTAGGGAGAGAAAGCAGGCCATTCCATATGTTCAATATTTTCACTTTATAGTGTGTCCAATACTTCAGCAGTCCTGTGTGGGCATGCATTGTCGTCCATAAACAGGAAGTGTGAACCTACTGCACCTCTAAAAAGACAAACATAATAATCTCTCAGCAGTACTGCTGCGATGTACTCTCAAAGATACGAAGCGGTGTTCTGCCGTTGCATTTAATGCCTGGCCACACCATAATGCCTTGACCACGTAGATATCATGTTCATGAACATTTCCGTTGTGCTCGAGGTGTTCCCCCCTCTCTCTTTCTCTCCGAGGTAACTGTTGGCCAGAATCACTTGTTACAGCAAAATGTCAAAACCTCATCAGAAAATATCATTCTAAACCACTATTCCTGGCCCCAACCAATATGTTGCTTACACCAATGTAATCTTTCTCATAGAGGATGTGGTTGGAGGAGTGAGATGAATTGAACAGGCTTCCGTGAATACAAACCAACCTGATATAATCACTGAGAAATTGTTCTGGCTGATACATGTGTGCTGGTAGTAGTTGCAAGGTCCGCAGCTATCTGGCAAAGAGTGAGATTTCTGTTCCTTTTTGCCACTAGGGATTCAAATCGATCCTCTTGAGGTGTGATTTTCCTTCCATGACCATCGGCATTACTTTTGCATTCTTTGGCCTTTTTTAATGGCGAGATGACACTTTTTGACACTGCCATTACTGTGGCCACAATAGTGACACTTTGACCTGCTTCCAGCTGCCCAACTACTCATCCATGATCAAAGCACTTGATGTCTTGCAGTCATTTTGCATTTAATTATTACTTACCTAGGGTGCTATTTTCTACAAACACCCAACTTCATGAACTGTCAAGTAAATAAAGAACTTTCATGCACTGCCTTTTATATAGATATCAGGTCCTGCTCTACTATGCCCTCTGCGTTTAATTGAAGTGTTAGTGGTCTGCTGTTGGAATCGCTACGTTGCAAAAGTCAGTTGCTCCTTAGCAATTGTCAACCACTCTACTTTGATGAGAGGTTTTGAAATTTGATGCCATTGAAATTCATGAGAAATTTAAACTGCATTGTAATGTGTGAAGATGGAGAACTCATTTTTTTGGCACTAAATAATATCTCAACAATTTAGTTCTACTTTGAGTTCTCCCTGCCTGTAGATGATTTTCCTACAACACGAGTGGAAGGTACATCTCCCAGGAAAAGGAAAAATGCTGGGCAGAAAAGAAAAAAATCATGGAAACGTCACAACAGGGTTGAAGAAAAGATGATTTAGCAAGGGGAGGCCAAATAGGAAAAACAACATTAAGGACTCTTCCTAAAGTAAGTGAAAGCACTTGGTATGTGCAGTGTTTGATGTCAGGTTATTGTATTAAATTTTGTTCATTATGAGTGCCAGTTTTCTGCACATTTTCCCCATTATTATTTCTAAATAAAATAAAAATGTTTTAGCAATTTTTGAGTTTTCACATTTAAAGGGCTCAAAGGTTTTGACTTCTTTAACACTAAGAAATTGCACTTCCCTGGTGGGGTCCTTTCAACTGACCTGAGAGCTAACTGCATGGACATTTGAATAAACAGTAATCTCCTTTATCTGACAGAAATGGGTGGGCAAAATGTTGGATAAGCTAAAATGTCTGATAACAGGGAGGTGTTAAGAAATTATCAAATAAAAACAAACTTTCTTTATACATAGTTTTACAATTTACGAAAGTACATTTGTATTATCATAAGCAAGAAACCAAAGACAAAGTTTAAAAAAAATTATCCCTATGTAGGTTTGAAGAATTGTTTGTCTGTTTTCAAAGTGCTGATTCTTCGTTGTGGTATCTTGCTCTTTGTAGTAATCATCATTTCGATTTCTGTTACTTCTTCTTCTTAGTCTTCTTCAATATGCTCAACTTGTTTTATAGCAGTCTCTAAAGCGTTAACTCTGTCCTTGGGTGAAATTCTGATTGCCTCATTGGTTGGTGCTCATTATCTCCAACTTCGTTGCCCTCGTGAATAATAAGATAGAAAATTTCTTCATCTGTTATTTCAAACTGATCCAATAGATCCTTCATCCAACTTTCGATTTCTTGGAAAGGTGCATTCTCTTATCCAGGAATACATTGCACTTAATGTAGAATGTCTTTCTTCAGTTTCATTTGTGCTTTTCATTCCCACACTCTCATTTCCTAACAGCTTCTTTCATGATTTGCCAATTGTTTCAGCCCTTACGCCTGCACAGGTCTGTGCAACAAGTGACATCCTTAACATTGATATGTTTCAGTTTTTCGATCATGTCTTCCTTCTTCAATTTCTTCCATCTTTCTGGACAGTAGTTTCCTGTGATAGTTCCTTTTTATCATTTCCAAAACTTCCTGGTCCATAGATAGTTGCATTTGGCAGTTATTTGGAGTGCAGAAACATTGCTTTAATGTCACCATCTTGAAGCTCCTCTGCATGAGGGTGCATTGGAGAATTACCTAGCAAGAAAACTGCTTTTCTATTCTCGCAGGAACTTCTCCATTAAAGGAATGAATCATTTAAGAGACAGTCCTTGAAAATTTCACTGCTCATCCACACACTTTTTTCATTGTATTTTTTAGGAAGAGCAGCTCATGAAACTGTTTTAAAGGCTTGAGTATTTTTGCAGTTTTCAATGATGCAAGGTTTATTTTGAGGTTCACTGTAGCATTGGTGCATGCTAAATTTTTAATTCTTTCCTTATTCTGTTTGTACCAAGGGGCTGCTGCTTCACTTCTGGCAGTAAGACTCTTATTAGATTGCATTCTGTACTTAAGATGTGGGTGAAGCTAAAATCCCCCACTTTCACAAAACTAACAAAATACTACATTATAATTTTGAGCTAATTTCAGACACTCGGAAAAAGTGTTTGGGCTACAGCCCAACACCCTGAAATTAAGATATGAAAAAGGGACTGGAAAGCTAGCGCCCTCACTTTCTCAAAATTCAAAAACAATTTTGGTCTTAACAAGTGAATTTTGGTTTCCTTTGGGCAAATTTTCAAAATTTTGAAACTCACCCCTAACTACAAGAACGAAAAATGAAAACCACCCCAATTTCTTAAAATTATAAAGTCCTTGTGACATAATTTTGGGTTCTTTAGTAACACTGAAAACATTTTTTACTTCTCTAAAATCCCTTGAAATGAAATTTTCAAAATGGGGGTGGAAAAACTAGCACCCCACTTGCTCAAAACTTAAAAAAAAAATTCCTTAAGAATAAAACTCGAACTAATACTCAACTATTACTATGATTTTACTCTATTACTATACTTTGTCAAAGATGAAAAAGAATTTGGATAGATCCTAAAAAAATAATTTTAAACATACATCCATAGTTGAAAAATTCTGAAAAATCTTGCAGATGCTCAAGGAGAATTATTTTGTACACATGTATGTTCAACAATAAATTCAAACGGCTATTTGTTTGGAGTTTACAATTCTATATTTTACCAATATATAGGAGATCAATATCAATACTTACTATAATTTTTTATTTGTATTCCAATTTTTCGAATATGCTCTTGGATCAACAAAGCTAGACTTTCTTCATAAGTGATAAATCACCAAAAAACTCCAAACGATGTGATTAAAATAGAAAAGGATAAAATATTTATTTAAGCATACATTGGCAATCTGAATATCAGAATTAAAAAAATAAAGAAATAGAGAAAAAGGAAAAATAATCAGAATAATGGCAGTTCCTTTCTGACATGTATTAATTCATCCATAAGTGTAAAATCCAAACTATTTGGCATTTGCTTAAAACAATCCTTTAAATTGTAAAACTTATGTAGTAGATTACAACAGTAGTACCTCAAAAATATTTTGTGCTCGATTCCATCCTTTAGAAGTAATGACAATATCTCAACAAAATAATGTTAGATTTAGTTTAGACAGTAGTTTTCCTATAGTTAATTAGTAAATACAATTTTATACGAGGTGTTAATTGTAATCCAGTGTAATGTAAAATGCAAGTTCATTACTGACCAAAGTTGGTTGCAAGCAGACAAAATTTTCCTAATGTTGATTAAAAATATAAGTTTATATATGGTGTACAGTGTAAATATATAAAACGTAAAATGTATAATGAGATCGCTGATTACTATTACAATTAAAAAGTAAATTAAAATTTAAAAATATAAAATAAATATTTAAAAAAATTAGAATTATTGATGAGTGAAATATTTTGGACTACCGAAGTTCATAAATATGGATAAGAAAAATTTACAGCGCCAATCTAAATGCCTAAATGCCTTTGTTTTTAATTGCCTATTTCTACAGTTTTTCATGGCTATAAATGTGCAGCTTACTCATAAACTACAACTTGACAAACAGGAGGAGTCTAAAATAATTTTCAACTTGTCTGGTTCTTTATGGAAATTGGATAAATGTAAACACAACAGTACCAAATTGTATCGCGTCTGTAATGTTTTGGTAATTATAAAATCCAAACTACTTTACTTCTGCTTCCAGGAATCCCATATATTATCGAATGCTTAAAGGGAAGTTCATCAATGCCTGCAAATAATTTCGGGCTCTTTTCGAACCTTTCGAAAAAATACGCAGTTCAACAAATTTAGAATAACTGACATTCTTCTCGAAATAAACTCCCAAGATACTGTTTATTTATAAACAAGGATTTAATTGTTTACAAATTACATAGAATAAAATAGAATAGAATTTTTGGCTCTGAAATAATTTTGGGTGTGGCTGGTTCTTTCTGAACATTGGAAAAAACTAATCAAAGCAGTGTCAAATTTTATCCAATCTTTTAATACAGTATGCCAGGAAAGTCTCTCTCTGCATTGAATCGAATCGAATCGAATCGAAGTGTCCTATTAAATATTGCATTTATGCTGGTAGCAACCAGAGCCCTTTGAAACAACTGAAGAGGACAACACCTCCAACATCTATTACACTGGTCTGCATCAGATTTGACATTAGTAATGTTTTATTAGTTTCTGTATCTGTTTTTCGTGCTGATTTCAAATCTGCATTTGGTATTTCCATATCAGGTTGTTTTTTCTCTAAAAGCCAATATACGTTTTTTGACATTTGTAGTCATTATTAGATTTTAATGCTAATGCGAAATTTTTTTTTTTCCCCCAGATAGATTGTTTTAATTACTAGAGTTTAGAGTACATATTAAAGAAAAATAAACTTCATCAATTAACGTGAATAGAAAATGCAAAATGCAAAAAAAATTATAGTACAAAAGTACAGATGATGATGAAAAAACTTCCTGAAACACTAACGTACTTAACATTTTTTTTATTTTTACAGTTTATCTCACTTTTATTGGGGAGGAGGTTACACTAAACTCCCTCGCCTTCTTTGTTTGTGACATAGGCAGACACATTTTATCTGAACGTTTCCTCATTAAAGCAAAGAATATACAGAATCCAGCTTTTCTTTATATAATGAGGAGATTTCCACACATCAATGATGCAAAATTGAATGCAGGTATTTTTGATGGCCCCGAAAGTAGAAGATTACTGAATGATCCCAAGTTTGAAAAGTGTGAATGAAATAGAAAGCAAAGCTTGCCTTGATTTGTCACGGTAAAATTATTTCTTGGAAATGAACGAAGTCCCGAATATGAAGCTGTCATTCAAAGAACCTTCCTGAACAGCTTCAAAATGAAAGCTCGCATGTTTATAAAATTGCATTTTCTGAGTTCTAAATTATTTCCCAGACAATTGCGGGAATTATAGTGAGGAACAATGAGAAAGATTCCACCAGGATGTCAGGATGATGTCAGAGAGGTGTCAAGGTCTCTGGGACATGATGGCCGACTTTTGTTGGTGTCTGAAAAGAGATGAACCTGGAGCCGCACATAAACGAAAGCTGTTAGCCATTTTTATAAAATGAATTGTCTCGTATAAAAAATATTTAAAATATGATAAAGGAAAGGTGAAATGGCTACATTTATTTTAATCATACACATTTATTACACATGAGGGATGCCTACTGAAAGGAAGTATGAAAATATATATTTTTTCCACAATATTTGTTTTGTTTTTTGTTGTTTTTTTTAATATAATTTTCTGTTAACAAAGAATGTGCTGAAAATACCTTGTGTTAAAAACAGTATGCTTAATAGCCATAGGAACCATAACACAAAAACTAGATGTGATTGAGAAAAACTAATATTATTTTAGAGTTGTACGAGGTCAATTCCTATAAAAACCGTTAAAAGGAAAAATTTTTGGGCTTTAAAATTTTGGAACACAGGCCAGTGTTTTGATTGTAGCGAGT